>JBAMHW010000018.1:1389031-1399351 GCA_037177495.1 Rhadinocentrus ornatus | reverse complement strand
CGTCTGTCTCTAGTTGTTCTGGAAGGTCTCACCCGTCTGTCTCTAGTTGTTCTGGAAGGTCTCACCCGTCTGTCTCTGGGGGTTCTGCAAGGTCTCACCCGTCTGTCTCTGATGGTTCTGCAAGGTCTCACCCCTCTGTCTCTAGTTGTTCTGGAAGGTCTCACCCGTCTGTCTCTAGTTGTTCTGGAAGGTCTCACCCATCTGTCTCTGGGGGTTCTGCAAGGTCTCACGCGTCTGTCTCTGATGGTTCTGCAAGGTCTCACCCGTCTGTCTCTAGTTGTTCTGGAAGGTCTCACCCGTCTGTCTCTAGTTGTTCTGGAAGGTCTCACCCGTCTGTCTCTAGTGGTTCTTCCTGCTGTGACAGCAGTAAAAATATTTTCTAGTTTCTCTGTTGTACCAGAGCCAGGTTCTGTGAGTCAGCGGGTCAGAATTCAGATTAGAGAACAGAGAAATAGTAGAAGTTGGACTTTGTGTAGAATCGTTCTGACACACTAAACATGCAGGTTTCTATGGGTAAAATCTTCTGAAAAACAAGGGACCTGAACACGGGGTCGGAGCTGTTATGAAGGAGTTTTTCCACAGTAAACCGTGTTCAGGTTTATGCAGCTGCAACAGAGATTTTTAAATAGCCTGATGGGTATTTAAGCTTCTGTTAATAATTTGTTTGTCTTCTCCAGCTGAGCTCTTTGACAAGCCGGAGGTCAGGGACATCAAGTTCCTGTTCCTGGTTGGAGGTTTTGCTGAGTCAGCCCTGCTCCAGCAAGCGATCCAGAATATGCTCCAGGGCCGAAGCCGGATTATCATCCCCCATGACGTTGGTCTAACCATCCTGAAAGGCGCCGTGCTCTTCGGCCTGGACCCCAGTGTCATCAAAGTCCGCCGCTCACCGCTCACATACGGAGTAGGCGTCCTCAACCGCTTCGTGGAGGGTAAACACCCACCAGAGAAACTGCTGGTGAAGGACGGCACACGCTGGTGCACCGACGTCTTCGACACTTTCATAGCCGCCGACCAGTCTGTGGCGCTGGGCGAGATGGTAAAGCGGAGCTACACACCCGCCAAGCCATCCCAACAGGTCATTGTCATCCACGTCTACTGCTCAGAGAAAGAGAGCGTGGCCTTCATCAGCGAGCCCGGCGTCAAGAAGTGTGGGACACTTCGCTTGGACGTGAGCGGGACAGAAAGCACGGCGCCACGCCGTGAGATCCAGACACTCATGCAGTTTGGTGACACGGAGATCCGAGCCATGGCGGTGGACGTGTCCACTGGACGCACCGTCAAAGCTAGCATTGACTTTCTGAGCCATTAAGTATGCAGTAACAGAGCTAACCTCACATGAAAACATGCAGCTTACACACACACACACACATGAGCAAGGGATATTTAATGGTAAGAGGCGAATGTTAATAAATCTGACACAATTAACCGCTTCATCTTCAGCGTAAATCTAGACATCGGCCTTAGAAAGCCACATTACTGCAAAGAGCATGAGGAGGAAACTGGAAGAGCTCAGTCTGCTTTAGGTTTATTTTTACCCAAGAGCTCCAAAATGGCAGGACAAAACCATCTTCTCCTTCCTGAAGCTGCAGCTTTGTTGAGTTTGAAGCTTTCGTTTCTTCTTATCCATTACGCGTTTTATACACAGCCTGTCCAAAAAAGGAAAGTCCTGTTCTGATGTTTCTTTGCTCCTCCTTTAGCTTTCATTATGGCAGCATTCGGCGTGTAATTATTTGATAAGCTTCTGCTGTGTCACATTAACTTTTCTCCAACCTCTGATAATGAGAGCATACGACCTCCAGTACATCCCAGAGATTCTTAATGGGGTTCAGGTCTGGACTCTGTGCTGGCCAATCCATGAGTGAAAATGATGTCTCCTGTTCCCTGAACCACTCTTTCACAATCTGAGCTCCATGAATCCTGGCACTGTCATTTTGGAATATGGCTGTGCTATCAGGGAAGATGGGATAATCTGAGCAAATGCAGAAACCCCAGATCATAGACTGCCCCCACTGCCCTATCACTTCATCTGCCCCTCTTCTTAAGGCTCATTTATGCTTCCTTATGTACGTAAATAGCAACGTCCGTTTTAAAACATTGTCATACGTCGACGTCCTCATACTTCCATGCTTGTTTTGCGTTGCCGTGTTTAAGTCACTTCCTCCACTAGTAGGTAGTGCTGAGTTCAGAGTTCACTCCCGCGAACCGACGTCAGTTGCAGCAGTAATGCGTCACTATAAAGTTGTTTCCAAGACGCCCTAAACATATTCTTTATTCAAAAGTTCGCTCAATATTTACATTTATTGTGCATGTCTTCATTCTTTGTCCTTTTTTTTTTTTGTTCCCTTCCTGATCCTCTTTTTCTTCTCTGGTTTGTTTCTTTCCCTGATCACATGTCAGCTATTCTGCTCAGCGTTGCCTCCACAATTTCTGGTGGTTGTTTAAGAAACATGAAGCTGCTCGCTGCATCGCGAGGGTCGGGGAGCTGGGGACTTTGTGTTTTTGGACAGGCTGTGTATGTTGGTACTGATTCTGATTCAGGCTCGAAGGGCAGCACAGAAAAACATTTAAGGCCATAATGAAGCTCTGATGACACATTAATTCATCCGGTAACTGTCCATGTTCTCCATCAGCACCATTTCTCTACACTTCTGAGAACCACATCATT
This sequence comes from Rhadinocentrus ornatus, assembly GCA_037177495.1. NCBI lineage: Eukaryota > Metazoa > Chordata > Actinopteri > Atheriniformes > Melanotaeniidae > Rhadinocentrus > Rhadinocentrus ornatus. The sequence goes on along the minus strand of JBAMHW010000018.1, from coordinate 1,396,686 downwards.
AGTTTTGCATGATTCAGCCATTTTAATTCAGTTCAGCTTTATTTGTTTAGCGCCAGTTCACAGCAAAGTCAAGGTGAAGGCTCTTTAGACATAACCAGTTCAAGCCAATTCATTTTCATCCAATTAAAAACATATTTACATTAGTCATTATGATAACTTCGGTCACACTATACTATTCATAAAATTATAAAATTATTGCCTAGCTAAAGGTATTCAACCCAGAGACTCATAACCAGTTATCTTCATATTTTTATATTTTTAATGTTGGTGTAAGTGACTGTTGAGTCAGTCAGACTCTAGTACTGTGAAAAACTGACCGGGAGGTTGCTATGCTGCATCTTTTAGCAAAATCATCGATAATACTCATAACACAGATTGTTTATCACGTTGCTATCATTATTTTTTTTCTGTTTTCTGGACATTTAGCTTTAAAATTTTCTGATTTTGTTAGTTCAGTGGGTTTTTTCTGACTGGATCCAGCTGTTTGCTGCCAACTGAAACCGACATGACGAGAACGGCGAGACTGAACCAAACCAGAAACCCAAAACAGCTCCACGTGTCTTAGTTTCAATTTACACTTAAGTCTAAATAATAGTGGGCTAATACATAGAGATTAACTTGTGTGGAGGTGATGCGTGGAGAAGCTTCAGGTCTCGGGTTGTCTTTACTTAGCTGACATTCAGGAGTTCACCTGTGAGTTTTGAACCAGTTGTCCAATCATGCAGAACTACCAGTGTGGTCCTTCTCAATCGTCCTCGGTGAAGTCTGAATCCAAGAATGTGAAACGTGCTGCGAGCTCAATCTGAAAAGCAAGAATAGCCATCAAATATGTTCAGCTGTTGCCTTTAATTGTTTCTGCTTCTGACTGGCCGTGGACCGAGGGCCGGCTCCGCCCACTTCAGGTGTGATTGCAGGTAGGTAGGCCGGATGAGACGAAGAGTTTATGTTTATTTCTGTAAATACAGTATCTAAATATTGTACAGATTTGTAGCATTATTGCAGCAGCTTTAGAAAGAAGCGTGAATGTAGGCATGTGTGTGTGTTTTCACATCAGCATTTCATGTTTGTTCTTTCCTTCCTCACCAGCCATGAGTGAGAGGCCGAGGTTTGTGTGTTTTCAGATAGGATGTGTGGCCTTATTCTTATTTTCTTTTGCGATCACTAAGGAAACTTGAATACCTCCGTCCTTAAAAAGCATTTCAGAGAACGGGTCGGTTGGAGGAACTGGTCCAGGCCCATCCGCCATCATGACTGAATGTGGTGGGCTGTAAATGTTATGTCTGTCTTACAGGCTGAGGCAATAATCATACAAGGAATTATAATCAGAGTGCCTCGTATGAATAAAATGTGATGTCAAGAAACACTCATCCAATCAGAACATAGAGTCTGAACGATAAACTGCACACACCAGAGTTATTTGTCACATTTTCTCTGATCATCACACTGAGTTTGAAGCTCCTGATGATGATGATGATGAGCTTATCATGCAGCAAGCGGCGGATTCTTCGGCCCACCTTTTATCTTGCTGCCCAACAGAATAAGGTCACATCAGACAGGATGGTGATATCACAGCTTTCTCCATGTGTGGATATCCCGGTATGTTAGCTTCCCGCCTGCCTGAACCCTTCCCAGGAACTCTTTTGTTCTTGCAAGTTGCTGCATTTGCTGCAGAAATGTGAAAAGAAATGTAAATATAGCTCTTAGACGAGTGAGCAAAGTTCATCCATGTTCGAATCAAAAAGAAGAACTGTGCACTGTACTTTGTACAGTCTTTACAAAGACATACAGCATTTTATTAGATTTCACAGCAGACGTGCTTTTATAAAACGTGCAGCTTTTTCTCTAAATCCCTAAATTCATTGGTTTATTTCAGTGAGAAAAGATCAGGATAAAAAGAGGTCAGATAAGTCGGATGGCTGATTTAAGTCCAATCACCAGAGTGTGGTCCTGACAAAAATCCAAAACAAAAGAGACAATGTGTCACGCGTGTCAAACTGAAACCGCTCACAAAACACAATATCGATTCAGTGCGCACATCACAAACTGTGCAACATTTGGTTCGGATCAGATCCAGGATCCAGGGATCGATAAAAGACGATAACAAAGCTGATTTAACGCTTCCAATCACTTCCATTCATATTAAATCAGAAAAATCTTATTTTCTTCCTGATCAATCAGACATTTAAATAAGAACAAAATCCGACTGATCCACATTTTGGATGTTGAGCTTTAACCTTCTGAGGCGTAGTGGCCTCGACGAGGACATCACATATTCGGTTGTCTGCAACTTAACCCTAAACTCTGGAACTAGAACCTGTTTAACACTTACACTGCCATCTAGTGGTGTCAGAAGGGATTTTGTTTTTCAATTTAAACTTATAATTAGACCCTTATCATATACAATAAAAAATGTATACTCGTAAAAATGTGTATAATCACAAATCATGCATTTCTATTTATTGGTTCCTCCTAACTCAATAAAGCTAGAAGAACTCTCTAACGAAAGTCAAACTAAAGCTCAGGTCTTGCGATGTTTTAAAGTTCGCATCATGGGGAAAAAAATGTAAGAATAAATTTGTAGGCTTTCAGGATAGTTTCCTGCTTTTACAAGTGCTGTCAAACTATTAAAAATTAAATGAGCTTATCTGTGGATTAATCACATTTTAATATGTTAACAACCTAGCTTGCGTTCTGCAGAGCGCTAGGTGTTAGCATGGTTGTCGTTTAGATAGAGATGCTTCGGTGAAACTAAGGCCATGTACACATATAGCCAGGTTTTTTCGTCTAGGAAAAAACTTGAGTCTACACCACTTCGTTTTTAGAGGAAAAAACTCATCCACACCTAACAGCACAAGTGCATTGTTAAGCACATTCATAAGCATCCAAACCTTTAGCCGGTGATCCCCGAATCCTTTCCAGTCAGAATGACCTTTATTTCCACAAAACACGAAGCGATGCGTCTTTGGCAAAGAAGATGCTTCGGACGTGGAAGAGCCAGGTGGTTGAAAATAACCGTCCTTAATGTCGTCCTTCATCTGTGGTCTTCATGGAGCGGTACCTGAGCTTCTATGCATGGAAGCAAACAGCGCCACCACAGAGGGCATCCATGCTTCCGGAGCGTAAACACAGGTCGCAGCCAGTCACCTGAAACTTGTTTAAGCCCCCATGCAGACGAGTATTAGCAAATCTTCACTTGGGTCGTAGTTTTTGAAGGAATAGTTTTTAATGCCGTATATCTGCGTTTTTGTGTGGATGATAAATTGTAGAAAAATATCTTCGTTTTGTGAGACACCTGTTACGTGTGGACAAGGCCTAAAACTTCCTGCAGCGTCTCTTTTTTTAATTCTCAAAATTATCTGGGTGCAACTTCTTGTTTTCTTGATGGTGGGCATGCAGCGATTTGGTGCATTACCGTCAGCAACTGGTAGCTGTGACAAGCCCCTGCAGGCCCAATATCAGCTTCCTTCCCCGAGGTAACGCCAAACTCGGACTGTTAGCATAGTATTAACTTTTTGTCTATTTAACCATTATTTATACAGGTGGTCTTCTTTAGACACCCAATCACATTTGCAAGAAACCCCTGCTTTGGACAGACAAAAAAAATAGCATTTAGTTACAGTTACATCCAGTTCTGACAGTACAGGACATAAATTAGAGTTCATATAAAGATAAAAACAGGTTACCTACTAACAAAAAACACTGAAAACGAAAGCAAACGTGCTTTTTCTTGTTTTTGTGTTGTCATATCTAACCTGCTTTAAATGAACCCTAATATATGCTTTATTATTGGATGTTTTTCTCTCTTTTAGAAACCATAAATAATACAATGAAATACTTACAATTAACAAGTTACAGTAAAACAAACACCGGATTGTTTAGGTTGCTTGTATTTGAAGGCAGTGCTTGTCATAAGGTGCGTTAGTAAAGGCTATAATAATCATCAGGTTACAGTCAGACATTTTATCCACATGTTCTTCCTGAAGAATGTATGAAAGACGATCACTGGATCCATGACTGATCCAGATTTACAGTTTGGATCATTGATTATTGAATCGATGTGGATCGATGGATTCCTACAGCCCTAGACACGGAAGCCAAACACGAAGGAGGCAGATGTTTTTTACTCTCAGTGAGGAGGGAACATTTCATGTAGATAAATACTGCAGATGTGAGGAGGGAAACATTGGCTAGCCACATCCTGAAGCTAACGTTTAATCTCCTTTATTTGAACTGTGAATTAAATCTTGTCTGGCTCTCAGCAGCAGCTGCAGTGCCCTCAGATGTCTGCTTTCTACGATGCACGTTCTGCATGTGTCACATAGGAATGGCTAAAGCAACTTTATACTACTTCACAGAGTCAAGGTTAGCCACTGGTGATGATGATGCTGTGGTGGTGTCTTCCTCGGTAGGGCTGCTTTCTGAGCTGACCATCAGGACTTCACGACTTCACATGTTTCACTACTAACTAACCCGACCACTTTTCCTTTCACATGTCTGTGCTGACCGCAGATAAACCCTGATTCCCAGGATGTCTATAGCACCGTGTTGGATGTTGTGGAGTGTAAACTTCCACAGGGAACTCTTCTGTAGCAGCGTTATGATTAAGTGATGTGAAGTCATGTTGAGCCGGCATCAGTTCTCTATCCTAGGAGTGTTTTTGTCGCCGTGACGTGTGGTTCGGTGGAGGTAAACTGAGGTAGCAGTCTAGCTCACATCATGTACACGTACCTGCGTCTCATTAGCTAAAGTAGTCAATGATTCAGCAGATTTCACGAGGAAAGTGACTGAGCTGTTAGTTAGGATCACTCAGCCACTGGACAGCAGCACTCTGTTCGTCTTCTTTCAGTCTTTTATCGCTGACACAAGCAAGTTCTCTTTGTTTTGGTTTGAACTTAACTTCTTTGTTTTCCTGCAGTTTCACAGTATCTGATGTATTTGGATCAATGCCATGTATTAACTGTCAGACTGTCACCAATAAAATATACATGTATTTTACATTCATCTGGGTTTTTTTTCTCTTTAATTACCCATCTTAATCAACCTGACAAAGAGTTCCAAAGAGTGTTTTATCATGTCCTAAATGTTTTTATTTCTCAGCTTTTGTTACGGGGCTTCAAGTTGCTGTGCAGAGCCTGGAGATGTGTTATTGGTGTCTTTCAGAGCACACACCAACGTATCACGGGGGTCTGGGTTTGGGAAACACTGCTGTATTGGATTAAGATCTGATAACTGTGGAGGCTCTTGGACCAGAATCAGATGCATTTTAATGATCCCAGACTGGGGAAACATGGCGTTACAGCAGCTTTTTAAGTTTAACCTTCCTGTCGTGTTTGGGTCAAATCATCCCCATACACACCACCCCAACTCACTCACTCACACACCCACACACTCACTCACACACTCACTTATTCACTCATTCACTCGCACACTCACTCACTCACTCGCACACTCGATCGCTCACTCGCACACTCGATCGCTCACTCGCACACTCACTCACTCACACACTCACTTATTCACTCACTCACACACTCACTCACTCACTCACTTATTCACTCACTCACACACTCACTCACTCACTTATTCACTCACTCACACACTCACTCACTCACTCACTTATTCACTCACTCATACACTCACTCACTCGCACACTCACTCACTCACACACTCACTTATTCACTCATTCACACATTCACTCATACACTCACTCACTCACTCACACACTCACTTATTCACTCACACACATTCACTCATACACTCACTTATTCACTCACACACTCACTTATTCACTCATTCACTCACTTATTCACTCATACACTCACTCACTCACACACTCATTTCAGACTGAACTGAATGTGGGTGCACATCTCTTTCTCACGCCTATGTGCCGATCCCCCACATGAACCACACCTTCCACACTAATCACTGTATGATCTTCACACAGATCCCATGTATAGCTCGATGTTTGCCTTGCACTCCTTTTACTCTGAGCACAATGAGTTGGCGACTGACCAAGCGGTTCTCTGTCAAAGAGATTCTGGTCCAGGTTTTTGGACATGATGAAGAGGGCACTGAAATTGAACCAGAGATAGAGGAGGATGTCTCGGAAGTGGAAGACAAAACAGATTTTTATCCAGACTTTGAGGAGACTGACCAGTCACCAGATGGCGAGGGAGAAGCACCTGAAGGACAAGCACCTGAGGAGACGTTCCAGTCCAAGAGTGGACACTTGGTCTGGTCTTCATCCCCCAGGACAGAGGAAGTAGAGCAAGAGTGGAAAACATCATAAAGATGACCCCAGGGCCAACGCGGTATGCGACATCTCGTGTGGATGACATGAAGTCCAGCTTCCAACTCTTTTACTAGAGTCCATTGAGGGAATTATCCTGGTGATGACACACCTGGAGGGGAAGCGTGTGTTTGGGTACACCTGGAGAGAAATCCACCTGTTAGACCTCCAAGCCGACGTATGTCTGTTGATGTTAGCAGGAGTACATCGCTCAAACAAAGAGGCTACAAACAGTCTGTGGGATGCAGTCCGGCAGGCCTGTCAACTATGTCCTTACAGTTTCATGTCCTTTCAAGAGTTATTCAACTTGATAGCAGAGATACACGACATGTCCGCTGGCGAAATGACAGCCTGGCTGCCACGCACATGCATGAATTCACACGCACGCACACACACGATGAGTTAGGTTATTGGTTTTCCATTTATTTTTTACATTCCATGTTCATTTAGTGATACATTTTTAGTGCCTATCTGTATTTTCACTGCAGCTATTTCATGTCTAATTCTATAAATTCATGTTAAACACTACTTTGAGACTTTGTTCACAGCTGCAGAATGTTGAAAAAAAGAATTAGGTGGTAAAAATGTTTTTGTGCAGCTGAAACAGACCAGTCAATTTAGACCGGGAACACTAAAGTAAGGGGCGGGAGGTGAACGCAACAGGGGGGTTAAAAAAGAAAATAAGAATATAGAAACAAGCTTAGTATAATATACTATGTGAAACCTACCATGTACCATATACAAATGTCCAGATAAAAATGGAAGAAATGCAATAAGAGAAAAGATGCATAATAACAAGGTGCATTGAGTTGGACAGACCTCCTGGAGATGGAGTTGTCTGCAACAATCATGAAGCCAGCTTTCCTGATCATTTTGTTAAGTTTACTCTTGTTACTGACTCCAGTGCGGCTCCCCCAGAAAACCATTGCAAAGAACAGATTGGTAGAACATCTCAAACATCTCCACTCACTGAAAGTCAGCTTCCTTCAGAAATAAGTCATCACAGCCCAGTTGTTGGCCCACCTGTCCAGTCTGTTACCAGTCTGGGTTTTTGTAGCTCTCCACCATGTTGATGTTCATCCCCAGAATGCAACGGGGCTGTAGACCTGTCCTCTCCTGAAGTCAGTTACCAACTCGCTGGTCTTTTCCATGTTTAGCATCAGGTGATTTTCACCATCGCACTACACAAAATTATTGCCCCCCCACTTGCCTAAACTCCCCTTTCTGGTCCACCACTCATACATCCCACTACCATCCGTCAGAGAACAGTATGTCTCCAGCAGATTCTGAGCCCAGCATCTGGATGTGGAGCTGAAACGGAGACTCAGACCAGCAACGTTCCTCCATCTTCTATTGTCCAGAGTTTCCT
>JBAMHW010000018.1:1359617-1371740 GCA_037177495.1 Rhadinocentrus ornatus | reverse complement strand
TCTGCAGTGTAGAACATCATCTACAGATTCAGAGAATCAGAAGGAATCTCTGTATGCATGGCATTTCCTTCCCGCTTCTGACAGAAGTTTCCTTTATGCTTCTAGTTCTGATGAAGGTTTCTCTTTTTTATGAAATGGTAAAATATCTCAGTTTCAACATGTTTTTTTATGTTCTACCTGGAATAAAAAAGAGTTGATGAGATCAAGCATGCAGGTTGTAAATCCTCTGGGTCTGAGTTCATCATAAATTTGTCTTAATTTCCATGTTTTCTATATTTGCTTGCTGTCTAAAATGTTTCAGATTAACACTTGAAAATTACATTTTATCTGCAAAATGTGGTATTAATGACGTTGCATCAGAAAATGATTTAATTCATTCACTAGATTAAAAATATTACTTTGAATACTAATTTTCAGTTAAAATCCTGAAAAGACATCAAAGCTAGAATTAAGAGCGTTCATTCTGAACAATGTGGACATTTTTGTTGCCCTTCACAGTGAAATCTAAGCTGTCACACTTATAGTTTTTCCAGGACAAGGAGAACGGTGGACTCACGGCTGAAAGGCTTTGATCTACCGGTGTTGAGGAAGTACTTTGTCTTTGAAATGCCATCAGTCAGAGGGAACTTGTCAGCGTCGTGGCCCATCAGAGGACATTGGCTGTCTGCACATGGGAAACACTTTCCCTGTGAAGGCGAGAACACAGTGAGATGTGAGGAATGATTTCACCCTGGGACTGAATGCAAGTCTGCTCCTGTCAATGAACAGTCACTTAGATAGATTAGAAAATGATATCCGAAGGCTTTTCAACCTACGGTCTTTTGAAACGTAAATATGAAGGTGGTGAATGTTCCTGAGTGTAAAAGTAAGTTACTCAGAGGGACCAGGCTGACTTTCAACTACAGGGAAAGCTGTAGCAATAACACCAGAGGGCGTTTATGAGGTGAGCGACAAGGAGGCGCTGTCATCTTCTGCAGGCACAGTCACATGAGGTCATTCTTGGCACTCCCCGGGCCTCCTTTGATCGCGACATGTGTCCAAAGCGGGGATAAACTGTCATTAACGCCGACAGCTGCAGATACAAGCACTGTCCATGGAAGACGTGAGGGAAGTCCATCCACAGCAATCCATGTGCCACAACAAAAAACCTAGTTATGCTGAATCAACTTCTAAAAGCAAAGAAATGGTTTGCAGCCATATCGATGTCATACAGCAGCAACAGGTGGCATCATGGTGGAGGAGTGGGCCCCCTCTCCTGCGAGCCCTCTGGGCCTTTCCTGAGCCCAACCGAGGGGCTTGGCTGCCTTTTAAAACCCCATCCACCAGAAACCTTTACTGGGGACTGTTTTATGTCCAAATCCAGTCTTATTCTAGATAACTTAAACAAATTCAGTAGAAAATGTTGTTATAATTTTGGTGAGGAACTATTTCAACAAAATTAAACTTTTTTATACTTAAATCCCCTGATTTTTTATTTAATACATTTTTCTTCTTTTTTATTTTAAACTCAATAGAAATTAAATGGCATAGAAATGTAAACACACAGAACAAATTGTGCTTCTTATATCGAGTCTTTCTGCATTATAGAAAACTGTTGCGTTTTGTCTCTTTAATTTGTTGGTGCTCGTCAGACCTGCAACACATGTTTGGACTAAAGCAGTTTCAGTCTGAACATCAGGGACTGCAGAGTGACCATACCAGCCTGAGCTGGACACTGTGATCATCAGATAGAACTGCATCCAGAACCAGTCCTCATCACCAGCTGACCAAGAAAACAAGCTCTACAATTCAGAATTCCATTCACAACAGAAGACAAGCTGCGTGTTAACCTGCTTCAGAATTCCAAAGGTGGGGTCAAGTTCTCTGGACTAGGAGACATCTGGGATACAGCATCACACAGTGGTAAGCTGGTTGTGGCCAGACCAGACAGTTTTTCAGATCTTCGATGGACGAAATGGAGCAAAGGAGCATCCAGACTGTTGTCAACAACAACTCCAAAACTCAAGTTCTGTGATCTGAGGGTATGGGGTCGGATCAGGGTTCCGCGTCGGTATGGGGATCAGATCAGGGTTCCGTGTTGGTATGAGGTCGCAGCAGGGTTCCCTGGCAGTATGGGATCGGATCAGGGTTCCGTGACGGTATGGGATCAGATCAGGGTTCTGCGTCGGTATGGGGTCAGAGCATGATTCTGCATCGGTATGGGGTCGGATCAGGGTTCCATGATGGTATGGGGTCAGATCAGGGTTCCGTGACGATATGGGATCGGAGCAGTGTTCTGCGTTGGTGTGGGATCGGAGCAGGGTTCTACGTCGGTATGGGGTCGGAGCAGGGTTCCGTGACGGTATGGGGTTGGATCAGGGTTCTGTGACGATATGGGGTTGGATCAGGTTTCCGTGATGGTATGGGGTCGGATCAGGGTTCTGCATCGGTATGGGGTCGCAGCAGGGTTCCCTGGCAGTATGGGATCGGATCAGGGTTTTTGCGTTGGTATGGGGTCGGAGCGTGGTTCTGCATCAGTATGGGGTCGGATCAGGGTTCCATGATGGTATGGGGTCCGATCAGGGTTCCGTGACGATATGGGGAAGGAGCAGGGTTCTGCGTCGGTATGGGCTCGGAGCAGGGTTCCGTGACGGTATGGGGTTGGATCAGGGTTCCGTGACGATATGGGGTTGGATCAGGTTTCCGTGATGGTATGTGGTCGGATCAGGGTTCTGCGTCGGTATGGGGTTGCAGCAGGGTTCCCTGGCAGTATGGGATCGGTTCAGGGTTCTGTGAAGGTATGGGGTCGGAGCATGGTTCTGCATCGGTATGGGGTCGGATCAGGGCTCCGTGACGATATGGGGTCGGATCAGGGTTCCGTGACGATATGGGGTCAGATCAGGGTTCCGTGATGATATGGGGTCAGATCAGGGTTCTGCGTCGGTATGGGGTCGCAGCAGGGTTCCGTGATGGTATGGGATCGAATCAGGGTTCTGTGACGGTATGGGGTCGGAGCAGAGTTCCGTGACGATATGGGGTCGGATCTGGGTTTCGTGATGATATGGGGATCAGATCAGGGTTCCGCGTTGGTATAGGGTAGCAGCAGGGTATCCTGGCAGTATGGGATCGGATCAGGGTTCCGTGACGGTATGGGATCAGATCAGGGTTCTGCGTCGGTATGGGGTCAGAGCAGGATTCTGCATCGGTATGGGGTCGGATCAGGGCTCCGTGACGATATGGGGTCGGATCAGGGTTCCGTGACGATATGGGGTCAGATCAGGGTTCCGTGATGATATGGGGTCAGATCAGGGTTCTGCGTCGGTATGGGGTCGCAGCAGGGTTCCGTGATGGTATGGGATCGAATCAGGGTTCTGTGACGGTATGGGCTCGGAGCAGGGTTCCGTGACGGTATGGGATCAGATCAGGGTTCCGTGACGATATGGGGTCGGAGCAGGGTTTGGATCAGGGTTCTGCGTCGGTATGGGGTTGCAGCAGGGTTCCCTGGCAGTATGGGATCGGATCAGGGTTCTGTGACGGTATGGGGTCGGATCAGGGTTCTGCGTTGGTATGGGGTCGCAGCAGGGTTCCGTGACGGTATGGGATCAGATCAGGGTTCTGCGTCGGTATGGGGTCGGAGCATGGTTCTGCATCGGTATGGGGTCGGATCAGGGTTCCATGATGGTATGGGGTCAGATCAGGGTTCCGTGACGATATGGGGTTGGAGCAGGGTTCCGTGACGGTATGGGGTCGGATCAGGGTTCTGTGACGATATGGGGTTGGATCAGGTTTCCGTGATGGTATGGGGTCGGATCAGGGTTCTGCGTCGGTATGGGGTCGCAGCAGGGTTCCGTGATGGTATGGGATCAGATCAGGGTTCTGTGACGGTATGGGGTCGCAGCAGGGTTCCGTGATGGTATGGGATTGAATCAGGGTTCCATGACGATATGGGGTCGGATCAGTGTATAGTGACGATATGGGGTCGCAGCAGGGTTCTGTGTCGGTATGGGGTCTGATCAGGGTTCCGTGGAGGTATGGAGGCAGACCATTTCTTTGTGAGATGTCTAGATTCTGTCAAGGTTTTTCTGTCTGTGTGTAGGTGCTATGTGTTTTCTTATGTCTCTAATTTTTATTCTTGTTGTAAAGCACTTTGTGGTTTTTATCTGTGAACGGTGCTGTATAAATAGAATTTCCTCCCTTCCTGTCCCATTTCTGATTCCTCTCTGAGTAGATTCAGGAAAGAAAATAAAGACTTACATCAGCAAAGCTGTTCTTATCAGAGCAGGGGAATCCAACAAAACCTTGGGATTTACTAATACTTTCTATGTAGTACTCATAGGCTCGAGCATGGTTGCAGACATCAAACCTCGAGGTACCTGACAACAGATTAAAAAAAGGAGGAGTGAGAAGGCTGTGTGGAAAGAAGGGCAAAAGATCTGAATAAAGAATAAATTCTCACATTTAAATAAAACCGAGCTATTGATGTAATGGAAACTGGAGAAGCCTGAGAGTTTATTTTATATTCTGATAATTATCAGGGTCCACAAAGCTACAAAAATCTCACCCCATCTCACAGCTAGGTTTCAATTAGTTATTTAAATCTTTGTGTTTTTGCTGATGGACATAAGTTGTGTAATTTGTTTAGAATAATAAATTTCAGTCAGATGTTTGATTGCATCCTCTCTTTTGCATAACTCACTCTGAGGGCATTAAATGTGTTTCACTGTTATCCATGATGTTTTGGTTTGGTTAATTATTCCTTTTGGGACAGTTTCAGAAACTGGAATAAGAATTTAACATGCTAAACCATCACATTGATGCCCTGTTTATGCATGGATGTGTTGGGACAACTGTCAGCCCAGATAAAAGGCACATTTTGGCCTAATCCGGGCTACTTTAGGGACTTATGGAGCTGGCCTGGACATAGATTACAGCGGTTTCCTTGTGTGGTGGTCAAGTCACTGAGTTTTGGCAACATCACTCAAATGGAGTCAACACCATAAGTCAAGGTCAAACATATAGCAAACAAAGCTGTAGATGTGGGCCATAATTGGGCTAAAAATATCGGGAGGAGACTGTTTTAGAAAATCAGCATTTCGAGCCAGGACATTGAAAAGCCTTGATGGTAATGATGGTGTCAGAGAGAGACAGACATAAAAAAGGCTCATGGCTGCATTTGTTTTCCTTTTCAGTACAGGGCATCCACCAGGAACTCCAACACCTCCAGCTATGCAGCTTGGGCTCCCATTCTCCCTCTCTTATCTACAGGATCAAAAGTGGCAGATTCAGCTGTGACACCACCCGACCACCCCAGTCCCACCACCCCCTTAACTCCAGACCCTCGGCATGGCACCAATGCTGCCACTTGATCCTGGCTGCTCAGCGGCACATTTCAGAGGACGGCCGTCGTCATCCTTTTTAGAAGATATCTGCTCAACACAGTTCACACTCTTCCTCCCCCACCCCACCAGGAGACACAGCAAGGACATCATGATGTTAGTTTGTGAAGGGCTTCATTACTTTTCAGAGTAATACATGGTCTTCTTTTAACTCGGGTTTCTCTGCTGTTTTCGTTTATTGGGATTTCACTTCTGCCTTTGACACCATCTTTTCTGCAGACATGAAGATGTTGTTGTTCTTAAAGAGTTTTCATTTTTACTCCTGTTTTTATTATATGCTGGGATCAGTTTCCAGTTTCCTTTCATTTTTTGTCTGATGACATCAAATTTCTTCTTTCTAATCAGATGTCCCGCTGCAGCCTGTTTAACTGTCGGAAAGTTAAAGGCTCTGGCAGCTCCAGGTTCACAGTGTGCAATACGGTCATTTTAAAAAGGTTTTTAATAAACATTGAACCAGTCTGGCCCGCAACTTGTTCCAGTTTTTTGTGTTTGACTTTGACACCCCTGATCTATAGATTACTGTCTAAATACTGTATATGCATTACAAGATTCTTCAGCATTGGAGTGCAAAATAAAATGTGATTTGATTAAATTTTCCTGTGTCAATGAGCTCACCGTCCCAGATGGAGTCCAGGTCATTGGGAAGGCCTATGTTAGCAGAGCAACCAGGCATCAGTTCCCCTCCGTTGGGGTAAAAGTCGATGTGACCCACATACTCTGTCATCCCCAAACCTGACAGGGAGGAAGCAGGAATCCAACAGGTTCAGTCACATGATGTCTCAGTAAGAGGACAGAAATCCTCGGTGATACGCACCGCGTTTGGACTGGAAGGGACGGCAATCTGTGTGAATGACGTCCACCAAGGCAGCATCGCTGGTGTCCAGACGTACAGAAGCATCAGTGTCTTGGAAGTACGGCTCAGCTGGATCCAGTCCTGAACAGAAAAAAGTTACTTTCAACCACGAAGCTCTTCAGGATTTAGATTTCATCCCATCCTGTGGGGCGAAATCACCCGGGAAACCAAATGTCTGTTAGTACATAAACAGAGGTGAAATCTGAAGCATCTTTTCACACACACACACACACACACACACACACACACACTCTCCCCCCCTTCCTCCAGGTAGAGCAGTGGCTCGGGGGCGTGCCAGCATCCTATCATCATCATCCCTGTCGGTATTCCAGGCCTGGTGTCCCACTCTTTCAGTGCCAGGTGGTTGCTTAGCTTTCATGTGAGTTAAGATATGCGGCAGCCCAGGACCGCCGCCTGCTTTAACCTTCCTTGTGGATTTTCTTGAGGACTTTCTGCTCATATTATCAGAGCAATAAAACGTTTTTTGACCCCCTTAAAGTTTGTTAGTGTTCTCCCTGGGTTGGCATTTGGGTCTGTTTCTATCAAAAGATGAAAAATTCAGGTGTTTTGGAGATCAGCTGATCTTTATCTACTCAGAGGAAGCTTTGATAGGACCACCACAGGTACGACTCCTCTGAAGAGAAGATTCCTGCAGAAACTCGAAGAAACTTCTAATCCAACAAACCAAACTAGGCTGCAAAGGTAAAATAGGCATCACGGTTTAAGTTTAGATGAAGTTAACCAGTTACCTTCTGATAACAGGTTAAAACAACTCCTCCACTCCACTGATCTTCTAGCTGCTCCACCCAATCACCTCTGTTTATCATTCTATTAACTCCACCCTCCCTATCTCCATCCTCATCCTTCCTTCCTTCATCCATCCTTCCCTTCTTCATTCATTGTTTATTTATCTTTCCTTTATTTATTTGTTCATCTATCCCTCCTTCCCTTCTTCTATCCATTCTTCCATCCCTCCACCCTCACAATCCATTCTTCATCTTCCCTCCTTCTGTCATCCATCCATCCTTCCTCCCTCCCTTTTCCATCATTCCATCTTTCCCTTAATCCTTTACTCCGTCTTTGTACCATTGGTCTGGAGGTTCATTCACATGTTGATTATTAGACTTGATGTTAGTGGTTACCAGGTAAAACGCGGTAGAAGGAAAATTCCATCAGTGCAAACGGGATTGAAGTCTGAACTTTAATGAGAATGTTGAAGTCGGTGTCACTCCGTAACTCAGCTGCTGCTAATTAATGCTGCTCAGGATTGCTGGTGAATATTTAACTAAATTAAACAACAGTCAAAGTAGTTTTTGTTGTTTTTTTCTGAATCAAGATGCTAAAAATAAGATTAAAAAATGGGACAGTAGGTTTACCTGAGATCCGGGCCAGACCAGGAATTCTGCTTCCAGCCTCTCCGGCAGCGTGAGCTCCCACGCTGTGTCCGATAATGTGAAACATATCCGCAGTCTGCTGGAAGTGGCCCTGCACCGTGCAACATGTTGGTTAATGACACTGAGCTTCTCACACAGAAAGTGCTGCACGGCGTACAGGAAGGTGGGAAGAATCAGCTTCCAGCTGTTTCAGTTTACATGATGAGCAACAGCAAAAATAAACATTTCACATCTAATTAAACATAAAGTCTTCTGAAATGACCCAAACTCCAGGGAAGGATAAGAGTCTGTGTGAGACTCGGGTGTGATGCAGACATAAAAATTCATCCTGCTGTTTGATGACATTTCAAGCTGCAGCCTGGAAGGTGTCAGAGATGAAAACCAGGACGTCGTTTCTCGCCCTCCTGACTCCATCACAGAATGAGATGATGGATCAAAACCCTCCTTCCAGGTTGGGCTAATGTGTTGGAGGGTCTTTTGTTTTAGTTTAGCTTAGCTTCTGCAGCCGATCGCTGCATCACACAAGGTTCAATAACTGTTTTTTATCCAGTTAGCAGCTTTTTTAGTTTTGATTGTTTTGGTTAATGGAGCAAAATGTTTGGAGAACACACGGAAGAGATTTGTGGGTTTTTGTCAAGTTACAGCAACCTTTCTTTGGTCACCTACAGCACATACAAAAGGTGCTTCTTGTGGCGTCTGAGCGCTGTTTAACAGGTGATGAGTTGCAACATTTACCATGAGGAAGGTGATCATGTGGGCCACCTGAGCGGCCACCACCCGGGCGTTGTTGGCAGCCTGAACGTAGCGAGCCCTTGCTCCCTTCTTCCACTCAACTGCGATGCAGTTCACGTTCTCCTTCTTCACCACAGCCTGAAAAATAAGTTCATCAATGCAAAGTAAACAGAAAATCCAGAGACAGTTGTTTAGTATTCCAGCAGTGATGTGTAGCTCACAGGATGCTTAACATGATATATTAGACCTGCAGGATTAGAACAGAAAGAAAGGGTGAATTTAAGTAAAAGTTATGGAGCTAAGAACTAATTATGTAATCGGATTCAGTTTATTTATGTTTATGCACACACAAGCGCTCATAGTGTAGTCATGCGACTTAAATTGTATGATCTAATAATGACAATCAGGTACTACTCGCCCCCTTTTCAGTGATTATTTCAGAATTTGATAACATTTAAAAAACGTTTTAAAAACACAAGATTTGTTTAGATATGAGTACGAATTCAGTCTGAGCAAATAAAACAAGTTAAAAACTCCTTTATTTATAAAACTGTATCAGAGTTATCAGGAATGAGTCTGGACAAAATGGAAAACAAGCCAATCTACATGTTGCTGTTTCTACATACAGCATCCAACTACGGGGAGAAATCTCATTTGGAAGGTCTGGAAGTCATTGCTCTGTTTTTATTTGCATGTTACACAGAATTCCAACTTCTCTGGGACTCATGACTCATATTAACATTAAACAGCTTATGTGGCAATAAGTGCTAGCTGTTTGTAAATTTCGGCGAAACGTAAAACAATCCGAAAGTGCAACAGAATTTCTATTTTCTAATCCTGTCCTGTCCAGCGTCCTAACCTACAGAACGGTGGTCTATGAGCCATATTTTGCTGGACAGATTTGGTCTTCCAAGGGAGACATGTTCTATAAATGGCTGCCCTTGATGTTTGGAATATTTTTATTATAATCTCATTTTACTTTAGTCTTGACATGTCAGTGCCGAACCTGACAGGGAGATAGAGGGAGATCTCCCCTGTGATAGAATATATTTTCTGCGCAGCCACAACACACTCAGTGTCCTCACATCGGCGGCCAGTAAGGCTCCATCTCAGATTGTGGTATTACATCTGCAATAGAAGATTTGGCTAAACTGTTGTCAGATTGAAATGCTTATCATTTTAATGCAACTGCAGCTGTCATCAACATGATTTAACTGTTGCTGTGATTCCAATCCTTATCACTCACAAGAATTTGGTAGGTTGTTGGAGCAAATCCAGACAGAACTAAGCAGAAAACGAACCTTTCAGATTGATTTCTAAGGTTTGTCTTAGTATAAGAACAATGGAAAGACTTCACTGACTTCCACAAAAAATTTTGTTTGTGCACCTCTTACCTTGCACATGCTCTGTGGCCAGTCCTCATCTCCTTCAACCAAATAACCAGGAATGACGAAGCGAGTTTTTCTCTTCCCGCCGTAGTTGGATATATCGATGGATGAGTCTGGTTTGATCTCCTAATGGTCTCAGACATACAGGACACCAGTTAATCAAAGGACTGAGCTTTGATACAGTTCAAAGTAGAATATCCACAATGAGTTTTGTTCTAATTATTGATTCGGTTCATATGTCAAAGCTTCCTCTGCAGGTCTAACATGAGATTTTCCTCTTTGTGAAAATGACCCCGTGGGTCGTGCAGGGCAAATACATGATGACTGCAATACGCAACCTCTAGTGGTCATGAAAGCAACTGTAAGTCCGTCTGGTAACATCAGAAGAAAACCTATTTCATTGCATGGGTACAGATTACCTATGGGAATGAGATATAAAGTTGGTTTCATTCAAACCATGCTCCTTCAACATGTGAAGCGTCTCCGATCAGTTCTGACTGATTAATCCCAACAGATCTCAGGATGTCATTGGAACAGACCATCTGGTTCTTTAATATTTTGGGACTTTTCGGTAGGATGTATGTCCCTCCAGGATTAGTAGCTGCTTGTTTTTGTGGGATTTGTAGTTTTTGGGGAAGGTGTACCTGGTCTCTGTTTTAAAATAAGCTGTTCAGTTGGTGAAGCCAGTTCGATCACACACTGTGAAAAGTCTGTTAAAATAGGATCAAATGTACAATAGAAATGAAAAAGAATTTTTCATAGTACCTTTTCACAGTGTTAAACCTGTGTATTTATTGATTTGGTATTGCATGTTGAAAACAAAAACTCTTTTCAAACGTAAACTTGTGAAGTCCTGTGTTATGCAGTTTGCTGAGATTAGCTTTCTACTCTTAAAGTTCAGCAGTAAAGTTTGTCATGGCTTAGACCCCACCAATATATCCTCTGTTGTTGGGAATTAATCTGAAATATTGGTCGAAATTTCATTCTGCTTGTGTTTTTATTGTTATCATTCCCTAAGAAAGCTCCACATCCCTGTCAGGGTTATTTCTTGTGTTCGGGTTTTGTCTATTTTGGTTTGTTATATTTTGATCTTGGTTTATAGTCTGGTGTTGGTCATGTTTAGTTTGTTATGATTATGGTTTAGGCTTTGGGTTTTTGTGGTGTTTTTAGTTCTGTCATGATTTGGTTATATTTCTGTTTTTTGGTCATGTTTGTTTAAATCATGTTTAGTTCAGTTTTCCTTAATGTACTGTGTTTTCTGTCCAAGCTCTGACACCGGTCGTACAGGGACCGGACAGCGTGTACAAGTGGGTCCGGCATTCCATACTTCTGGAGTATCCCCCACAGGAGTCCCCGGGGGACACGATGGAATGCCTTCTCCAAGTCCACAAAGCACATGTAGATTGGTTGAGCAAACTCCCATGCCCCCTCAAAGACCCTAAAGTGGGTGTAGAGCTGGTCCACTGTTCCACGACCGGGACGAAAACCACATTGCTCCTCTTCAATTCAACGTTCGACTATCCGACGGACCCTCCTCTCCAGCATCTCTGAATAGACCTTACCAGGGAGGCTGAGGAGTGTGATCCCCCTGTAGTTGGAGCACACCCTTTTTGAAGCGGGGGACCACCACCCCAGTCTTCTAGTCCAGGGGAACTGTCCCCGATGTCCACGCGATGCTGCAGCCAAGACAGCCCTTCAGCATCCAGATCCTTAAGAAACTCTGGGTGGATCTCATCCACCCCCGGGGCCCTGCCACTGAGTAGCTTTTTAACCACCTCAGCAACCTCAGCCACAGCTACCCCAGACTCTGCTTCCTTATCGGAAGACTTGATGGTGGGATTGAGAAGGTCTTCGAAGTATTCCCTCCACCGCCTCACAACGTCCCGAGTCGATGTCAGCAGTCCCCCATCCCCACTGTACACAGTGTTGACGGAGCACTGCTTTCCCCTCCTCAGCCACCGGATGGTGGACCAGAATCTCCTCAAAGCCGTCTGGAAGTCATTCTCCATGGCCTCTACAAAGTCCTCCCATGCCCGAGTTTTTGCCTTAGTGACCGCCAAAGCTGCGCTCCGCTTAGCCCGTCAGCTGCCTCTGGTATCCCACAGGCCAAAAAGGCCTCATAGGACACCTTCTTCAGCTTGACGGCATCCCTTACTGCTTGTATCCACCAACGAGTTCGGGACCACTGAGGAACTTTTTAACCACCTATTCATTGAACTGCGGCCCAGAGTGTCCTGGTGCCAAGTGCACATGTGGACACTCTTATGCCTGAACAAGGTGTTCCTTATGGATAATCCATGACGGGCACAGAAGTCCAGCAACAAAACACCACTCGGATTCAGATCAGGGGGGCCATTCCTCCCAATCACGCCCCTCCAGGT
>JBAMHW010000018.1:1206310-1220320 GCA_037177495.1 Rhadinocentrus ornatus | reverse complement strand
CATCTGAGAGACTCTGCCTCTCTGAAATGCTCCTTTTATACCCGTCATGTTACTGACCTGTTGCCAGGTAACCTGGTGAGTTGTCAAATGCTCCTCCAGGTGTTTCTGGTTTGTACCAGGTACTTTCCAGCCTTTTGTTGCTCCTGTTCCAACTTTTTCCATCAGATTCACTCTCAGCTCATATTTTCCATCCCATGGTGAAACGTCTCAGTTTCATCCTCCGACATGTTGTTTATCTTCTACTGGGAGTAAAATATAGCTGATTAGATTCTGCTTTTATTTACATTTTTCAAAGGGAGCCAGCTCTTCTTGTAAAGATTGAGTTTATATCAAATTAAATCCAACATCTTGTCTGGTTTGTCCTTTTGAAAGAATGCGTTTCCAGTGTCGGGGCAGCTGTACACCACCCACCTCCTCTCTCTGGAGGCTCTGCTCACTGTTATCGACAGCATCGAAGCCCATTGCCAGGCCAAGGTCCCAGACAACGGTGCCCATGAGGACCAGTCAGACCCACTACTGGCAGAGCGGGAAGGTTCCCTCAGAAATGGACCAGACTCTTCGGCTGGTGTGTACATCATCTAACCAGCCTTTTAGCTGGCCAACTGTTTGGCCTCTGAAAAAGGATGTTTATGTACTCCTTCCAGTTTCATATTTGATTCTTTATGATTAAAAACATGTCTGTTACAAAATTTAAGTGTTTTCCTTCTTGTATTCAGAACTTAACAGATTGGGCAACACCAATAATTTGAGGGCACCACAAGCTGAGAACGCACCAGTTTGTCCACCTACCAGTGGACGTCTCATGGCAGAGAGGATGAAACTAGGTCGTCAGGATCAAGGAGACATTGATCCTGGTGAGGATTATTTTCCTCTAAAATCCTACAAGACATCAGGTTGAAGTTGTTAAGATGTTTATTTTCTCCTTCAGCAGAGAAACGAGCTCCAAAGAAGCCTCAGCGTTTCTCCACCTGCTTACCAGAGTCACAGGAGCTGCTGGAGATCAGAACAAAAAAGAAGGTGAGATCGGTGCATATCTGCTGTGTTGCTGCTCATGTCCGGTCAGAAAATCTGTTTTCACTCAACCTGACGCTCTTCCTTTGCCACCAGCTGCTGATCACAGGCACAGAGCAGTTTAACCAAAAGCCCAAGAAGGGAATCCAGTTCCTGCAGGAGAAAGGGCTCCTCAGTGACCCGCTGGACAACAACCAGGTGGCCCAGTGGCTCAGGGAAAACCCTCGTCTGGACAAAAAGATGATCGGAGAGTATATCAGCGATCGCAAGAACGTGGAGCTCCTGGACAGCTTTGTGAAGTAGCGTCACATTCCTCTGCTTATCACACACCTTTGAGAATTTATTGCTGTTTTAAACTAACGTCCTTGTTTTTGTCACAGCACATTTACCTTCCAGGGACTTCGCATTGACGAGGCCCTGCGACTCTACCTGGAGGCTTTTAGATTACCGGGAGAGGCCCCTGTCATTCAGAGACTTCTAGAAACCTTCACAGACAACTGGCATGTAAGACACCTTTCCTTACAAGTGAGATGTAGTTAACAAGGTTAGATCAGCTCAGCAGAGATGTGACATGGGATGCGTGGAAGAATAAAAGCCTGCAGCCTTGGGTCAAAAAGGATCCAGATGGACATGTTATGATGCAGCCTCACCATCAGCATCCAGCAGCTACCTGAGTTCACTGTAATCTGTTGTGGATTTCAAAGAGCCTAAAGTGGGACCAGAAAACATCCCCACCATCACACCAGCAGCAGCCTGAAGCGTTGATCCATGTTTCATGCATTTAATTTCTGAATTTTAATTTGTACACAGTGGATTAATACAGAGGTCTTGACCTTGGTCTCCTCAATGGTTGGTACAGCGATGTCTGCAGACATTGGTCGGAACCAGTGCTTATCTGACTTCCTTGCCTGTCCATCATCTCTAACCAGTCTGCCCATTCTCCTCTGACATCAACCAGACATCCTGGTCCAGACACCTGCTGCTCGCTGAGTATGTTTTCTCTTCTTCAGACCATCTCTGGAAACCCTGGAGATGGTTGTGTGTAAAAATCCCCGGAAGACTACATGCTGCCGTGTGATTGGCTGATTGAATATCTGTGTTAACAGGACGTTGAACAGGTGGAGCTGATAAAGTAGATGATGATTGGATAAGGAGGTGAAGATTTAAACCTTTGTCAAGGTATCAACCCCACAAAAGTCCTGCCAAAAATCAGCTCCCACCGAATCTTGTGGTTTCCTGTTCAGACTAAAATGTGGTGAATTCATTTATTTTTTTTAGCCTTTCCAGTGATTTACACAAAGAAATGAAAACAAGAATGAGCATGTGACACATCCTCTTCCCAGTGCTTTGGTGACCTCAGATGTCTGCAGAGACCACATCTCATTGAACATCTCTGCATGTCCTGCAGATCAGAAATGTTTTAGCACCGTGCAAAGGAAAGCTGACATAAGATGCGGGGGGGGGTCGGCCCATCAGCAGCTGAAACAGAGTCGGCTTTTTTCCACACACCTCTTTTCTTTCCATTACCACTTGGTAAAGCCAACCTGGTTACAAACTGTCCTTTCTATTATCAGATAGAGATCAGACTCTGATCCTGATTATCTTCAAGTGACGGTTCAGTATTAACACAAACTCAGATATGCACACTGAGAGGCAAAGGACTCCCCGCAGGCAGACGTTTGACTTCTCAAAATAGCAAGATGAGTCATGTGACCTGGAAACTATTCGTAGTAATGTCCTTTTCATAGGCGACAACACACACACACACACACACACACACAGATAGGGTCTTTGAAAGAGTAGATGATTCATTTTAGGCAGTGACTCTGTAAATGAGTTTTCCACTCTGTGAGCTGATGTGTGCAGAGGGGGGCAACACGGTTGGCTGTTGTTACATAACATGACAGGAAAACCATCTAAATCAGTGACTGTAGTGTCAGTGTGTACTTTGTGTACTTGTTTATGCAGCGTTTCTCCAGTGGGGGTTCATGTCCTGCTGTGGAGACAGTCCAGGGGGGTACGTGAGAAAAAATAACAAAAATATATCAGTTAAATATGAAATATGTTTGTAGTTTTCAGTTTAATTGATTCTAACGAACTCGGATCATCTCCACACCAGGATTTCTGACTCATTCTGGCTCAAACCTGATCACATCACCTGTCAATCACCTGCCACAGGGAGCTTAAAACAGTGGATTCCTGGTGGAATCGCAGCATCGATGCAGAACCAACAAAGGAGAAAGTAGAGCTGGTAAAATTCTGTCAGAATTACGGTGAAATGTTTTCTTGGGATTTCTGTCCATAAAGAGCAGCCCAGTCGAGACATGATACTTGTGATGTGGGTAGAAAGCAACAGCAGAAGCTGAAGCATCTTACCAAAAACATCCCGCGGTGTTGGGAAGACACCTGAAACTTTCTCAAGACTCCACCACATCAGCTAGAGCTCTGGAGTCTTCTTCTGTGGTAGCAGAAAATACCGGGCGATGTGTGAAGACCTCGTCCTCCTGCTGCTGCTGATGTCCTGCAGAGACCACGGTGGACGGTGGCTGCATCTGCTCGCACGGTCTGCTGCAGGACGGGGGAAATGGGAACTTGTTGAACAAGTTGTTGGAAAACTTTCATTTTAACTCCAGCTGGATGAATCCGTTGATAGAGGCAAGATTTCCCAGCACATCGTGTGCTGGGAAAGTTTAGAGGGAAAACATCTTTAATGAAAAATGTTCATTTAACATGTTTGAAATGTGTTATAAAGTTTAATAGATAAGGCACAGATGGTAAAGCATTGTTTACCTCTGTTTGCTACCGGAAAAGCTGAAGATGATTCCACGGTGGGTTCAGTGCTGGAAAAGGGTTTAATGTATAATTCTAATAATGAGATGTCATTTTATGTGTGTTTGCAGAAAGTGAACGGCTCTCCGTTCATGAGCAACGACGCCGGCTTCGCCCTGGCCTACGCCGTCATCATGCTGAACACCGACCAGCACAACCACAACGTGCGCAAGCAGAACATCCCCATGACTGTGGAGGTAAGTTACTGCTTGTGTTGACACGCCGGCTGATAACAGGAGAACGAACACTGGTCACCTGGTGCAGCAAAATCATTCATGTTGCTGCGGTTTTAGTGTGTTTAATAACTAATGAGAAACTGTTTGCTGCTAATATTTATAATGGAGAAGAGGAGATTAAATCTGCTGTCAGACCGCTGAAAGTTATCAGACTAATCCTGGACATTAGAAAAACGATGATCTAATAAAGCTTGTCCAACATTACAATGACATTGCTCCTGGGAAATATTTGGACCTGGTTTATAAGCAATGAGCTGCAGAATAAAGGCCAATAACAAACAGGTCCAAAATGTGTGTGAGGGTGGATGGATGTGGGTTTTTAAATATCCCCCGATCCTCAAGTACTTTCAGAAAGCACTGGTTTTCATTCCTAAAGGTAACGAATCGCCATCCATAACAAAAATGGAAGAAACGGAAAAAGAGCGCCTAGACTGGATTAACATTTTCCATCCAAGAGGAGTCACATGACCAGAAGTTCTCTCTGCTCCATGTTCACTGTGTTGATTTCACGCCCCAAACCGGGGTTTCCAGGTCCAGTCCTGGAGATCTACTATCCTGCTTCCCTTCAGCCATGACATGGCTGGATTCCCTCCTCTGCAGGTCACTCAGCTCTGCAGGTGCCTGGTAACGAGTCAGGTGTGATGGAGAGGAGACGCTGCGGGATACTAGATCTCCAGGACTGGACCTGGGCACCCCGCCCTAAACTGACAGTCATGGTGAATCCATCCAGAATGAAAGATTTCCTGACTTTGTTTCATTAAGACAAGAAAAGCTGATCTAATGTGTTGAGCAGTGGTTGAGCCACGACCCCCAGACACCAAACTTCCTCCCAACAGCTGAGTGGTGAACGGCGTGATATATCATGAGTGGTCCTGCAGCGTCCTCCAAACGTAGGGCTGGAAAAGTGTCAGAAACTTTTGGTGGATTCTGTTAACGGCTGTGATGGAGCAGCTGACAATCAGCTTCTCTTGCCGAGATGATGCAAAATTCAGATTTTTGTAGCTTTGTTGTTTATGCATTAATTCCCCAGATTAATCTATTATTAAGCTATTTTTTCTTTTCTTTTGCAATGATCTGGCAACGCCATGAAATTATCTTGGGCTCCTCCATTTAGGAAAGGCTGGTTTAACTCCTTGATTCCTGATGTCATAAATGTTTTTTAATTAATTAATTTATTTATTCATTTATTTACACTGTTATTTATGTTTTATTATTCATTTTTATCTATTTATTATGAATTTATCTAATCAGTAGTATTTTATTTTATTCCAGCCTTTTTTATTTGTTTTTTCCCCTTTGTAGTGTATTTACTTTTTAAGTTTTTAAGAGAGTAAAATTATTTAGGAATTAAAGGTTTGACTCTTCCAACTTCCTGAGAGTAGAGGGACCGTGCAGGGGAGCATTTTCCCGCTCTGACTTGGAGGTTTAGGGTTTAATGTGGGAAAGCAGAGCACAGTTATCCTGATGATCTCTTCACTGTCCCGGATTACACCCAGTGAAGAGCTGGGCAGAAACGCAGAGGTCTTTGGTAACCAGTATCTGAAACGTCTTCTTAGTACTATCAATACTTTTTTTGTTTTGGATGAAGCCTGCTTTTAAAGGGTTTATGTCCTGGAGTCGTGTTTCCAGACGTCCGCCCTTCATCCTTTCACTCAAAGTTGTTGTTTAGTCAGAGAAGAAGTCAGAACTTAGAAGTCCTACAGAGGTAAAACATTTTGTCCGAAGATGTTTGCAGAGGGAAGAAGAGCTGCTCTGTGTTCCGATCTATTTTTATTCTCACTGGGATGCTCCACCATTTGTGTCTGCTGGTGTGAAATTCCTCCCAGTGTGAGAGCATTTGCACTGGTGCAGCTTGGCAGCTCAGAAAGCCGCAGCCAACAGCTGTAGCCAGTGGTGGTCCATCTCCGAGGTGAATTCATCCTGATCGGGGTGGGGGGCTGCGCTCCATCTCTGGCTTTATCTGCTGTCTCTGTTTTCTCAGTGTTTGATTGACGGCAGCTGAAGACTAAACAGAGCCTCTGGGGGAACTGGTAACTAGTTTGTGGGTGGGCGACTCTCACTGACAAATAACAGCGAGCCGCAGCTTTCTCTTTCTTTCTCAGTTTCTTCTCCGGGTTGATCTTTGTTGGGTCATTATGCAGCTGGTGTTGTATGTTTAATGCCCCCCCGCCACAGGCCCGTTGACCTCCAGGCTCAGACAACAGCCAGAGGCCTCCACACAATAGCCTCAGCGTTGTGGTGTAAACGGGGCCTTAGAGCCAGTAAAAGTGGCGCCTAGCGCTTCGCTTACTTAGCAGCTTGCAATGCGCAGCATTTGTTGGACGCGGGTTATTTTTGAAATGGGGAAGCTTTGGCCAGCATCGCTGCGTATAAATCAGATCCTGCTCTCCTGACGATGACATGACATATTTTCAGCGAGGTAAAGGGACGGTCAGTTGAGGGATGTTAATTTTGTCCATAAAACATGGCATGTGGATGCCAGCAGCTGCTCCCAGAGCTTGTGAAATAATGACTGATGATGTGTTTGAGATGGCGTGCCCCTCGTATGAGCATTGCAAATAAAAGGCCGATCCTCAGCAGCCTCCTGCTCTCTCAGCCTTCGCGTCTGGTGTTTATTTCTCTGCATCCCTGCAGAGAAGCTCCTATTTCCCCTCCTCATACCTGCTAGGAGGACAAAACCCTCCAAGTCAAGGCACAAAAATGAGCCTTGAGGCTATCAGTCATCACCGGATGCTTGTGTTTATTTACAGGAGGTTCTTGGCTCTAATCCCTGTGTTCCTAACCATGCATCTAAAGCATATTAAGTGACACATAACAAGTGTATTTTCACCCAGGGCTCTTTTAATTGTTGGTTTGATGCTCGGTTAACTGTTTAATGCTTTAAGCTGCTCTGCTGGAAATGCATTGACTGATGTGTTGATGGTTTGATTTAAGTCTGCTTTTCATGTGAGGTTCATTGTTTCTGGCGGGTTTTTACAGCATAACTTTCTTGTTTTTGTTGATCTTGAAAGCAATTCAAGAAAAATCTGAAAGGTGTAAACGGAAACAAAGACTTTGACCAGGACATGTTGGAGGACATCTACAATGCTATCAAGTAAGCAAAATCACAAGTCAATCTGTAAAAGACTTAGCTCTGCTTGACATAATCAAAAAGGGACTTTACAGTTCCTCTGGAGTCCAAAGTTAATCCTCAGGTTTCCTTTTTTACCCAAACAGAAGTCTAGACCCAAATATCAGTGAGTTGTTACCACTAATATTAAGAATACAAATCACCACTGAGATCTAACCAACCGGAGGATTCAGAGTCTATAATAACCCGAAGGTTTACTCGAGGAACTTAATGGATTGGGACTGAACAGCTGTGGAGCCATAAGAAAACCACTAATCTGGTTCCAGGAACAGGAGACATAATTTTCTCTCATGGATTGCTCACCAGAGTCCAGACCTGAACCCCACTGAGAATGTTTTAAGTATAGAAATGATAAGTTATTTTTATTAAATTAGTTACTTTTATTAAAATATGAGTTATTTTTATAAAATTATTATAGCCTAATTATTACATCTTATAATATTACAGCTCCTTTATAACAAAATTTATTTCTTTTTTAAAATATTTTATAAAATTACACTTACTTTTATTAAAATATTACTTACTATTACTAATCAATTATTATTAAATCAAATTATTAGTTATTTTATTTAAATTAATACAGTTACTTTCATTAGTTAAGTTTTTTTAAATATTACAGATACTCTTAGTTACTTTTATTAAAATATTTATTACTTTAATAAAACATTATTTTTATGAAAATAATTACCTTTATCACAATGTTAGCTACTTTTATTATATTAGTTACTTTTGCTAAAATATTAGTTACTTTTATTATATTAGTTACTTATTAGTATATTAGTTACTAAATAATTAATTACTTTTGTTAGTTTTTTATTATTAGTTAATAACAGTTAGTATCACAATTACTTTTATTAAATTAGTTACTTTTATTATAACTTTTACTATCTTCTGTGTTTGTTCATGTTGAGTCTGGTTTTGTTTTTTCCGTGTAGGAATGATGAGATCGTGATGCCGGATGAGCAGACGGGTTTGGTGAAGGAGAACTATGTTTGGAGTGTGTTGCTGCACCGCGGTGCCACGCCCGAGGGGATCTTCCTCCACGTTCCACCCGGCAGCTACGACCACGACTTGTTCACCATGACCTGGGGTCCCACCATCGCTGCCCTCTCTTTCGTCTTTGACAAGAGCCTCGATGACAACATCCTCCAGAAGGCAATCACCGGCTTCAGGTACACAAGTTCAGAACTGTTCACAGCCCGAACCGGGCTGGTTAATCCCAAGTTTCACCGATGTTGAGCTTTAAAATGTTCACATAATGGAAAAGAAAGTAAATATATCTGTAGACATTAAATCAGGATTTAGTTGAAACCTTCCTCCTATTTAGAGTCTCAGATCAAATATTTTTACTAGCTAGTTACCAGGTTAGTTACACTTCGTCACATCTTTGATATCTACATTTTGCTCATCAGATTGCAATCAGACATCATAGTTGTTAGAAGAAAGAAAATAGAACAATTCCTCGTGAAGATGGATGGTTACTGGATCCACGATTGATCCAGATGTTCTGTTTGGATCAGTGGTCCTTGATGGTGGGTTAACTTGAGTTAACTGATCACTAGTCAGCCACTATCACTCTCACCTCTTACAAACCTTTTCAGTCCTGGATTAATGACCAGCTCGGTTTCTATAAACACATAATAGCAACCAGTGTTTTACTGAAACAAAGAACCATAAAACAGGTAAAACACCAAAAATTAAGTTGACAAGAATAAAAAGCAATAATAAAAGATATAGATGGTGACGTAAGCAAGGAGATATTATAAAATCAAATGAGAAGAGGCCAGAAGACAAACGTCCACACCAGCAACTGGTTCCATACAAGATGATCCTGGAAAGTATAGGCTCTGCCTCCCATTCTGGTCCTTGAAATCCTGGAACCACAAGGAAACCAGCGTTCTGGGGACGGAGATGTCGTGCTTGACAGGATGCTATGAGATTTTTATGTAGGATGGGGCTGAACCATTAACCCCTTAATGCCTACTTTAATTTACAATTTGAAATTAAAATTATATAAATAAATATAGGCAAAAAATCTGGGAAAACATTAAAAAGTCTGGACCAAAATAAGGTTAAATTTATTAATACATAAATAAAGATAAATAATAAATAAATAATATGGAAATAATACATAAATAAGAGTGAATTAAAGCAAACAGATAAATAGAATAACTGCATTTGAAGAAATGAGGTAAAGAAAGGACAGAAATGGTTTGATGCAAATCAGTGACAGCAGGCGTGAAGGGGTTAAAATGTTAGATTGAACTGTAAATTTAATGTGGAGCGCATGAGGAAAGGCTAAAACTGGAAAGATGTGATTAAACCTGCATGTGCCGGTCAGAACACGGCGTTCTGGATCAGCTGAAGGATTTTAAAGGATGTTTGTGGACCGCCTGCTAACACGGCATTACAGTAGTCAAGCCCTGAAGAGATAAAAGCAGGAATGAGGTTTTTTGCATCACTCTGGTACTAAATGTTTCATATCTTGGATACATTCTTTAAATGTAAGAAATCTGTTTTGAATACCTGAATAATACAGAAAAAAAGGATAAATCTTGGTCAAAGATAACCCGAGGTTCCTCACTGTAGTGTGTATATTAAAAAAGGTTTGGGCCCAGACCAGAGCCTTGGGGAACACCGTAGCTGACTTGGGTTTTTGTGGGCACATTATGACATGTATAAACATTACTTTCTGTACGTAAACCGCATTTTTAGATGAACTTCCAGGTTGTTAAATGTTTGGTCGTCTGTGTTTCTTCGTAGAAAATGTGCGATGATATCAGCTCACTACGGCTTCAGTGATGTTTTTGACAACTTGATCATCTCCCTCTGCAAGTTCACAACTTTGAGCAGCGAGGTGAGTCTATCAGAGGAAAAATCCTCCGCATCCCTCACAGCTGATGCTGGCATCCGGTTCCTTTCTCATTCCCAGTTAAAGATGACTGACGTAAGAGTGATGAAGGTTTCTCTGATGAGATTAAAATACATTTCTCTGTGTGGACAGTGAAGATGAGCTTTTATCAAACACCTGCTGTAGGAACAGATAGAGCTAAATCCAGTAAGTGTTGGAGTATGTGAGTGTGAGGACGTCTTCTCCCCCTGCAGGCTGTGGAAAACCTTCCAACGGTGTTTGGCAGCAACAATAAGGCCCAGACAGCAGCCAAGACCATGTTTGACCTCGCCCATCGGCATGGCAACATCCTGAGGGAGGGCTGGAAGAACATCATGGAGTCCATGCTGCAGCTGTTCAGAGCCGAGCTCCTGCCCAAAGCCATGGTGGAGGTCAGGACTGCATTTGTCCCCTCATCACACTCTTTCCACCCTGTCCACTTAGAAAGAGAGAGACGCGGTTTGATGTGATCTGCTGCCACCTGCTGTTCAGTCTTCACACTTTGTCTCCTCAGGTGGAGGATTTTGTGGAGCCAAATGGGAAACTTTCTCTTCAGAGAGAAGAAACGCCTTCAAATCGGTAAAACGGAGCTCTTCCACCGTCGCTGAGAAGTTAACAGGATCTTGTAACACGTTAATGCTTATTAACCCTGAAACTCTGCTAGTTCTCCTGCACCCTCCAGCGCTCTCTCTTAAATCATCACCAGCGTCTCAGGAGCGGTAGTGTGTAGCTCTATGGGGTAAACTGTGATGGATATTTTACCCTTTAGTTTTCCAGCCTTTCTATCCCGTCCAGGTTTACAATCCAGCCTTTAAATGTAGTTTTATTCAGAGACTCTATCTGGTAAATCCACCATGATCCATGATAGCAGCATTATTTATCCCATTACATCATCACTACTATGTTGCTAAGAGACCTCTATTTAGACTATTTAATCTGAGAACTGAGGCTGTCCTGAAAGCATCATGTCTGCATGTTGACTGGGATTAAAGAGTTGAGCAAATACATGCCTGTTTACATCAACAAAGGTTTGGGTTTAGGAGTTAACCAAAGGAAAAACAATCCTGACTGAGATGATCTTTCTCTCCTCTGTTATTTATCAGCGGGGAGTCGGCAGTGTTAAGTTTTGTTAACTGGCTGACGCTGAGTGGAGCCGAGCAATCAGGACTCCGAGGACCATCCACGGAAAACCAGGAAGCCAAACAGACTGCTATTCTCTGCATAAAGGTACCAGACACACAGCATGATGTCTGCAGCTGTTCACACATTCCTGTGTTTGATAAACGCTTTTTCCTTTAATGAAATTATTTACAACCTTGTACTGTCACTGCTTTCCCAGTAAAAAACCGACTTTCTGAACACAATCAGAATCACATTTTTACCTGTTTAAGCTAAATAATTAGAATTTTTTTAGTGAAAATAATTTAAAATGTTATACTTTGTTGCGAGGGATAAAAGGAATCTTCCCTATAAACAATCTGGACCAGTGTTCCTCAGTCCTGGTCCTCGGGAACCGCTGCCCTGCATGTTTTAGAGGTGTCCATCTTTAACACACCTGACTCAAATGAATGGCTCGTTAGCAGGCTTGCAAAGAACTTGACAAGCAGTTTAATTAATCTGAATCCTAAACATGCAGGGCAGTGGTCCCTGAGGACCAGGACTGAGAAACACTGCTCGACATCAACAACGCTTTGTCAAGCTTTTCTTTCCGTGTTTTTCTCTTTCAAAACACAGGGTGTCAATGCCACTTATTTTGCCTTTAAAGGTCCCATCTAACAACTTCATATGGGTGTCAGAGGTCCAACAGAGTATTTCCCCAAATTCAGCCTTGATTCTAGTGAACTCTACTGAGAACGGCCGTTTCTATGTCTGAACCTTTAAATATTCATGAGTGGTGCCTGTCCACGCCCCTCACTGGGAGAGGGGCGTGCTTTCGCTGGCGCCTGCTCTGTGATTTTAGAGGGTGAGCTCAGCTAGCTGGAGGGGTGATGTCACAGGGAGAAAGAGCTCAGATTCACCCGTTTGAGCACACATTCACTAAAAAGTGGAGCAAGTGAGACAGATCTTTCTTATTCTTGGGCCTCGTACACAGGCTATGAGGTCACATATGACTGTTAGAAAGTATATTTTGCGTTATATGGGACCTTTAATGTCTTCCTTTCTAATTGTTAGACACTCTTCGCCTCAGTTAGCCAGTTAAGATTTCTCCAGATCATCTGAAAGAACCGATCATCTGGATGAATACACTGCTTCAGTTTGCACATTTCTCCTCCAACATATGAATAGCTGAAACTAAAAGTCTCCACAGTCAGCAGAAGTTAAGAGAAAAAAGGCCCTTGCTGCCTTTCCCATCCCCGTTTCAGATAACTCGCTTTCTGTTTGTTATTCGTAGCAATGTGACCCAGAGAAGTTGATCACAGAGAGCAAGTTCCTCCAGCTCGAGTCTCTGCAGGAGCTGATGAAGGTGAGATGAAGATCCATTAAAAAGCAGAACAGAACAGAACCTGATTTTACCATCTTGTCCTCTTCAGGCGCTGATCTCCGTCACCCCAGACGAAGAGACGTATGATGAGGAGGATGCTGCCTTCTGCTTGGAGATGCTGCTGCGCATCGTACTGGAGAACCGGTAAGAATCTCTGTTCTCTGTGAAGATGGGCCAGCTGCTGGGGTTTCACCACCATATATGGTTCTGCTTGTGTTTGCAGGGACCGGGTGTCGTGTGTTTGGCAGACAGTGCGGGACCACCTCTGCCACCTTTGTGTTCACGCTACCGAGAGCTGCTTCCTGGTGGAGAGGGCTGTGGTGGGGCTCCTTCGACTCGCAATCCGCCTGCTACGCAGAGAAGACATCAGTTCTCAGGTACAGGAACCCAACAGCAAAGATTTAAAGTCCAAGCCCAGATTCTCCAGCGAAACGGGCAGCAGCCTGGGTTGGGGTTACCCCTGATCTCCACCGGGTGCGTGTAAGCCACATACGGCTGCTATTCGCGGCCATTGTAGTCAATGGTTTGGTTTCCACTGGGTGCACCGCGCCACTTATCAGAAGCGTCCCAGAAGTGCGTTGTCGTTGCTCTCTGCTTAAGTACTCTATTTTTGACGCTCCACGCACCCAGAATGCGTCAATTTCCGCAGTTCAGATAGGGCCAGACAGGAAATCAGACACGGGAGCAGTGTAAAAGCTTTTATTTTTCAAAATAAAAGCCCCTATGCAGATTTGCCTTGCTTGAACCATGTAAACATTGCGTGTTAAACCGGTCAGGGGGCCTTAGTGGTTCATCCTGGATGTGGAGAATCACAAAATTCTCCACTCCTGTGATTTCGTGATCTCGCGGATCCTGCTAGCTACGCTCCACACCTGACACGCTCCTGGTAAAAAGTGCCGATCCACGGAGGTCGGAACAAATCCGTGGTGCAACCATAACGTGACCCGGTGTAAAGGAGGGGTTAGTAAATCCCAGAAAGTCCGTAAAATCAACGGGAAAAGCTGAAGTTTTACTTTATCTAATACATTTCTCATCTCCAGAGAGATGCTGCCACAAAGGATTTTCATCTGAAGATAAATATTCTTTCATTGCTGTGGTGATCCTGACGGGTCTTGGAGACAAACCTGTTAGGACCAGCATGTTTACAAGCCCAGGTCCAGTGTAGTCTGAACCGTAGAGACAGAGCTTCAGCATGGCTTCCTGTCAGTGTGGTCGCATAAATACCAGTTACCATGTGGAAACGCTGCCTGGTGTCGCCGACTGGTTTAGTAACATTATTATTTATAATTTAATATGATTTAGCCTTTTAATCTGTCCTGAAACATTGTCTGTACACTGACTGGGATTAACAGCTCCAGCTGCTACAGACTGGTTTATACTGGGATTAACAGCTCCAGCTGCTACAGACTGGTTTATACTGGGATTAACAGCT
>JBAMHW010000018.1:1140942-1153492 GCA_037177495.1 Rhadinocentrus ornatus | reverse complement strand
TGTTTGCGTTTAGCACTACGTTTCCTCCTGACCGTCACAAAACCATCCTCAATAACTCCCGGCTGCACTACCGGAGATTTATAAAGTTTTAAATCTTTAATGGCAGAGAGGACTTCAGAGGGAGTTGGAGGATTATCACGTGCAGTCTTTTGGTCCTGGATGAGAGTTCGGGTTTTAGTTAAGTGTGTGACAAAGGACGGCATCTTCTCTGCTGCGATTCATATAGATTTTTATAAAAACTGGAGCAATAGTTGGCTCCTTCTTTGGGGTCATCAGTAGTAATATTGTTGATACAGAGCTTAGAAATAGAGTTCTGTTCCCCTTCCTCCAGCCAGTTTGACCTTGACCTAACAAATGCTCCTTCCGCTTTCATGTTATAAATGTCATCTCATTTATTTTGAAACGATACCAAAACTTGTATTGGTTTTCAGGTTGCTTGTGGGTGAGAGTTGTGATTGTAGAGATTATATTTGTTTCCTCAAATTTTCTAGCTTTAGATAGAAGCTCCAAATTCTCTGAGATATTTTGTAACTTTATATTTTAAGAGATCCCAGTTCCTAGAAATACGGTTATCAACTAATGCCTTCTTCCAATAATGATTAATTAACATTTTGACTTTTTGGATGACAGATTCATTTTTTAATTTAGCGTTATTAAGTTTCCAGTATGGATTCCTGACAGCTCCGGTAGTGTTTGCCTGGAAAGAAATGCCTTGTGATCAGTTAGAGGAGTTGTTATTATACTTGTGTTAGTATTGATCTCATCTAAGGATTCAGACACCAACCAATAGTCTATACGAGACATTGACATGATGTTTTATTACTCCACGTATACATTTTAGTAATAGGATTTTTTCCCCTCCAGATATCTGCTAAATTAAATTTATGCATAAATGTAGAAAGATTAGAAGCAAACAGGTTTTTGGAGGCCATCTGTCAAGAGAACTATATAAAGCAATGTTAAAACCCCCACCAACTAAAGTTATCGCATTAGGGTATTTGGAAAGCCAGAGTGTAAAACTAGACTGTAAAGCATCAAGTAAACCATCATTTTCTGGTTTTGTGTTGTAACCATAAAAGTTGGTCAGAAGGATCAGAATTAAGTAACGGCCATAAGGGCCACTTTCTTAGTGTAGAACTTTATCATCAAAGTTGATTTTTAAAATCGTGACCCCTGCTGATGTTTCTGAACCGTGAGAGAACCATAGGTTATTTCCCCATTGAGTTTTCCAAAGCGGGGTGACTTTATCCAACGAGTGTGACTCTTGAAAAAAACAGAAGCTGGATTTCTGCTGTTTAGCAAACAAAAACAGAGCTTGGCGTTTAACATTTTCTCTTACCCCCTTTTAAAGAAACAGAGAAGAACGTTGTAAAAGAACTAAGAACACAGTAAACAAGTTTCCCATTTTAACTCTAACCAGGAACAAATAAAGTTAAAGGCTAACAAATATCAGCATTATGTATTTTAACTTTTTTTTTATCAGAGGTCACTATGGAGGCGCCGTGATGTCCATCCGTTCAGGTGCAGCGTGTTGAGGAGGGGGCGACCGGATCTCTCTTCCCTCCATGATCACACGAATACCAGCAAAATGGGCTTTTTTTCCATTTCTCCTTGCCTCCTCAATAAGTGGCCAAAGTTTTTGGCATATGTCTTTGTAGACACATGTGATCCTCAGTGAATCTTAGCTTGTTTTCTTTGAGGAAGCTGCTTTCTTTGGCCATTTTTCATACCAGGTCACGTGACGATCTATTGGTGAAGCGGATAAGTGTTGTCCTCGGTTTTTCTCTTTGTCCTTGAAGTGGCCCAGGCGATAAACAATATCAATGTCTTCCTTGATCTTGGCATGACTAGCCCCAACTACAGCAAAGCACAGACCAGCAACCTTAATTTTAATGCTTTCCTGTCTGTTTTCGGGGATCCCGTGAAGCCTCAGATTCCATCTACGCTGATATTGCTCCATCTCATTCAGCCTCATTTCTAAATCCGATAGTTTCTGATCATTTTTACCACAAGTGAGATTTACCGCTTTAACTTCTGCTTTCAAAGTTTCCACCTCTGCAAATACAAGACTTTTTCAAAGCATCGGTGCTCACTGTATTAAGGTTTATCATACTTTCCAGGTTATCAGAACGCTCATAGATTAAGCTAGCTATGTTATTTTGAAGTTGGGTGAGCGTCAGGTCACCTTTCAGTTTTTTCCCATCAGGTTTGGAGGGGGTGCTCGGGTCGGAATCTGGCAGTGGACATAGAGACATCTGAGCTCTGGGTGTCCTCGATGAAGGAATCATGTTCACAGATAGAGCTAGCGACAGCAATGATGCCTGCAGATTTAGTAGTTGACATTGTAGCTTTGGAGGGAGCTGCAGTTGTATTGTTGAAAGAAGTAGTTTTCTCTTTTTCCTTTCTTTTAGTACCTTGGTTGAGCCGCTTCATGATG
This sequence comes from Rhadinocentrus ornatus, assembly GCA_037177495.1. Taxonomy (NCBI): domain Eukaryota; kingdom Metazoa; phylum Chordata; class Actinopteri; order Atheriniformes; family Melanotaeniidae; genus Rhadinocentrus; species Rhadinocentrus ornatus. The sequence continues at coordinate 1,151,055 of JBAMHW010000018.1, read as the reverse complement.
GATGATGGAGGTTATTGTTAATCAGTGCTAGGCTAGCAGGGAGCTTGCTAGTAGCCACAAGGTATTTGTAGCTTCCCACGAGGAGTTTGGGGTAAGTATAAAGTTTGAGATCCTTTCTCTGGGGTAATTGGATGAGGTGTATCTGAACATTACACATTGTTTCTGGTCAAAAGCAGTTCAAATGACAAGTATAAGAGAAGTGAGAACTGGAAACTGCTCTCAGCCGTGGAAAGACACAACTGAATAGGCTGCCATATTGGCCCCGTCTCATTATTTTTCTTCTTTTAGGACACACAGAGAACTTTCTGCTCACTGGTTGATCTTTGGCTGCTCCTGATTGGACGTTACCATCAATCTAAGCCCTCTGATTGGTGGAAAGTCTGACAGGAAGTGGCTTCATCATCATGTCCAGGTCTAAATAGAGGTCTCTTAGCAACATAGTAGTGATGATGAAATGTGATAAATAATGCTGGTATCATGGATCATGGTGAATTTACCGGATAGAGTCTCTGAATAAAACTACATTTAGTGGCTGGATTGTAAACCTCCTGGTAGTGATGGCAAGATGGAAATGGTGTTCCAGTCCGTACTAAAACTGACGTGGACCATTTGATGCGAAACAATGTTCTGTGATCTGAATCAAGACGCGGATGTCTTCCATGTCGCGTTCCATTACATCACCAATTGTTCTGAAACTTCACGGTTGTTTTGCCTGCTTTAGAAAATGCTCTGAATAATGTTTACTACATTTTCACAAAATAAAAGTGATCCACTTTATTCATTAATTATTCCTTTGCTGAACTGGCGGATGACCTGATGTGTGTGAAACATTTTAAAACTCTCCTAATGGCCGTTTATCTGCAGTCTTGTCTCATTTTTCTGAGTGTTTTGTACCAAGTGTTTTAAAAAAGGTTTTGATTGCCTGGAAATGGAAGGAAGCGGAAAGCGTCCCATGTCAGCTGTTTGGGATCACTTCCAGCTTGTTGACACTTTCTTTCTTTAGTCAACCTTTGACGAAACGTTGCTCCGGTCTCTCTGCGACTCTCACCCCTCCCCCTCCTGTCGCTCCTTGAATCATGGCGTGACTGTCGGTGATCAGCTGATCGCCTTTTCTGTCCCAGCATCGTCTCTCTTGTAGTTTGTTTATCCTTCAGCTCATGTTGAGGAGGAGGAAGCTAGCAAGATGTTCATGCAAACTTTAGCCCATTTCAGATAGACAGCCTTTTGTTTGCCTTTATTATATAGCTGAGGTTTGCTGTAACATCTGCTGGTCATGATACAGCCAGATGGACCTTCTCCAGCCAGGTGGTTGACAGGTGATTGGATTTGCTGTGGGGGGACATGTATAATTTGGATGAGAGGGCCAGGCAAAGAATGGCACAAATGAGAACATTTATTTGCTTATTAAAACTTAAGAGGTCATTAAATGTGAAATGTGGAAAAACAGTCTATATTTGTCAGTGTTGAAGCAACAAACCACACCCCCCACAAAAGCTTGTCATACCCCTGTGTACGGGAGCACCCCATACAAGTACTGTCTGGTTAAAATAGCACATTCTTACATACAAATATCACTCTAAACCAGCACAACAAGTTACAGACAAAACGACCTAAGAAAGACACGTCATTTCAGTTTATTGAGATCAATATCATTTTTATGGCCCCCAGATGCCTCTGTGGTAATGTTTTTCTTTTTCTGGAACAATTGTTCCAAACGATTCGATCTCCCAAACGTTTCATTTCTGCCATCACTACCTCCTGGATGGGATAGAAATGCCTGGAAAACTTCCGTAGATCACCTAAAGGGTCAAATATCCTTCACAGAGATATACACAAGCTACCGCTGCTGAGACACTGGTGATGGTAGAAGTTATAGCTTTGGGGGGGCGCCGGACATCTGGTGGAGGTTTAATGTTAAGTGGGCAAATAGCAGTAAGGTGCTGCTAATCAAACAAACACAATTAACTGGTCACTGGTTAGTATGACCACGTCCATAATAGAGTTAAGGGCAAGATCACAGAGGTGTGTGAACAGCTAGAGGCTGGTAAGGTGCCGCTAAAGTCATATAGATAACCTCACATCCACAGAAGCTTTAAAACCACTGGATGAGGTTCATGTCTGGTGATGGAGAATCAGCTTTTCTCATCTCACAACCACATATCGCAGGAAGTACAGAGACAGATTCAGGTCTGGTGATGAGTTCTGACTTTTGGAAAGACAAGATGGATTTAATTAAATAAACACTGGAGCTGCATGCATGTAAATGAATAATCATAGATAAGCTAAGTGTAAGAATCCTTATTTATTTATTTATTATTATGAAGTTTTTATTTTCTGAGTAGGCTGTGAGTCCGTCCCTGTCAGTTCATGTGTTGATTACTTATTTATTAATAGAATACAAATAAATTAAATATTAAAATACTAAAAATTAAGAAGCACGACATACCTGTAATATTTAAGATTTTAGGAAGAACTGCACATGAGTAACGGTTGAAGAAATGTAATTAAATTACAAAATGGAGTATTTAATTTGTAATAGAACATAGAAAACATCCGATGATAAAACTTAGACATTTTACCATCTGATGGAAAATGTGAGCTGAATGAATCTGATGCAGCAACACGTCTGGAAAAAGTTGGAACAGGAGCAACAAAAGGTAGAGAAACAAACATAAACAACACAGTAAATCAACAAAATGCGAAACGTTCCTTCATGTAAAGCTGCAACGATTAACACAATTATCTCTGTAGGGATCCAGATGCGCCCCCCAGGTCTCAGTTAGTCCTGCATTTAAGACTGAGGGCTATTACATGTTATATACCAGTTCACAACAAGGTTATCTCAAAACCACCATCCAAACCAGGACCAGGAAGGAAAACCTCCATCTGAACCAAAACCAGGAAGGCAAACCTCTATCAGTACCAGAACCCGGAAGGAAAACCTCCATCTGAACCAGAACCAGGAAGGAAAACCTCCATCCAAACCAGGACCAGGAAGGAAAACCTCCATCTGAACCAAAACCAGGAAAGCAAACCTCTATCAGTACCAGAAGCAGGAAGGAAAACCTCCATCTGAACCAGAACCAGGAAGGAAAACCTTCATCTGAACCAGAACCAGGAAGGAAAACCTCCATCTGAACCAGAACCAGGAAGGAAAACCTTCATCAGAACCACAACTAGGAAGGAAAACCTCCATCAGAATCAGGACCAGGAAGGCAAACCTCCATCAGAACCAGGACCAGGAAGACAAACTTCCATCAGAACTAGGACCAGGAAAGAAACCTTCATCCGAACCAAGAAGGAAAACCTCCATCAGAACCACAACTAGGAAGGAAAACATCCATCAGAATCAGGACCAGGAAGACAAACTTTCATCAGAACTAGGTCCAGGAAAGAAACCATCCGAACCAAGAAGGAAAACCTCCATCAGAACCAGGACCAGGAAGAAAAACCTTCATCAGAACCACAACTAGGAAGGAAAACATCCATCAGAATCAGGACCAGGAAGACAAACTTTTATCAGAACTAGGACCAGGAAAGAAACCTTCATCCGAACCAAGAAGGAAAACCTCCATCAGAACCAGGACCAGGAAGGAAAACCTTCATCAGAACCACAACTAGGAAGGAAAACATCCATCAGAATCAGGACCAGGAAGACAAACTTTTATCAGAACTAGGACCAGGAAAGAAACCTTCATCCGAACCAAGAAGGAAAACCTCCATCAGAACCAGGACCAGGAAGGAAAACCTTCATCAGAACCACAACTAGGAAGGAAAACATCCATCAGAATCAGGACCAGGAAGACAAACTTTCATCAGAACTAGGTCCAGGAAGGAAACCTTCATCCGAACCAAGAAGGAAAACCTCCATCAGAACCAGGACCAGGAAGAAAAACCTCTGCTACTGTCAGCAGACATCTTGACTGATGTTAGCTAGAGGTTTCACAGGTACTGATGAAGGTCTCTGATCTGGACCGTTATCAGTATAAATTATGATTCATGTGACAGAAACTGATTTTAAATCTAACAATCAAAACTGGGACATAAAAGAATCTGGTCATATTAAGTGATCAGAAGTTGTTTCAAATGTTTGCGTTTTACTTTTCATCAGATTAGCGACTTAGTTTTGTTATCGCTAGTCTTCAGGCTGCAGGACACCGCGGACGTGATCTGATTGTGTTGTTAAAAAAAGATTTTTATTTTCTGGACACAACAAAGCAAATAAGGTTTTATTTCACAATAGTCATTTACTCTGTAGTGTCCCCATGCCGTTGTATTAGGGGGTTACTTCTAGTATTTACCTGGATTTGTATATACATGGACAGTAAAGAGAGCAGAGAGGAGCCCAGTGCATCATGGGACGTCCCCCAGCAGCCTCGGACTATAACAGCAGGACTAAAGGGATGGATCAGGGTCACCATGCCAGACCTGATTTATCAGAATTAGACCATGCACAACTCTTACCTTGAGAGTTTTTATAAGCATGTCCACCTTTATTTAAACCGAAACTAAGATTTCTGTTGTCCTGATCGGACTCCTGCCCAGATCTGTATTCCTGTTTCCAGTTGGTCTATCTTTACATTTCACCAGAGTAGATTCAGGGTTCAGTTTAACACCCTCGCTGCCATCCACCAGCCTCTTACAGTCTGCTTCTAAAACACATCCATGAACAAGCCTGAGAATGAGACCACTCTGATGTTCTGGTCAGAACTGGTACCTCACTATGAACTGGGAACACTGGGGAATGAGCCGACCTGAGGCACACGCTGTGGAATTTGCTGACATGTTCAATTCCCTGACATCCCTCCAAAATATGGACAGCAGCAGAGTTCCTGGAAGCTTTGCTGCATGATCTTCGTACTTACTGGATTTTGTGTCTTTTTAACAAACATGAATGGGTTCTGGATGAAATCCAGATTTCTGTCGCCTCTGCTAGCTTTTGTTGTGCCTCTGCTAATGTTTGGTCATGTTTTGATACCCAGCACACCAGATATGGGCTTCAAAGAGAAGCTCCCAGAAAAGTCCGGCATGCTGACAGAGCCTTTGAAACCCAACACTGGTATGTGATGTTGTGGGGGGCAACTGTCCATCCATCAGCCTGACACACTCATAAACAAGCACCCCCAGTTATGGAAACCCATGTGATTCCTGCTCACAGGAGATGAACTGAAGCTTAGAAACTACAATGTTTAGAGGCAAAATCTGCTTCCTGGACATTTCTAATTAAAGCAGTTCTGTACGAAACACAGGTAAGTGTGTGTGTGTGTGTGTGTGCGTGCGTGCACGCGTGTGCTGCAATGTGTGTTTGCATAGTTTTCTTTAGTGCTTGTTATTTGTGTGAATTCAAAAATGCTTTTCAAGACACTTTTTTAAATCATTATTTATTTCTATTTATTTAATAATAATTTATTTCATTACTATTTTTTTTATTTCATTCCAGTTTTTTTCTTTATGTTGTGATTTTCCTTCTTTTTACATTATGTATTTGTTTTCATATAACTGTAAATAAATTCAGGAGTTATGGGGTTAAAACCTTCAGCATTGTGATTCTTGTCTATGTCTACATGGAGAGTTTTCATGCTTTTACTTTGAAGTCGTCTTGATGGTGCGTTTATGTGCATTTTTTTTGTTTGTTAGAGTTGATCTTTTTTATTTTCAAGGACTCGTGATATTACAGAACCTCATTTGATCTGAACATATTTGAAGGGAAAGTAACAGACACTTAACATCACATCAGGGGTGAAGTTTAAATCTGCTAAAACATCATGTTTGTGTTGATCACACATCTAACATGGCAGTTTTCTCCTAACATTAACATGACCCTGGACAGCCCCATGCGTTGTGAGCTTCCAGGTTCCAGGACTGTCTGTCAATCCTGCCTGACTTATCACCCTCACAGAGCAACACAGCATCTATTTTTTCTGTGATATTTATGACAAACTAACACCGTGATAATCCTCCGCAGTCACATGAATTGGAGCTTGCTCGATGATGCCATTATGCCTGTTGGGAGCAGAGGGATTGTTGTTTCCACTGTACTGATCTCAAAACAAAATACATCCTCTGTTCACGTCAACAACTTCCTGTCAGGTGCTCATTGAGGACTGGCACAGAGATCAGGGCTGATTGGAGACTGCCTGTCCTGGGAGATGAATTGAGGACGAATGCCTGATTTTCTGGCTGTCAGGCAGCATTCAAGGTGTCACCACATTTCCTGTCTGCATGGCATGGAGTAATCAGGGCTGAGAAGTTCCCGGTGTGCTGCCATTACTCACTTTGATTTCAACTGCTGAACATCTTTCCAACCAGATTTACACAGTTCCCTCGTTAAGAACCCGTCTTACATTGATAGTTAGACAGAAACACATGTATGAACACATTGTCTCTCATTGTCACATAGTTTCCTTCTGGCTCGGGGCTCCAAACATTTCCCTGGTATGACTGTTGGTGGACATGGTCAGCAACAATAGTCAAGTAGGCTGTGCTGGTTAAACCAGGCCACGTTGGGGCCCAAAGTGGACCAAGAAAATCTCCCCCCACCATCACACCAGCAGCAGGCTGAAGCGTTGATCCAAGGCAGGATGGATCCATGTTTTCATGATGTCTCCAGCAGATTCTGAGCCTAGCATCTGGATGTGGAGCTGAAATGGAGACTCATTAGACCAGTGTTTCTCCATCTTCTATTGTCCGGTGTTGTTGGTTTTTTTATGTTATTGTTTCTTAATATGTATAGAAACAATTGGGAACATCATTATGTACAACAGTTGTGAACAATCTACATGTCTCTTGAACAAGAAAACCTAAAAACAACCAAAAGGAAAAAGACACAAAAACCATAACAAAGCAACACACAGGGTCTCAATTAAGTAACATGAATGAATCTAAGGAAAACAGTCTTTGGGCATTTTTTGTTGTTACCAAACTAAGAGATTTTACAAATGATCTAAACTCATGCTTCCATCCCAAAACGTTTGGTTCAGCTCTCCCATACTTACATTATGTATTAAGTCTTGTGCCATCAGGATCAGGTTATTTACAAAAAATTCCACATTCTTTTTTTTCAAAATGACAGCAGTTTTTATTACACCCACATTCAGAATATTAACTGTGATACTTTTGGAGTGAAGCCGCCCTTGAAGCTCAGTCCAGAAGTCATACACATGTTCACAATAAAAAAATAAGTGATCAGTTGTTTCATCTTCTTTTTCACAGAATCTACATAAGTTGTTATCTTTTAAATCTTTTATGTAAGAAATTGCTGGATGGGTATATTTCATTTAAGATTTTGATTGTAACTTCTTTGGTTTTAGGTAGAAGAGGGTAGGATAAAGATCTCTTCCTTGTTTTTTGTGTTGTTTCTTCATCATAATCCTTAAGAATGTATTTTCTTCTCAGTTGGAACGGATAATAGTGAGCTGTTAAATACTTTAGAATAAAATTATTATTGAACTGTAGGCTGCTCAAGTGTACATTGTTATACAACTAGGCCTTAGTTCTACTGCAATCTCCGAGTACATCCTGGCCTGCTGGATCATTGATCTCACAGCAATGGGAATAGATTTTTTTACTTTATTAAATTCTTGAATTGGGCAGTGAAAATTAAATTTATTACAAAACTCTGGATAATTTAATAATTCATCAGCCTCATCCATCAGGCGGGCGACAGGCCATATCCCCTTCTCCATCCAAGTTTTTAGGAAAAGAGATTTTCTATTGCTCAGGATGTATCTGTTGTTCCAAAAAGGTGTATGGTGAGGTGCGAAACTGTGGCAAAAAAATTGTTTCCAATAGAGGAGAACTGACTGGTGAAAATAAGATCATTTAGCAGGTAGTTTGTTTATATCATAGTCACACTGAGTAAAATTTCAATACCGCCCATCTTTTGAAAAACTGCCCTGGGAATACAGAACCAAAAGGAATCTTTGAGTCTAACAAAGCTCCATTCAGCGCAGCAAAATCTGTGGCGTTTAAACCCCCATCCACACAGCTCTTTCCTTATATAATGGCATTTATTCCTCCAAATAAAGTTAATATTAATAATATTAATTTGTTGGATTACCTTGTTTGAAATATCCATTGAGGACGCTGGATATATAACCCAGTGTTGGTGAGTCTGTGTTTCCTCTTCTTAGCTGCCAGGAGGCACCCGGTCTGGTCTTGTGCTGCATCCTAGTCCAGACAACTGCTGCTCACTGGATATTTTCTCTTCTTCAGACCATCTCTGGAAACCCTAGAGATAGTTGTGGGTGCAAATCCCAGTAAATACTCAGACCAACAACCATGCCACATTCAGAGTCTCTTAAATCCCCTTTCTTCTTCACTCTGATGCTCAGGTTGCACTTCAGCAGGTCGTCTTCACCACGTCTACATGACTACATGCTGCCATGTGATTGGCTGGTTGGATATCTGTGTTAACAGGAAGTTGTCTTGATAAAGTGGACGATGGGTGTATAGATTCATTTGTGGTAAAATGTGGTAATACTCTCCAGACTTCATTTTGAATAAAGCTGTTCCAAGCTTTGTCTGCAGGTTATAAAATTGACCTCAGCATCTAATTAAAAAGGCGGCTCAGGAGATTTACGTTGTAAAGCTGATGTGATGGTTAAAGCAGAATATGGTTACATTTTGCAGCTCATGTGATTTAGGGCCTAAATGTCTTTTATCCTAAAAGTAGCCCTAAACATCTGCTTTTTATGAAAAGTTGATCCATCAAATACCTCCCACGATTCCAAGATAAAGGCTCCCATGAAGTTGGTGCTCTAAGTTATGGACCAACCTGCTGCAGGCGCTGTTGGTTCGCGAGGGCAACACACACACACACACACACACACACAAATTGGAAGTGGTTTTCCTGTTTCAGTGATCTGAATAGTGGCCAAAGTTTCAGCAGGTAAGATCCTGCAGCAGTCAAGCATTCATCTGGAAAACAAGTCATGTTCATAAATCACACTACTCAGCACCAGGGGTTGGCAGAGCACTCTGACCAAGGTAAATGTGTCTATGAAAAAATAAAAAGAAGAAAAAAGGGAATTTACTGCTGTGACATACAGAACTGCACTCAGACAAATACAGATGTTTGTAGACAAGCCAGAATTTCATGTTCCCAGCAGCAGTGAACAGCGAGGCAGCCTGTAAAAGCACTTACCCTCTGTTACCTAATGAAGCTACTGCTGTGCATGGCATTGACCTGAATACACAGCAGAGCATGCAAATGACAGCATTGTTCTCCACATCTGGTCCAGCTTTTTTCACCACTCCTTCATGCAAACATGTAGGTAAGAACATGCATTTAATAATGTGTCTGCAGCATTATTTCAGATTTTTGACACAGAATCAGGTTTTTGTTATTCTCTGATTTCTCATTGTCATAAATTGTAAAAAGATAGGGGTTATGTTGGGGGCCAAAGGTTACAAATTCTTCAATCAAAGCATTTAAGAACTTTAGAGTCATCTGATGAGATTCAGGAAGTGATGATAAAAAAACGGATATTTCCTGAAAATCCTGGGCTGGATTCTGTCGAAACATCCCCTACCAAAGGCTGAATTTATAGTTTTATCTGTGGACCCGTGCTTCAGAAAAATATACTGCATGTCTTTTTTTCATACAACTCAGTTTTGTGCCATGAAAAACGTTAGTTTGAACATCAGTATTCCATATAGGTACAGTTTCAAGAAATGACATCACCGGTATCCAAAGATCAGCTGGATAAATTAATGCATAGGAAGCCTGGATAGTGTGAATTGCCCCATCAAAGTACATTAACTGATGTATTTATGTAAGTAGGATGACTCTACTGAATAAACTACTCCATCAAAGTATGCTAACTTGTGTCTTTATGCAAGTAGGGTGCCAGGGCAGTATTACTTACCCCATCAAAGTATGCTAACATAGCTGTGTTTATTGGTGGCTTCCGTCTCTCTGCATCTCCAAGCCAATTGCTGCAGGGGAACGCTGTACAAAGCACACCTGGGCATTGTATGGCTCCCAGGCCATGTACGGCCCTTTGGTTGACCTTACCCGGCCTGTGTAAGGTTAATTTGGGTTCACAAAACAGCTGCTAGGGCAGAAGCGCAGTGGTCAACTCGCCTGCTCCAAAGCTGAGGTCGATCAGC
>JBAMHW010000018.1:1113608-1126199 GCA_037177495.1 Rhadinocentrus ornatus | reverse complement strand
GGATTAAAGCTGTTACAGACTGGTTTATACTGGGATTAAAAGCTGCTACAGACTGGTTAGAACTGGGATTAAAGCTGTTACAGAATGGTTTATACTGGGATTAAAAGTTGCCACAGACTGGTTTATAATGGGATTAAAAGCTCCAGCTGCTACAGACTGGTTTTTACTGGGATTAAAAGCTACTACAGACTGGTTTATACTGGGATTAAAAGCTGCTACAGACTGGTTCATTTTTTTATATTTCTTGAATGGAAAAATACATTTGATTGAATTGAATTTGATTAGAATAAATTTAAATAAAAAAGACCAATGATAGCTAAAAGCATCTTGGAGTTGTGAGGGTTAATAGTGTGACATGAAGTGGGCTTCAGCTTGGTTCGCTCTAAGCCCCCTGTCCTCAGCTTGATCATGTTCCCCTCTCCCCACGGCCCTGATGAAGGGCTGGCATTGCGGTTTTGCATAACGTGGAACAACATGTCATATGCTGCCATCCTTACGCTTAAGCTCCTGCCTTAGAAATGTTCCTCTTTGGTGTTGCTCTAAAAACAGTCCCTCTACCTCACCTGTGGTTGCTGCGGCTCTTAGCTGTTTGTGATTTATGGATACAGCTGTGTGCTGGTGATAAAGACACCTGTCCTTTCCTCATCAGCACTTCCTTCCTGCACTGAAAAGCTCTTGTGCTAACCTGGGTGGGAATGTCACCTTGTCAGCCTCGGGGCCAAGAGGGCAGCGTTATTCTGGCAGCAGACCCAGAAGGCTAAATACCAGCTGTTTATTAGATTCCTATCACTAAGGAACAACTTGTTGTAGAGTTGTTAAAATGAACGCTCACCCTCTTTCTGTTCAAAGGGTTAAAAATCAGAAGATAATCTGGTCTTTATCAGGTCTTAAAAAAAGCCTGACTGAAAACCAAAAGCTTGACTTAACTCTGTCATAGTGTGTTTTATAGTAGACGCCTTATTAAAGATGTTTTTTACTGTATGCATAGATGAGGGTGGTATATTTGCAAATAAGCCACGTCAGTGAGTTAGTGAGTTTTCCAATACACTGAACAACACATAGATGGTATAATTTAGCCTTTTAAATTCCTTTTTTTTAATATATATAAACCAAACAAATACAATAATAAATCAGAAAAAAACAAATAAAAAGAAATAATGTCTGAAATAAAATAAAATACAATTAAATATTAAATAAATTAATTACAAATAAATAAAAATATACAATAAATCATTCATTTAAAATGAATAACTGAAAGTAAATAAAAACACATAAACAGATAAATTAGATAAAAATAAATAAAATAAAAACATAAGTGGTTTGTAGTAAATTTATATCAACTGAATTCTTATAACTAAGCCAGCAAGTAGTTCTCCTCAGCTACTTGCTGGCTCCCCTCAGCAAGTAGCTGGCTGTGTCTTCCCCCGCCTGTGATTGGCCCGGTCATCTGACGTCCACATGCAGATAACCTGTGGTAACCTGTTTTGGGAAGGCTGTGAAAAAGCTTCAGGCGGACCGATTTGGGTCCTTGTTCTTTGCTATAATTTGGTATGGCCAACGATCTTACTTTTGATTGTAAAGATTATGCACTAGTGTAGCTTTTTGTTGGGATTGTTGCTAGCTTAAAAAGGATCAGAATCTTCATAAAAAAGGGGAATAAAAGAGTTTTTGATAGATTCAGTGCACTGCTGTGACGTCGCACCTACCTAAAATCAGAATATTCATAATATACACTTATAATACTTCATAATCAGGTGGATAAATGTTTTTTTGGGTGAATTTGGTGGAGATAATGACAAATTGAGATTTTTATTATGGCATGAGTAATAACTGTTGCATTATTTTACAGATTAATCTCTTAATTTAATTTAATCGTTTCATAATAGCCCCATAAAGCAACATCAACAACAGTAGTGCAAAACTATAAATAACAATTCAATAATAATAATAGCAATAAAACAGTTTGAGAGACAGTCTACAATCAATAAAACTTTAATGTCCCTGTATTAATAAAATGCTAATGTTCAAAGTGCTGTTCAAGATAGTCATAAAATTCTAACCAGAAAATATACACATACGTACACACAAATATATACATACATATATAAATATACACACATATACATGCGCACATACACACTCATACACACATTGACACTGTTACGACCCGGCTTGGCCAGGAAAGGACGACATATCATAAAAGAACGATATAAAATGGAGTAACAGGAACTTTATTGTTCTATGGCAGGTGGGAAAAATTAGAGAAAACAGGGGGAGGTGGTGCTGACAAATAAAACAGAATGGACTAAACAACAGCCAGTCTAACTAAGGTTTAAATCAACACAAACAAAAACATAACTGACTCCACAACAGAAGCAGCACCAATAACTTATAACAAACAAAACAACTGCGAAAGCAGACAGAACTAACAGGCCCAAGTCTCCAAACAATTAACAGTAACAATGATACAAAAGCTAAAGTAAATAACCTTAAAGGCTCAACACTAGACCTAAGAGGTCAGAACAGATGCCACTGACTGAAGGGATGCCGGCCTTTCATCTGTGGAGGGAAGAAGCAGCAGCAGGGATTGGTCCAGAGGGCAGCGAACCAGGGAGCAGGTAAAGAAGGTGCAACGACCCCAGCTTAGCGATGACTCATGGTGTTTTGCATACATGATGAAGTAATTGGTTGCACAGCTCAGCCTTGGAACACTTGATGCAGTGCCGTCACATGGTCTGACCAACAGTGTATGCAACTAGGTCATCTAAGTACACAGAGCAGTTTGGAAGACCAGCTTAAACTTTATTAACTAGTCTCTGGAAGGTAGTTGGTGCCTTGCACATACCAAAGGCCACTGTAGACTGTCAGGGGTTAGAAATGCTAAAATTTCAGAAGCACGATCAGTTAAAGGTTGCTGGAAAGTTGAGGAGACCTAGCTTAATCACGTATCTGGCAGCACCGATGTTGAGTCCTCAATCCTGGGAGGAGGAAAAGAATCAAGAACAGACTTCACAAAAATCAGCATTCTGTACATCTATGTCATGCGTCCAGACAGTTGGGCGGGTTGAAACATCACCGTAAAGACACAGAAATGCATTGATTAAAGATATTACATCTTTCTGTTGTCCAAGTGTTGAATGTTTAAGATGACTACGTAGGGATTTTAACATTTAAGACTTTGTCAGGTGGGCGGTGAAACAGATGGATTTGGGTGCACAAAGACCGTCATCTCCATGCAATTACAAGAGCAGCAGAGACACGTACAAGTCTGAAGCTGGTTTCCATCTTAAGCATGTTCACGTGACAGACATACAACTTAGGTGTTCGGATCACGTTCTTGGATCTCAAACGGGCCATTGTACTTCGCTGGCAAAGCAGAACCAGGAACAGGCAAAAGAGCTCTAACTTTGTCACCAACTTGAAATTTTCTTATAACGGAGGTCCGGTTATAAATCTGCTTCATGTTTTTCTGAGATTGCAAGACACTCTTTGGATTTCTCCAGGTCTCCTCCTCCCCATCGTTCTGATGTGCTGACAGCTACTCCAGTTCTGGGATCAGATGCCTACAAAAGAGACAATCACTCTACAATCGGGGCAGCTGTGGACAGACGGACGCAGTGTGCCTGTTTAGGAGCCTTCGTGTGTGGACTGTTAGTAAATCCTGTGTGGACTTTGTGATTAGGAGTTAAGAGTTAAGTTATTTTGGTTTAGTCTGACACGACCTCATATCCCTGTCTGAGGTGATCTACTTTTGAGTTTTTCTGAACTGTTCTTGTTTTGTTTGGTGTTGCCATATTCCGCCATAGTGGGCGTTGACCCGTTTTTGGGACACCTTTTGTTATCTTGCTGTTTTGTTATATTAACTGAGATTAGTGTTTATGGGCATTTCTGCTTGAGATTGTTAAGGAAGAAATTTGGAACCCCGTTGTTTACTTTGGTTAGTTGTTAATAAAGTGTTTTATTTCTTATATTCCCCGTGTTCCGACTCGTATGTTTGTTAATTTTTTCCCCTAGACAAAAGGGTGCGTAACAATATTCATTCACACTCTTTTTGTCTTGTACATGCTGCAGAAAAAAATCCCAGACGAGCCCCCACTTATGTTACGACCTAGTTCCACTAGGAAAAGGGGACGCAACATAAATAAAGATGCCCTGATGTTAAATTGAGTAACTGGGAATTTATTGTTGTATGTGGCAGGTGAGATGTAAAAAATGACAGAAACAAACAGGAGGGTGGGGCAGGTGGTGCTGCTTAAACCAAAGAAATAAAACGGAATGGACTAAACAAATGGAAAACAACCAGTCTAAAGTTCAATTCAACACAAACAAAAGCCTAACTGACTGCAATGAATATACAACAAACAAAAACACAACAGAGGCCACGCTGATAACGAAACAAGATAAACAAAAATTGAAAGTGGACAAACCAATCTGGCCCAAACCAGGTTCTCTACCTCTCTCCTCCTTAGCTGACCAACGTGAAGCAGGATACTGGTGTCGTGCTGCTGCTTTCTAGAATCACGATCACAGAGAAAATGGTTCTTATCATGTGGTCTGACATGTTGTAGAAGAAAAAGAAGCAGGAACTGGAGTTTGTTTTTTTCCGGTAAATACGTGGAGGGAAACCTCAGCAGCAGATGGTCCAGAGGGCAGCAAACCAGAGAGCAGGTGATGAAGGTGTGGCGGGTGCAGCCAATCCCAGCCAGGCCATGACACAGCTGACAGCCGTAACCCACCAGTAGAGTGCCACAGTTTGGCTTGAATTGATCTGTTTATTCTCTATGTCACCCACCTCCGACATTTTCACACACAGGAGTCAGATATGATGAAATATCTTGGAAAAGTGTGGCATCCTGGTACATCGTGTAACAAGAGAAGCAGGAACTGATCCACCGCTCATAGGCCTCTGAGTCAGCAGGGAGGTGGACATAAAGGTGAGAATTATTAAAGAGGAAGAGCAGAATGACTTATTTTGTGTTGATAAGGTGAAACTGACATTTAAAAAATGCTAGAGTTTATGTATGTCCTCCCTGTTACGTAACCTCCCAACAATAAAAACCCTGCGGGGCTCATTTGATGGTTGTCGTCGCTGCCCAGCAGCGTCCTGAGGCTGATAAAACTGCACTTCGTCATGCCTCACGCTAGCAAGCGGATGTAAACACAATGTGCACCGTGGCTGATTTAGCAAAGGAACGCAAGAAGACATTATAAAAAGAGAGAAAGAGGCAGAGCAAGAGATGAGACATGAGTCGAGATAAGACTTTTATTGATTGGAGAGATCTCATAGTACAGGTAGGAAGGAAGGCGGATCCTAGATTAGTATATTACTGAGAAAATCTGCCAACGTTCTGCAGTGCGTCTTTAAGATGCAAACTGTCCTGCTCCATCATGAAAGCAACAGACTGACTGATCTTATTTCAGAGGAAATGCAGTCTGTTTTAACTGTATTACTCCTACTGTCAATCTGGATCACATTTAATTTTATTTGCCTCAATTTGGGCGTTCCTCCTCCCTCTGCAATGACTTCAGCAGACACACGGGGGTTAGGGAATCTTGTGTGCTACCGCAGAAACAGCTCCATCTTCCCAGATGTTAAAAAGATTGTGGATGAACACTCACAGATGACTCATTTATGCCACTCTTTTCAAGAGCTCTGGACTTACATGAGGTCTACGTCTTCATGTTTACCTGACCTTTGCAGCATCCTCCACCTCAAACAGTCAACAACCTGATTAACATAATCTATAAACAGCTGGGAGGTGAGAATTTAGTCTAAGAATGGACCAGAAAAACTGATTATTTTCTTTCTTCTGTGATACTTTTTCTTCTTGCCTTTCTCTGATGAGATCTACAACACACCATCAGATATGTTTTTGGTGAAGACTCTGACCTGGGTTTATACGCTGGGTTTTAACTAAGTGAAAATGACATGAAATAAAATGGGTGAGAATATTGATGATAGTGAGGATTATAGCAACAGTTAAAGCTAAACTTGTAAACATGTTATAAACGTGTTTTAGCATGTTCTCCTGGCATTAGCTAGAAGCTTTATTAATCCGGAAGCCAGTTATTGATCTGATAAAACAATTAGCCTGTAGTAATAAATAAGCAGCAAATAAATAAAGCACTTGTTCTACCGGGGTGTTAATTCTAGCGTCTAAATTTTTGACTCATTACATAATTTATTTCTCAAATGTGTGTTAGCATTGAAGAGGCTAACGACTAGCTTCTGTAGGTGCTCCAGATGACAGATGTCTAGATTTAGACCTACTGGATTAACTATTTTTAAGTAGACGGAGTGGTGGATTTACCATATAGAGTCTGAATAAACACTACATTTTGTAGATGGATTTTAAACCTCCTGGACAGGAATGCCTGGAAAACTTCCGTAAATCAGCTAAAGCAGAGGCGTCAAACTCATTTTAGTACAGGAACTGAACATAGCAGAATTTGAACTCGAGTGGGCCGGACCAGTAAAATGACAGAATAATAATTTATAAATAATGAAAAATCCACATCTCTTTGTTTTAGTGCATAGAAGCACAAGGATTTTTACATCATTCGTGCACCCCATCAATTTGTGGTGAAAAATAAGTTAAATTTAAACTATATTTGTCACTTTATCTGTAATGATGTCTCCCAGAAGACCTGGAAATTGAGCCACAGTGATTGAGATTTGAACACAATATGGTTTATTGAAACCGAGGAATGGAGGATAAAACCAGGATCCAGTCCAGCAGAGAGTGGCGGGGTATTCCTGAAATTCACAGTCACAGGATTCTGAAAAGACTTAAGATATTATCAGTGAAGATCCACAATCCAAAGGTAAAGTGAAAAGGTAGGCAAGGGTCATACACAAAGAGGCAGGAAACAGACTACTCAACCGGAGCGGGCAAAAATCCGTAGTCATTCCAAAAAAGGGGACAGTCCGACAGGGAATAAGGCACAGGAAATCCAAAGGACGTAACTGGGTCCATAACAGGAGTCTGAAAACAAGTATCAACAAGACAAGTATGCTGACCATCTGGCAGGAAAGCAGAAACTGGAGAGTGTTTAAGTAGGGTGGGAGCAGGTGAGGTGAGTAATCAGGGCAGGTGGAGCAGATGGGCTTAATGAGCTGGAGGCTCAGCCAAGCAGCAACCATGACTTAAAATATTACCACAGCAAATACATTTTTACAGAACTTTATACTTCAGAGTGCAACAAGTTTCTGAAGCAGCAATTTCCAGGAATTAAACTCACTCATTGTTTACTCTGCTCCTGAAACTTGGCATCTTTTAACCTTCACAAGTGCATCAATACCAGGCTTCAAATCCTGAGGGCCAGTTGAGCAGCATCTGTAATGTCAGTGCTCTCATCGATTGCAACAACAAATGACTTGAGTTTTCATTTGGCCATCCAAGTCTGCCGTAAGATCTGAAATCCTGTCTGCCACAGTGCTCCTTGCCAGGCTGATGTTGGCAAAAACCCGTCGTTTCTCAGGCCCATCATTTCAGCAGCCTTTAATAGTAAATGATCTGTATTTATATAGCGCTTTTACTCACAGAACTTCACAATATACGTCGCATTCACCCATCACACACTGACAGCAGGAGCTGCCATGCAATGCGCTAACCACCATTAGGAGCAATTAGGGATTTGGTGTCTTTCTCAGGGACACCTCGACATGAGCTCCCCAGGCGAGGATTGAACAGGCAACCCTACAAGACGACCACTCTATCCACTGAGCCATGCTGCCCTTTAGCACGCATGTTTTCACAAACTTGCCCTCACAGTATGGCTTGGATGCTAATGCTATTTCACTAGCAATAAGGTAGCTGGCCTCTGCATCGCTTACCTCGTGGCTCCAGATAAAAACAGACTGCTGTTTCCTCAGACCTGCTAACAGTTAATTTATCTTCTTTCTTCTTGGTTGTGCTTGGGAGCTTTGTACTTTCCGCCATGATGAGTCTCATAGTAGGCGAATTTTATATTCCTTTTGCACTACAACTTGCTGCATTTGCTGTTAAGTTGTTGTATTGTGTTTCAGTGTTGTGTTGCATCTGCTGTTCTACCCTAACAGTGAGACCTCTGGTGGACAAATTGGGGAAAGCGGTTACTTTTCTTGAAGAAAAATGCAATTTTCAAATTTGTCAATATCATCAGCCAGTTTCATCTCACGAGTCATACGTTTGACACCCCTGACCTAAAGGGTAAGCTATATATATATATAGGCCCAGATAGTGGAGTAAGAAAAAATTTACAAGATTGAGTAATTAAATTGACGCTGGCCCATCATTTACAATATAGACTGTTAGATGAAGACGTGCAGTGCAGTGTAAAATGTTTGTGACATCATCAAATGAAACATACAGAGTGACAAACAAACACAAGATCCAAATAAAGAGACTTTAGGGCACTTAGCTGGAGCACTGATAGTAAGACCGGCCCAGTGGGTCAGTATCAGATCATTCCCCCAACTGGATTCAGCCCGCTCACAGCAGACTGCACTTTGAAGACTCTGGATGTCTAACATACCACACATTGAAGACAAGCGCTTGAAGAGAGTGTGAATATCTACCCAGATGAAGAGATGAGAAAAGCAGGCCTCAACTGTCCACTCCTATGTCCTTCCCTCTCTGAACTCACTGATGAACTGTGGGCTCCTAGCTATAAATAAAATTATATAAACAAAATTTTGCATATAATAGGGCTGGGCGATACTGCAAATTATAGTATCAATCCGATAGTAAGTAAGTAAGTAAGTAAATGTTTATGTATATACCACCTTTCAAGATAAAATCACAAAGTTCTTAAGAATAAAACAGAACACAAAATAACACAATAACACAGAGAACATAAAAACAATTAAATCTAAATAAAAGCAAGTTTAAAACGATGTGTTTTTAGCTGCTTTTTAAAAGAGATCAAGGAGTCCACAGATCTCAGGCTGAGAGGAAGCAGTTCCAGAGGGAAGGAGCCACTGCTGCAAAGGCCCTGTCACCTTTGGTTTTCAACCGTGTTGGCTTAACAACCAGCAGACCTTGATCACTTGATCTCAGGGCTGTAAACGGTCTTCGATATATCCAGGTGCTTGGTCATGTAGTGCTCGATAAGTCAGTCAGTCAGTCATTATCTGTACCGCTTGTTCCCATTAGGGGTCGCGGGGTGAGCTGGAGCCTATCCCAGCAGTGTTTCAGGTGAAAGGCAGGGAACACCCTGGACAGCTCACCAGTCCATCGCAGGCTCGATAAGTTAAAACCACAATTTTAAAATGCGCTCTGTGATGAATGGGAAGCCAGTGCAGCTGGATTAGTAATGGAGTGGCATGAGTGAATGTGGAGGATTTTGTTATCAGCCTTGCAGCAGCGTTCTGAACAATCTGGAGACGGTCAAGAGACTTGTTGCTTAAGCATGTGAAGATGGAATTACAGTAGTCTAGTCTGGATAAGATGAAAGCATCATCTCTATCTCTGATGGTAAAACAATTTGACTCAGTTTGGCAATGTTTTTGAGATAATAAAAACAAGAGCGAACAAGTGATTTTTTTTATAAGCATCTAAAGTGATTAAATCTTCACTTTTTTCTCCATAAATTTCAGGTTCATAATATTTTCATGCTCTGTAGGTTTTGTTTTGGGTTTATTAGTCTCATCATTTTAAGTTCTGTCTTTCCTGCTTCATTTCGTAGTTTTTCACCTTATGAAGCTGTGTCCTAATTCAGGGTCTGCACACTTCGAAGTGTGGATTTGTCGGCTACATACGACATCGTGGTGTGGCAAGCAACTAAAAAAATTAGAAGGAGCCTCTGAATCCACCCCTCAAATCTGCTCTTCGCTTGGCCTGAAACTAAGGCTGCCGGTGGTGCATCTTTTCTCCCAGAATTCATTGCTCACAAGACGGTGGCGAATCAGCCACGGATCTCAGAAGAGTACGTTTAAGATTTTAATAAAGTAAAAAAAAAAGAATATCTTTTTTATAAACTACACTTTAGTAGAACCAAAAACCAATTCCATAAAAAACATGTTTGTTAAATGGTGACATTAAAATTCGGTGATATTTGTGGATTTTTAAGGGGTTAATTAAGTGTGTACCGGCTGAAAACAACCTCAAACCTCTATAGCCTACGTAGTCTGCACACCCCGAAGTTTGCAGACCCTGAATTAGGACACACCTTAAATTGTGTTTTGCTTCCTGCTTCCTGTTCATTAACACCTGGTTTAATTTGTTCAGTCTCTTCACCGGCTCCTGGTTAGTTGTCCTCAGTAGCTATAGTTCCCTTGGTTTCAGTAATCCTTAACCAGATCATTGTTGTGTTTCCCCTGTGTTTGTTGTTGTTATTAATGTAATGTAATCCTGTACCTGCCCCATCTGCCTCCTTCCTCTCAGTCCTGGTTCGGGTTCACTTTCGTTCCATCCCGTTTCATTTATAGGTTAGGCTGTTATTTTACTGGTCCGACCCACTGGAGATGAAACGTGTAGGAGGCGCTACACCAACAATTACTGAAGGAGAAGACGACACATAATGAAGAAGAAAACGGGTTCATCTATTGGTTATTGTGGAATAACGTCCGTTCTAGTACATAACAGCTTAACATGGAGCTGCGTCACATTCTGGTGGGTTGATCAGGATTCTATCAGAACTTTACCCGAATTCTTCCATGTATGAGCCGCCTATCATTAGGTGTTTACCCACGATGCCCTTTGTTTTGTAGTCCGCTTCCTGTATTTGGTCTGCTTTAAGCGCACAGAGGCCTGTGTTTGTAGGTGGACTGAGTCCGCGTCTTTAATCCGGAGCAGAGTCCGTTTGTGCATTCACAATTCCCCAAACAAACAGGAACTTCCAAGCAAAAGGATTCAAATCAAAAAGGCTGGTATGAACACAGCTGATTGATTCAAAGTGGCTTTTTACCAAATAATTCATTTCTTTCTATGAACGAAGCGTCAGGCATGATGTTCACACCACATGGATAACACGCTAAATAGATCACCTGTGGTGTAACGTGTGTTCAGGCTGCAACAGGGAAATGGGTCAGAGAGAGAGACAGGGTGTCGTGCATATACAGGCGGTTTAGGATTAGGAACCAGGGGTTACTGCTTTGAGGAGCTGCAGCTTTTATGTGAAGAGGTCGGCCAATGGGCTGAGCTAAAAAGCTCCTCTACGGATTGGGAAAGGCCTTACACGAAGCTTGGCAGTAATTTAGACGGCAGATGTGAGATATTTCTCCCCCACAAGTCTGCGTGTCGATAATCTGAAATACAGAAGTAAAACTGATGGCGTGTGTGTATCAGGTAACGTGGAAGAGCACTGAGATCAGCCAAAGTTGCATTAAAGTTTTGGTGATAGGACAAAATTGCAAGAGCGTGCTTATTTGCAAGGATTGTTTGAATGTGTGTTAGTTGTGATGACAGCATCACAAATTCCTAGAAGGACCGATCAGCTCACTGAATGATTTGGAGATTTTGGCTAAACTAATAGCAAGTCAGACTATGGGAATCTGATCCTATAGGTGACACATTTTCATAGCAGGTGTGAACACAGTTAAGATCAAATACCCCAGGACTTATAACACCGGGTCTAACCAGTCTCTGAGATATGGAACCATGTTTGCTCTACATCCAGACTGGTACTGCCTCATTTATTTAAACATGTTTAGTGGTCCTTTATATGTCCACACATTTATTCCAGTTCCTGACCTTGTATGAGGGTTGAATAAAACCATCAGTTTTACAGAATGTTTGAACAGCTCTATCTGTAAAGAAAAGACTTTTCTCTCTGAAGGGATTGACTGAAAACTGTTGGGAGAGACAAGTCTTCTTTCAACGTACATTTTACAGCTTTCCTTCTGTTTTTATCAACATTACTTCAGTCAAGAAAATAACTTCATGTTTGAATGTGTCCAAGGATGGAATAAAAACTAGGGTAGGAAACATGGACAGTTTAAAGATTTACCCACCAAGTGTGAGCTGTTCACAGGGAAGAAATCCTTTGGTTTAATGACAAATGGATTTAAACTATTTTGGTCATTTTTTATTCTGGGATGATGAGGGTGCATTACTTGAACTTGGCTGCTGGTTGGGGTGAAGATGCTTGTGGGTAAAAGGGATGCTGTCTCCTGAGTTCTTTGGCAGATTTCCTTAAATCACATCACAGTGTGAGATCAGGCTTGTTTAGACAGATGGTGTGTGTGTGT
This sequence comes from Rhadinocentrus ornatus, assembly GCA_037177495.1. Classification (NCBI taxonomy): domain Eukaryota; kingdom Metazoa; phylum Chordata; class Actinopteri; order Atheriniformes; family Melanotaeniidae; genus Rhadinocentrus; species Rhadinocentrus ornatus. The sequence goes on along the minus strand of JBAMHW010000018.1, from coordinate 1,114,027 downwards.
GTGTGTTTGTTACCCTACAGAGTAAAGTAATTAGATGCAAGAAGAACATGTTTCACATTCAGGTATAGACTTCGAATGCAATCTGCATGAACTCGTCTAAATGTGTTGAATGCTATACGATGCCTTACCACGGAGATTGAAATATTCCAGAAAGTTGTCTTCTTGTTTGGAAAATCCTCACGTCAGTGGAAATGCACAGAAACTTGTATATATGTATATCTACTGCTCAAAAAAATAAAGAGAACACTAAAATAACACATCCTAGATCTGAATGAATGAACTATTCTCATTAAACACTTTGTTCTTTACGTAGTTGAATGTGCTGATAACAAAATCACACAGAAATTATCAATGGAAATCAAATTTATTAACCCATGGAGGTCTGGATTTGGAGTCACACTCAAAATGAAAGTGGAAAA
>JBAMHW010000018.1:1076285-1095446 GCA_037177495.1 Rhadinocentrus ornatus | reverse complement strand
ATACATACATACATACATACATACATACATACATACATACATACATACATACATACATACATACATACATACATAGTGGAGTTTGCATGTTGTCCCCGTCCAAACCCATACATGTTATTTCTTTAATTGGTTAATCGGTCTTCTCACTAAAACTTTTTTTTTAATCATGTAAAGCATTTTGTGTTGCCCTCAGCATGAAAAGCGCTTTATAAAATAAAGTTTGATTTGATTTAAAGTGCATTTTTAATTCAGTATCCTGACAGGTTACAAGTGAAAACAACTTTCATCACATGTTTACAGAAATACTTACAGTCAGATACTGAAGGAGTCCTAGTTGATCTGAAATTATTAAATATAGGCAACAGTGTTCAAATCCCAGCTGAAAGCTACAGTAAACATTTTCTAGGTGAATGTCCACATCATTGTCCTGGAGAAAAACACACCCACAGCTCACAATAACTTTAGCCGGCCTGCTTGGTCCCTGCACAGCTGATACCCATCATAACAACAGCATGAGTGTTGCTTTTCATCTCAGAGTCACTGATTGGATCCTTCTAGCTTATTCTAACAGAGCTGGTCCTCATCAAACACCGACTTCACTGTGAGTCAGCACCAACAGCTAAGCCCACAATTAGCCAGTGGTTTGCTAATACTGGAGCATGAGGAACGAATTAGTGCAGAGTGTCTTTAAAAACAGGTGCATGTTCCAAATGGGCATCACATCATGGACAAAACCACCACTTGCATAAGTTACCACTGGTAGAAGTTTGAGCTATGCAGGAATGTGGACATTATATAATAAGATGGGTTTAGATGAAGAATTGGAAAACCAAGATCCACTGGATCTTAAAGATCTCAGAGTTCCAGATTTGACTCGTCTCCTGTGAGAGTTCTTGATCAGTAGCTGGTGTTTGGCTCCTCCAGTGTATTGATCATGTATTGATCCATGTGCCATCTATTTTATCAGCTTTGATGCCTGACAGGAGCTTTCATGTTGTACAGATACAGGTATTTGGGCTGTAGTTGGATGGCAGCTGCTACCTTCTGGGATCCTTCAGGACTGTCCAACCTTGGGAAAGCCATAAGAGGTGGGTCCATCCATTAGCAGCTGGTTGATGGAGAGATTCATCTGACTCTGGGGGTCATCTGAGGGCAGGTAGCCAGAGCTGGGAGCCTTTAGCTTCTGGTACCTCAGGTATGAACATCTTGTGTCTAGAAAGGTTTTTCTTCATTGCACCTTCCTGCTGTTCTGGCAGCTGGCTAATCTCTCATCCTGTTGCCATGATCTTGGCCTCCAACTTCTCCATGGGGATGCTGCCCTTCTCACCCCTTGAGGTGTTCATCTTGTAGCCAAGCGTCTCTGGGATCGCTGCTGCTGCGGCGTACATTGTTCTCCATGATGGTCCCAGGTATAGTGTGTTGTTATATATTAAGACAGCAGGTCTTCAGAAGTTACTGCCTCTTTAGTCTGTTTAGTCTCATCGAGTCAAAGGTTTGATTCTGTTAGTTTTTGTTTTTTTTACTTTGTCCTCTCCAGCATGGTAGCAGCAGAATGATGGTCTGGCTGCTGTGTTGTGCCAAACAAATTTAATTTGCCAAAAGGAGCTTTATGGGTATTCTGATGGTTTCCTTATTTGTGCATTTTTTTCTGTTAATAAATAGAAGAAGTTAAATAAAAAAAATCTAGGTAACAATTGGATCAAAACTGACCTGTAATGAGCTGGGTTTAAATTTGAATGCAGTGAATTAAACATACTTAAACCAGAGTGACTTAAAAGCATTTGGACTACATAGAACTGGATTGAATTGGATTGTATCTGGACAGCATGTAATCTGACTGGTTTAGAACTTGTTTTAACTTCTAAAACAAAATTTTACTGGGAAGTGGCACTGTATAAATAAAGTTAAATTAAACTGAATTATCTGGACTTTATGTTTTAATAACCATATCAGGAGTTTGGAAAACTGCTTCCACGATGCGACACGGACAGGAAGCTAAAATCTTAAAGCTAGTCAAGTCGTTAGATGGTCTTTGACCTCTACTTAACCCTCCTCCATTTCTTTCTACCCCATCCTGACTATCACAGAGACTCCATCCACTCCCACTGCTCTGTCAGGTCAGATAATGGTGGTGTACTCCCCCCCACCAGTGTTGTTCATCAGCACTGGATTTTGACATCTTTATGCATCCTGAGATCCCACTCAGAGCCACTTCCTCCAGTGGAGGTATTATATATACTCACAGTGAACTTCCTGTATGTTCATTCCTCAACCAGACCCAGAAAATCATAGTGTCTATCTCATGGAGTAGGATGAAAGTAATCCCTGCAGACAAGTGGCATTGTTCCAAAATAGTAACAGGATACAGCGAAGACTACAACTCAATATAAACAAAGCATAAATTAAAGTTGGAGCAGAGCGGGTCAGTACAGGGTCACACATGCTAAGCCAGGGCTTTGAGATACAAGATCTTGAAATATTCATGCTGAGGTTTTTCAGACTGTGTCAGCATACATATTTACTTCAGTTACTGGTTACCAGTCTCTTCTGTTGATCTGGAAAAATCTCATTGTAATTATGAGGATGCTAAGATGCTAAGATGCTATCACCTTTCGTCGCATCAGTATAACTACAACTACATTAATTACCATTGATCATTGCTATTTACTGTACTTAAAGATGTACTCTCTCACCCTTATCTCACCTCCTTTTTGAGTTTGGGTCCTCTACCAGAGTCCTGGGAGCTTGAGGGTCTTACGCAGTATCTTACCTGTTCCTAGGACTGCACTCTTCTGGATGGAGATGTCTGAAGGTTCTCCAGGTGTCTGGTGGAGCCACTTCTCTAGTGTGGGGGACACGACCCCCAGTGCTCTGATGACCACTGGTTATACTGTTGCCTTCACCTTCCAGGCTTTCTCCAGGTCATCCTTGAGTCCTTGGTATTTCTCTAGGCTCTTGTGTTCCTTCTTCCTAATCTTTCCATGGTTGGGGATGGCTACATCCATCACTGCGGTTTTTCTTTGCTGCTTATCCATGTTCACAATATCAGGTGGTTGACCACCACCATGTCGTCGGTCTGTATCTGGATAGGTTTGGTTTATTTATTTCAGTGCAAATAATGTGCCCAGCCCAATGGGCTAACAAGACCCTAAACATTATAGAGCAATACAATTCCAAGATGGCTAACCTCAAAAGAAAAATTAATAAACATGAAGCTGAGATCAAAATACATATAATCATCCCCTTAGACATCAATAGCAACACTGCTCAGAATTTTCAAATAGTAAACTAGAGTGCTTATTTAGGATACAATGTTCGCTGTCTTAAATCCCAGGCCTTCTCAATAAATCTGGGAAGCATAAAGGCCTCCTCCTGGAATAACCAACTCAACATATCATATTCGGACATCCAAACCAGGTCAGCTTTCTTCTTTTGTACTTTTCCAAACAGAAGTTTCCTCGTTTCATTGTACAAAGGACAATGAAGCAAAAAATGAAGTTCATCTTCAACAACCTCCAGATCATATAAAACACATAAACGCATCTCTTCGGGTGTACCTTTGAACCTACCTACTTCAATCGCTAGGGGCAACGTTCCAGCTCTTATTTGTGCACACAATGACCTCTGACCTCTCCCTAAATGCAGCATTAAATATGATTCTATACAATATTTTTCTTTAATCTGAACACACGTCCTAAGTGTATGTTTCTCCCAAATCTCCTCCTTCCACTGTTTCTTATGAAAATTAAACAGCTTTTGCTTCACAATTTCTATCTTACACTGCAGATTATTTCTATAAATATGACTCACATCACAGGAGGATATTTCATAAAAGTCACTGGACCATGGATGATTGTGGGCTCTATCCCAATAAAAGATCTTTTTAGTCATCCAATCATCTGACATCCTAATTAATCGGTTCCAGAGCCGAACCATTTCACCTCTTTGTTTTACAAGGCAAGGTTCCCATCCGGAGTCCCCATCTATAACAACCTTTGCTGTAAATTTATGCACTCCGAGAAAGCACCTCAGGGTTTAAAATAAACCCAACTAACTATAGAATCAAAGAGCTTGGAAAATGTTATAAATCCAAAATCTGGACACCTTTTAGTTTTATTCATCACAGTCCCCAGAGCCCTACCTGCTGACTGCACCAGGGCTGTCCTTCCTTTTTGAAAAGTCATATTTTCAGTAAAGAGAAAACCAAGATATTTGTAGGAGGAAGTAAACGTCAATGGTATCGATCCAAACAAAAATGAATGGCAGCTTTGCTGTACAAACTTACATCTAAAATGCATAATTTGTGTCTTTTCACTATTGATCGTGAAGCGCCATTTACCACACCATGAACTGATAATATTCAACATCCTTGGTAAATTAACATCACTTTCTGCAACCAGCAAAACATAATCGGCATATAACAAAATACTCAAATTTAAATGACCTAAGTCTAAACCAAGCTTGTCCTGTTAATTTCTTGGGCTACATCATTTACGTAGAAAGCAAATACAGTTGGAGAGAGAACATCCCCTTGCTTAACTCCAGTAGGGGTAGGAAACCATTCCGTTCTAAGCTCATCTAACTGGATCCTTATACAGTAATTTAACGGCCCTATAAAATTTACCTTCAATACCATAGGAGAGTAGTTTATATTCCAGGAGCTCTATTTATCCCGTTAAAAGCTTTTTTTAAATCGACAAAGCAAACAAAAGTGTCATTTCCCTCTTTTAACCTTGCTCTCACCACTGAGGACAATACATAAAATGTATGCTTTGTTTTCCCTAAAGCCATTTGTTTGTCCACCAAGATGCATTGCGACTCCAAGAAATCATTTGGTCTATTGTTTAAGACCCCTGAATATAATTTATAGGCCGTACTAAGAAGATACCCCAATAATTTAGAGGAACTTGTGAATCCACTTTGGAAGATTTAAGAATAGGTTTAATAAAAGATTTGTTCCACACAGTAGGAACAATACCCTCCTGGAAACACTTGACAAAGACCACATAAGATCTTTAACATAATGGGCGTCTTTAAAGCCTCATTTTATTTAATTTGGCTTTTATTTACCACTCTCCGCACCTCCTCTAGAGAGATATCCATATCCAATATATAATCACAATAAAACCCAACATTATTCATAATATTCACCAACTCACGTTCTTGCCTACCGACCTTATTCAAAAAGTAATCATTAAATGAGGGGGAAGTATTAGCCGCATACAGATTACCAAAATCTCTTTTCCACTGAGTATCTCCTCAGTTTCAAAAGTCAGCACACCACCTCTTTTGAGAACCACAAGGGGAATACTTCTTTAAGGACATAAGTTATTTATAATTTTCCAAAATTGCTGAGTATTCCTACTTTCCAAAAGTTCTAGCTGAAGTGCTTGTCCTCTTGTAAAGCGTCTCCTAAAGTCCCTAAGCCTTCTTATGTTGATACTGATCTCTCTTTCTACGTTTTTCCTCACATTTAGGAAACGTTTTTCTGTGTAACGCAAATGAGTCCATAGTTCACTTAACTCATTATTCCAATAAGGTCGCTTCGTTTGATGACTTTTCCTCTGAGCATGTTTTTTTTGTGGTACCAAGTTTATCCATCTCCTTATGCAATAGTTCACAGATATGTTCATATCACTGATCAATATTACTTTGATTATTTGGGCCATTTTCCAGCACATGAAGGATCTCTTGAAGACTCAGTTCAGAGGATGGAAAATTAGCAGAAAAATTCCTCTTTAGTCTTTTGCTTTTATGTTCACTGTAGACCGTTAGAGGATTAATAAAATTTCCCTTAGGAAAAGTTAAACACAAAATCGAATGATCTGGCACCCTACACCGCTCATCGATCAAACTAAGAGCATCAAATCCAACCCTCTCTACAAGTTCCAGTACACCTATTAAAATTAGCAGGAGGCATCACGATGTAATCCACAACCGCTTTTCCCTTAGCAGAGACAGAGGTAAAATGATCATTTTACGGGTTTAATCTTCCATTCAGTACACATTTTGAGTCCTTCAAGAAATAAATAAGGACTCCTCCATGACTGTTCACACCTGTGTCTAAAGTCGCTCTAGGCATGATATCATCCTTGTCAGTATAATCTCTCATGTCAGCTATGCGACTATTAAAATCCCCGCTTATATATATGGAATTCATATCAATGGAGTGAGCCAAATTTAGTACATGACTAAAGAAAAGATCAGCGTTTCGCCCCCAAACTGAACATTCTGGTGATAAGTCACAGGAGATTATAACAAACAAGCAATGTGACAGCTGATGGTCACACTGTAAACAAAGGATTCCATCGAATGATTTGTCTACAATAGTTATCTCACAGAAATCAAAAACAGAGTTTTTAACAAAAAAAACGACACCACCGGAGGCTTTCACGGCTCTCCTGTGTGCAGTGCGATTGAGTCCGAACCAGACAAATCCATCCAAAACAGGGTCAAAACTAGATAAATGAGTCCAGTTTAAGCAGATGAAATAAGGTTCAAGAGAGTTCCCAGTTATTTACAGTCCATCCATTCCAGTGGACTAAACAAAACTGTTCATTATCAGGTTGGGCAGATTCACCTCAGAGCAGCTCTCCTCCTAGGCGTCCGTTTCCTCAGACGACCATTTCTTGCAATGTAATAGCTCTTTCCGGCTGGAGTCTCCCTGAGGAGAGTCCTAAAATTATAATCCAATAGTTGTTCAGTGTGCGACTTGGCTGATGAAACATTTATTCTCTGGTAAAGATCACGGCTCTTCAGCTTTGATTTCCTCCGAAGCACCGCCACGTTCTCTTGCACCGACCTGAGCTCCACTTTTACCAGCCCAGGCTGGCGACCGCTAGAGCGGATACCTTGCACCGCGACCAGGTAGGGTACTGGGTCACACTTGAAGCCCTTCATAAAAAAGAACTTCACCTTTGCCATCAGGTCTTCGTTCTCCTCACTTGGCAGCCCCGCTATGATCAGTGATACATCTGGCTTGAAGGGATCTTTATGTGTACCTTTATCAGCAACTTTCAGCTCAATTGCTTCCATTCTGGAAATCAGTATTCCCACTTCCAAATCCAAATTGCGGTTCATATCCTTACCGCTTTTTCCAACTCCCCTCTCAAAGCATCTTGGTTCTCAGCGATTAAGTTTTACTGTTTTACTATTCATCTGCTTCTCCAGCGCGCTCTGCATATGGTCCATCTTCGTGTGCTTTCAGTTCATTCATTATTGCTGAGTTGCCACTACCTTAGCGACAACATTTTTAGCTTTCCTCGTTTCATCGGCCATGATCCCAATGTCCACGTACGAAGAAAATCACCACCAACACTTCTCAAATCAATTGAGTTGAGTGGGCAAATCTGATAAAAAAAAATTACAAATTGTTTGGCTTCACCCGACAAACAAAGGCGCTCGTGCCGCCATCTTGGATCCAAGATGCTTTGGAACCTGGAAGTCCCACAGGATCTTATCCCTCTCATTCTCCATCACCTTGGGAGGTGTTTCCCATTGTGACCTCGGGGTCTCCAGTCTATATTCTGCACAGATGTTTCTGAACATTATGCCTACTTGGTTTTAGCGTTCCATGTATTCTTTGCCTGCCAGAATCTTCCACCCTGCTGTTATACCCTTGGTTGTGTTCAAATCTTTTTTTTTTTTTTCATGTTTTTGTTTTTTATTAAGAAAATGCAAAACAAAAACATTCTTTCAATATTTACTTTTTTAACAGGGAAAAAAGTTTGTGCTGAACACAAAAATGAGCGACTTCAGACTTCATCCTCAGAGCTCATCAGAACTATGACTTTCAGTCTGAATCTGTGTCACTCTGATTCTGTTAGCTCGGTGTTGGGGTTCATGAGTTCTGGAAAGTACGAGCAAAAAACATCTTGCCAGATCTCAGTGACTTTCTCCTCATTTTTTACCTCCTTTCTTTTCGCTCAGCCTCATTCTCTCCATTGTCCAACCACCACGTTTTTCCTTCTACTCTGTCACGTGTATGGCGGTGGAGGTGAGGACCCAAATGCAGGCAGTCAAGGCAGGAAACAGAACGGTGCTCGTGACAAGGTTTTTTTCCTTAATCTCAGGACAGGGATGAACCACGTACAACAGGAATAAACCATAACACAGCAGGGAGATAACCAAACAAGGATCTGACATTGACAACTGAAAACCAACAGGTATAAATACACAGAGGGAGTAATTAGGAGCAGGTGAGGTGAATGTGAATCAAACCAGTTGAACTAACGAGCAGGGACAGAAATACAGGGCACATGAGGGAAACAGGACAACAGGTCTAAACATGACAAAACCGAAAACCTAAAGCATGAACATAACAGAAACCAAATACCAGAACTAATAAACCAAGATCTAAACAGAAACTAAACATGACAAAAACCAGAAATATAACCAAAACCATCCCAGAACTAAAAACACCACAAAAACCCAAAACCTAATCCATAATCATAACAAACTAAACATGACCAACACCAGACTATAAACCAAGATCAAAATATAACAAACCAAGATAGACAAAACCCGAACACAAGAAATAAGACCGTGTTTACATTTCTCTCCCCGTTCAGCTGCACTTTGTTCGGGTAAACTGGTAAACAACACGCAGTCATGAAACAGAGTTCAGGTTCATGTCAGGCAGATGGTTTGCTTCATTCATCACTTGTCGGTACATTTTCATTTATACCCAACAAACAAATTTCAACCCCTGTGTCAGGTGTTAAATTAGAGTCCTGTATATAAATATTTTGGGTTTCTTTATCCCCTGCAGATTGAGGTGCAGATTGGAGGTCAGGTAAAAACTGAGACATATGCTTATAATGGTTACACACTCCTCCACTGATTGTAAGTTCAATCATTCTTTTTTTTATTTATTTCACACATGCACAGCCTCTAATAAAAAAGAAACAAAACAAATCAAAACCACAACCTAATGCACAACCATCCTTGAAAAGGAAAGAAGAAGAAAATCTTACCTGCCCCTTTCTTAAACATAACACACAAGTAACACACAACACTTAATACGAAAGAATTAGCTTTCACACACTCATTTACAATCTAAAATAGCCATCATTCACCAAGTTCACACTCTAAACATTCTTCTTTATACTTGTTTTAAACTGATCAATATTTACACATCTTCAACTCTATCTGTAACCACTTTCACAATTTCACTCCACATGTTGAAACACATCTGGTTTAAAGTGGTCCTTGCAAACTGACGTTTAAAATGAAATTTCTTTCTATTGTTCTGATCTTCTGAACTAAAAACAAACAACTTCTGCAGACTTTCTGGTAATGCTCTACTATTTGTTTTGTACATAACTACTAATGTGTTTAGCTCAATTAAATCTTTAAGTTTCATAAGTCTTGACTTGATAACCAGTGTGTTGTGTGCTCCCTCAGATCTGCTTTTTCTTATTCTTACTGCTCTTTTCTGTAAAATAAACAAAGGCTCTATGTTGCTAACATATGGCCCCCACTTCCAAGCAATAAGAGAAATATGGCAGAATGTGAAAAACACAAAATTCCCGATATTCTATAAACCAACACATTCTTTGCTTTTTTCACAACAGCAATATTCTTTGACATCTTTGTTTAATTTAGGGTATATGAGATTTCCATGTCAGTTTGTCATCTATTACTACGCCCAAAAACCTCAATTCATACACTCTCTCAATATTAACTCCATCTACAGTCAACAAAACTTGTCAATCCTTTTTTTTTTTTTTTTTGTAAAAACCATAAACTTAGATTGGTTGAGATTTAATGGTAACCTATTTTTTTCAAAACAGTTTTTAAGTTTGATAATTTATTTATTAATCTTTCTGATAGAGCTTTTAAATCATCTCTGTAACTAAAGAATAAATTGTGTCGTCAGTGAATAAAACAAACTGTGATAGTTCAATTATATCATTAGTATACAAAATAAAAAGTTTATGTCCCAGAACTGACCCCTGTGGGACTCCACATTCAATCTTTGTGCTGTCAGCTATATTACCAGCAAACTGTTCATCCATTGCTTAACCAATTTAATACTCCTCTCACACCATGAGCCATATTCCTTAAGATTCCCAGCTCAAAGAGTTGCTCCTATAATGGCCAAACACACAAAAAAAATTCTTAGTAGATTCTAGTAAAGAGAAATGGTATTCCTAAAGTATCTTAGCCTTTAAGAGGGTTCCTAAGGTGAGATTTGTAAAGAGCAGGGAAGAGGACTTAAAGGGGTAGTGCACCTGAAAATGTGATTTCTGAGCTGTAAACAACACAGAATTACTTAATTGTGATGAAAATCACATATATTGCTGATAAAATCAGTATTTATTTTGTTTATTTTATGGGATTTTGTGGGTAAAAATGGCTCATAACGCACTTTACAGGGTAAAACCAGGTTATGTTTTTTATAACATAGAGGTTATCTACATCACGAGAAAATTTTAAAAACATCACAGCCCCTCTCCACAGCTTTCCAGAGCAGCTGGAGCTGCTAACAGCCCAGCTACCTATGGGATGAGAACACTAATCTGAAACTGAAATAAAATGTTTTGAAACCTTGAAAGTCAGTGTTTGAACATTTAAAACTTGAAATAAAGTTTTGCAAGTCTGAAAATAAGTTTTGAAACCTTGAAAAGTATTTAAAAAATCTAAAAAAAAAGTTTGAATCTCTGCAAGCATAATTTTGTACTTGAATTTTTTTATTTTTCACAAGTGCAACATGCATATTACAGAGTTTCAGCCTCACATTTTCAAAGATTCAAACCTCTTGTTGCAGCCTTGCTGTTTTCAAGTTTCAAATATGGCGTTGTTTTCCCACCACATTAATTTGCAAAAAACTTTTAAAACCTTGAAACTTGAGTTTCAAATGTTAAAATCTTCTCCAAGCATCGTTTTGTAAGGATGAAATTTTACTTTGAAATCTGGGTGGATGTACTTTTGCACTCGTGACTTTGCAACATCCGCTTTTTTCAGAGTTTGTTGCGAAAGGGTGATTTTTGGCAGCGTTCTCTCACTGCTTTGGTTTGAAACTCACACTGAAAAACTAGATAAAAGGGACGGGACACCTGCCTCTTCTAACCAATCGTTTCCCTGGTGAAGCATTAGTCCAATCAAATGTAAGGTCCGGTGGGACTAACAGCGTCATGTCATGGCCGACTGAGTTCTTGTCACCGTTGCCGGGCACCGAGACAGCAGCTCAAATCGTGGCAGTGGCAACATGCTGTGCCACTTCCGGTTGTAGCCACGTCTTGCCGCAGACTGCCAGAGCCTGCCGAAGCAGATGCCGCGACTCGCCATAGCCTGAACGTTTATAACCGTGAACATATTTATTCAGGCCCAGAATTTTTACTGAGTGTTGGCTGCTTCAACAGTGCTGTGGCAGCTCTTTGGAGCTCACCAGGGGACGGGGGAAAGTGGCTGCAACGTGCAAACCCTTTGTTATCCAAGGCTTCTTATTGTCATTACTTTTATATAAACATTTTATATTTGGACAATTTATGTACAGTTTATTGGCATAGAGTGATAAAAAAACTCTTTAAAAGTGTCTCATATGCAGCATTTACTTATTTTATATAAACCCAATTCCACCGCTCCTCCCTAAATTTACACTGTGTGAACCATTATTAGGCAAGTTGTATTCATGAAGAATAATTTTATTATTAAACAGCTACAGTGCTCTCGATCAATCCAAAAATGTTAATAAACCTCAAACTTGAATATTTAAGAAAGAAAGTGAGGTTTTGGCTTTCTTAGGAGAACATCTACGTGTGTGTGCACAATTATTGAGCAACTATTAGTGTGCAGAATTATTATGTAGCTAAATGAAAAATTAAAACTTCCCAAACTCACTTCTTTATTTTCATCTGTTAACATCAGAATAATAAAACAACTCAAAATATACAAATAAACATTTCTGACTTTTAAAAAATGTCAGAAATGACCAACATAGCCAACTTTTCTTCTCAACAGTGGTCAAAAGCCTTCCATTCATGGAGTCTGTCAGTTTCTTGATCAGTTGACCATCAACTTTTTGTGTAGTATCAACTTCCCAGACATGGTTCAGACTGGTGGACTGTTTTCAAAACACAAATCTCCTGTTTAAGAAGGGCCCACAAGTTCTTATAAGGGTTTTAGGTCAGGTGAGGATGGGGTCCATGTCATTATTTTTTTTTCTTTAAGGCAAGATTTTTTAATCTTTACTAGCTAGCCACACAGTGAAGTACTTTGATGCATACGATGGAGCATTGTCCTGCATAAAAATCATTTTTTGTCCAGGCGGCTTGAATCACCCTTTACCTGTGATTGTAGTTTTAAAAACATACTATTATTGATCTGGGACGCTCGTTATGATCATTGTTGACCCAGCTGCACGGTGCGCTTTTTTAGTGTAGATCTCACTGTCGTCCTCAACCTCTTCACAAACTTAACCATGTTGTTTCCTTTGCATTTTTCAGGCACCGAAGACATTTTTAAATTCTTCCTGATGTCACAACCTTCAAAATCCTGCCATTTTGCCTCCAATTGTCTGAAGGATGCAGACTGTGGACCAGCACTTTAGTCAATTCATAATCATGTCATCATTTTCTGTACCGCTAGTTCCCATTAGGGGTCGCGGGGTGAGCTGGAGCCTATCCCAGCAGTGTTTCAGGCGAAAGGCAGGGTACACCCTGGACAGGTCACCAGTCCATCGCAATTTATAATTATTAATGAAAATTAATATGTGGTGGGAAACAACTTCCACCCTTTAGTTTCCCTCCAATTTGCAGCTAGCATGTGCGACCCATCATGGGGTAATTGTAGAGCAGAGCAGGCAGCTTTATAGCTGGCTTGGTGTCTAATTCTCAGTTTGTGGCTTCTTCCCTTCGGGGCTGGTTGGCATTGGGCGCCGATTCACTGTCATCAGTCTTGCTTGTGGTTAGCAAAGGTTTCCTGTGACAGCCGCTTAATTTTGTTTGCAGTGTGGCGGGTTGCTGGTCGTGGCTGGGGTGCCTGTATTGGTTCTACCTTTGTCAGGTGGACTTTCCCTCTCTATCTCGGCTGCTGCAGTTGCTTGGTGTTGGGCCAGGCTGCCTTCTCCATCGTCCAGGAGTTTGGTGTCTGGCTGCAGTTCCCTTCCTCCTTCAGGCCGTGAGAGGCTTCATTCATCTAGTCCAGAATTATATATATTTAAAAAATTACACTTATTTCCTGTTTGTAGATACATAGGTTGGCTGGGCACTGTGAGCCAGGTTTTGCTCCAGCAGACATCTTCCCTGCTGGGTTCCACCTCGTCTGGACCAAGCGCCTGGCCAGGCTCCTGATAAATCCTCTGGACTACAACCTGTTTTAATGGACTTGCATTTTGAATTGTTTTGGACTTTATTATATGATTTTGTTAGCATGTGTTATGTTTCTTTTTGTGCTTAATAAAAATTTGAGTTTTTAGGCAATCTAAATCTGTTGTCTACACTACAATACCCAGAAACCCTCAGCTACAGCCATCTTGGACACACCTGACATCAATCATCATCTTCATCAGTCTGCACTGTCATGGAGACTGATCAAACTCATGCTATCAGGCTCATCTGCTCCACCTGAATCTCATTAACACTTACTCTCATCACCTGTTGGCACACTCTTTAAACTCCCCTCAATCTCTGCTTCCTTGCCAGATGGTCACCAGCTTTTCTTGTGATATCCTGTATTCATTGCACTCTTATTCCAGATCCTTGTTGCCGACCCTGCTACGTTCCCTGGACCGCCCTTTGCCTAAACCCCCAACGGACTTCCCTGCTAACTGCCAATCCAGATTTTGACCCCTGTTTGGACTGGCTACTGCTCTCTGCCTTGCCTGATGAGTACCTGTTTTTTTATTAGACTTGAAGTACTTATTATCTGCCTGACCGGATCCAGTATTGGATTCCTTTCTGGACTTTATCCTCAGATCTGCCCGGACTCTGTTACCACATCCACCATAGAGTTGCTTCTGCCCTGCCTCCACCCAACCAGCACTCAATAAAACTGTTAAAACTTACCGCTGTGTGTCGGCTGAATTCCCGGGTCCTCCTGAGAAATCTATTAGAGTGCACCTGGTCAACTGCCTACTTATACCCATTCCACAGACTACTCTTTTGTATACTATTCTCATTCCTATTTCAGACTCACACCAGTCGTTATTACTGAATCCTTTTGATTAAAACTCCTGAACGCTTACTTGCAATTGTGTCCGGCCTCTCTTTGGATCCGCCTGACAGGTGCGTTAGAACCCGTGGCTCCTTTCAACTAAGGTGAAATTTCCCATTTGGCGTTGTCCTCACCCAGTCGCTTGCCACACATACAAGGCCTATTTATTTATGTATTGTTTGCGTCAGATATTTTGCTATTTTTGATGTTACTGGGGCTAACAGTGGCTAGTAAATCTGCTCACCATAAAACAGAAAGCTAATGCAGGCTATCAGGCTAGTAATTGGTTGCTGTTAAGCAGGAAAGTGATATCAGGAAAATGAGACTACTGGATAAACTGAGTTCCTTTTGCAAAAAAATACTAAAATGTGTATCTTTGTGTAATACCTTAATAATTAAACAATATTCATTTTTAAACTAATTTGAAAGCAATTGTTAAAATACTATGGCTTAAGCGAAAATATGCCATTGGTGACATAAAGAAACAGAACCTATCCAAGACAAGGCTTGAATCGCAAGGGAAAGAAAGCACAGACAACTGGAGGAGAGGAAACAGAACTGCAGGCATGCCCATTAAAACTTCAATGGAGGGACTAAATAAGATTCCCAGTTGCAGCATTCGTGACTGCTCTCTCATTTCCTCTTGTCTCTGTCTTCCACCTCTGATTGTCTTCCCCCAGTTCTCCAACCTGCAAAGTCCATCAGGACATCGGAGGGAACCCAGTCACACACATACCACTACCCTTGAAAAACAATCCACCTGAACAAAAGAGAGACAGCTGCTAAGGAGCAGGGAATTCAATCTGAAATGGCTGCAATTAAGAAGAAGAGGTGGGGGTGGTTACTGAGGCAGGAGGTTCTGAATGCAGCTCCAGTTCTGTAAGTAAAGGAGTAGCCCCCTGAGGGAACTCACTATGCTTGTATGGTTTGCCAGGCCAGACTCTTCGATGCAAAACACAAAAAATATAGTTTGTTAGCAACAGGGTAAAAACGGATCCATCAATTTATAGAAGTATGCAAACTGAATATTAGTTTGTGTGGGAAATAGTCTAGTAACTTTATTGGCCTAACTCTCACATGACCATCATTGTTTGCTTAGGAAAAAAACCAAAAAAAGTATCTATATATTGTGGATTTGATCCAATATTTTAACTCATGCCAGCAAACTTGTTGCTTTTTGGCCATTTTTTAATCCAAATATGGTGTTTACATGTATAATGGAATAGATATCATTATTGTCATTATAACAAGTGTACAAGTAAAAGCATTAATAGCAGCATTAAAAAAATATAAAAAAATAAAAATAACAGCACCAGCAGGTCGAAACTGTCTTTATCTCTCTGTCATAAATGACAACAACAGTAATGTTTATCTGTGACTTCTGGGAAGCATCGAGGTACTTGTGGCTTGTTTACTTCACTTTGAGCCTCTTTTCCGTCTTTAATGGCTCAGGGCTCATTACAACCATATGCTCCCTGCCAAATGTTTCAAACACTCTTTGTTGTGTTTGTTTTGTATTGCCTCTGTTATGCGTTCCCACAGCTGGTCATCGACAGCAATCGGCTGCTTTGGCCCGACTAAGAAAAGTCAGAGATGGCACAAACTGAGTGCTCAGGCGGAAGTAGTACAGGTTGGTGGATGAAAGAAAGGGACCCTTTCTCTTTGAGTCCTTCCTAACCTTGAGGATGAAGTCTCTTTGCCCACTTTAGATCCAGCTTCCTCTTCCTGCCTCAGAATGCTTTGTTGTGTAATTGTAGAGGAGCTTTTTGTTTTCTGATTCTTTGAGAGCTGCCTGTCTTTTTTCATCACTACTATGTTGCCAAGAGACCTCTATTTTGATCTGGAAATGATGATGAAGCCACTTTCTGTCAAACTTTCCACAAATCAAAGAGCTAAATTGACGGTAATGACCAATCAGGAGCAGCCAAAGGTCAACAAGTGAGCAGAAAGTTCTGTGTGTCTGAAAAAAAAAAAAAAAAAGGCCAGGCCCATGCAAACAGTCCAGATCACAGAGTTCTGGAAGACGGCCCGGAGGCCGCGACAACAGCAGGCTTGGCTCTAAAGGTTGGCCCGGAGGCCGTGACGACTGGAGCTGGATCTCTGGACGGTGGCCTGAAAGTCGGTTGGGAGGCCGGCGTGGTATGCTGCAGAACTTGTGGTGACACCGGAGAAGTGGTCCGTGGAGCTGGTGGTGACACTGGAGCCGTGAGGCATGGAGCCAAACAGATCGCCAATCTGGACCCCTGGAATGGCGACCTCTTAGGTGAATCCTCCACCAGAGCGGTATGCCACTCAAGCAAGTTCACATGGAGGCCGGTCCATTTCACTTCCCACCAGCCATCTTGCCAGTACCGCAGAAGGGATGTAGGGAAGGCCCGCTGGGTCCAGGTCTGGTGAGTTCATTCTGTCACAAAAGCTGTGGACGAGAGGACCTAAATGCAGGCAGAACGAGGCAGTAGGCAGACGGATGCAGGTAACATAGGTTTTAATGCCAAAAATTGAGGAACAACAGAACGCAACAGAAAGCAATAAACTCACAAGGAGGAACTTAAAACCATGGACTTAAATACACAGAAAGACAAACGGGACACAGGTGATGTGAATAATCAGATCGGGTGCCCTAACGAGTAGAAACCATAACACTGAAACTGAACATGAACTCATGAACATGAATAACAAAACACATAAACCAAACCCATGATAAGACCCAAGACGTGAAACATTAAAGTAAACTAAGGAACAAAGCTAGAATCATTACCATACCACACCATACCATACCATACCATATCGTACCTTACCGTACCATACGATACCATACCGTACCATACCAACTTTAATTATTAAGCACTTTAACACAACCACAGCTGAAACTAAAATGCAGCACAAAAAAATATTATATGAAAACAAATAAAAACATGAGACATAACATAAGAACAGCTAAACCCAACACAAGAAAAAACAATTAAAACAAATTACAAATAAAATCAAATAAAAAATTATGTCTTGCTGGGGTTGAAATCCAAAGAATAAAAATGGGTTTTAAGACGAGCTTTAAAAATGGACAGTGAAGGAGCCTCTCTGATGTGTAAAGGCAGATTATTCCACGTTTTTTATTTATTTTTATTTTATAATCTTCCATGGCATTCAGTGCGGACGGCTAAGTATGAATTTCATTGTTTAGGTACTGTGCACATGACAATAAACGCTTTGAATCTTGAATTTTGAATCTAAAATGCACAGGCAGCCAGTGGAGTTAAGCCAGGACAAGGGGAATGCATTCTCTTCTAATGGTACCTGTTACAAGTCTTACAGTGATGTCCTGCACCAGTTGCAGACGTAACAATGAGGACTGACTCACTCCTTTATAAAGTCCATTGCAGAAATCTAACCGAGATGAAATAATAGCATGTCTCACGGTTTCAAAATGCTGCCTGAAGAGAAAAGATTTAACCTTTGCCAACAGCCTTAAACGATAAAAACACAACTTGACTACAACTCTAATTTGGCTGTGTAATTTAAAATCACTGTACAATTTAATACCCAGGTTGGTAATGGTTTTCTTAAAATATTCTGTCAGGGGTCCCAAATCAACAGAAGTGGATTTACAGGGAACATTTGGTCCAAACGCTGTTACCGTAGTAACAGTGCAGGGCCAACCAAGCTTTAATATCCAGTCTAAAGGCTGGTATACACATAAGCATATTCTAAATTTGAAGATATTCTTTTTTATCTGCTAGAAACCCCACACATAAATATGTATGTGTTGTGCCCTGATTATCTCAGCACAGAACACCACACAAATAACGATTCTGTCCTGCAACCAATCAAGAATCTAGTCCTTAGAGCCAGAAATCTTGCCTAATCAAATCTAATCTAAAATTAACAAAGAAGAAACATAGCAACAATTGGAAAGACTAAGAAGAATGATGGCAACAACTGGAAAACACAACACCCAGCATGACAGAGGACATACATGATGAAGTATTAATGGTGGTCTTGCGACTATTGTTAACAGAAAAATTCAGAACTGAAACAAACAACAGCGTGAACACGGACGTTTTATCCTCCTTGTTCCCCAATAAGCTTGCTCTCTGATTGGCTACATTTCATTCCACGTCACAATTTACAGAGTCACAACTCAGGAGTTTTCTGCTCTCCCCACACACGTGAAGATTTTTGGTCATAGATTTTGAACATATTTAATACTTGTGATTGTTGGCCATGACCTGTTTCAGGGCCGATTGTCGGGACAAGTTTGCTCTTATCACAGCTCAGACCACAAGATAATCTTAGGAGAGAATTTTATAAGATTTAAGATCATTTTGCTGTCCTTGGTCAGGAAGGGGGAACATCAGGACAAAAATAGCCCAATAATCTTTATTTGTGTGCCCAGCTTAAAAGAGGTCTGATCAAGAAGCCAGTAGAAGCAAGTAGATCTGGCAGTCGTCAGCATAACAATAGAGGGCAATGCCATGCTTATCTGCTTATCCATGCTTATCAACTCCATTCTTAGGATGGAACCCAGAGGCAATAAATACAGTGGAAAAGGCAATGGCTAGAACTCAGCCCTGTGGGACTCCACATGAAGGGGGAGCACATGATGATACAAAGTCAGAAAGTTTAAAACAGAAGTACCACCAGATAGTCAAGTCTTATCCACCAGAAAAGACTTTCTTTCCCGGTACAGGTTCTGATAAAGGTTTTCCTTCCTGGTTCAGGTTTTGATGGAGGTTTTCGTGCCTGGTCCAGGTTGTGATGGAGGTTTCCGTTCCTGGTCCAGATTCGGATAGAGGTTTTCCTTTCTGGTCCAGGTTCTGATGGAGGTTTTCTTTTCTGGTCCAGATTCGGATAGAGGTTTTCCTTTCTGGTCCAGGTTCTGATGGAGGCTTTCCTTCCTGGTCCAGGTTCTGATGGAGGTTTTCTTTTTTGGTCCAGGTTCTGATTGAGGTTTTCTTTCCTGGTCCAGGATGTGATGGTGGTTTTTCTTTCTGGTCCAGGTCCTGA
>JBAMHW010000018.1:1021229-1039804 GCA_037177495.1 Rhadinocentrus ornatus | reverse complement strand
TAGTTAGTTAGTTAGTTAGTTAGTTAGTTAGTTAGTTAGTTAGTTAGTTAGTTAGTTAGTTAGTTAGTTAGTTAGTTGGTTGGTTAGTTATACCGAGGTTTATGAATAAAGTTTGTGATAGGATTAAACAAGACAACTGATTAACAATTTTAACCTCCAACTACTATTTTTACTAATCTCAGAAACGAACTGTGGTTTCAGTCTTACCAGGTTGGACCAAATTTCATCTCTGTATCACTTTCAACTTGACACATCTTCGACCTTCGTGTAGTCTCATTTATAGACTTGCACAGATCAGTGATAATTTGACAAATAAATCTCCTTTACAGCGGAGATTATATGTCAGGAGAGATCAGGTTTTAGTTTGTAACCGTTATTAGGTACAGTTAACGTGCTTCACTAATGACTCTTGAACCAAATGAACAGAAAAAGAACTTTTGGATGCTTTTAGGGGCTCAGAGCTGCACTCAAACATTTCCTCCTGGTCAGATAGAGGCATAAGGAAAGAAGTGGGTTGAGATGGTAGGGACATGTCCCTGCCAATATCCAGCAAATCCTGATCAGTGCTCTCTGTACTTTATCTGTTTTAAGGTACTGCTGTCTCAGTTGTCACAGTGCTTGGCTGTCCCTGCTGTCACTCATTCTCCTGAACGCGGCGGCGGCACCAGCTAGTCCCAAAGAGCAGCACAAACAGTGGTAGTGTGTTCAGTCAGAATTTCGGGAGCAAAACAAACAAACAAAAAAGGGTATCAGGAGTGAATCATCATCAATGTTAAAGTCACAAAGTGATCATTTTCTCAACTGCTACTGATCATTTATCATGTTGTTAATAAAACAATGAGTCCAAATGATCACAGCTACATGTTTTTCTTCAAAATGATTACAGTTAGGGATGATGATTAGTGAAGCTGAACACAAGTAAGGATGTTTGGAGGACCTGTGAACAGCTCCTTTACGGGTATCACCATTACTTTTAACAATTAATACATTTTCATTACATCTGCATTTTGTGTTGAACTTCTCTGCAGAAACTTTTCCGGGTTAACTTGTTTACGGTAGTCCTGTGTTAAATTATGCTGTGTCAGAAAACAATTCTACACGTCCATGCTTATTTTGGCCTTCTCCCTTTGTTTATGTGTCTATGTCTCACAAATTAGAACAATTAAGATGTCACAAAAATAAAAAAAAGATGTCTTCGCAGAGTAGTTACTCAAAAATAAACCAATTTACCAGATCGTTTGCGCTGGCAGCACTACCTAAGGACGCCATCTTTCAGTGCGTTCAATGAAGGATACTTTGAGAGAATAAGAAATGTCCCCTCTGACGTGTGGTTCTGGGAAACTGCTCATACTTCCCCACCCTAACCCTGCGATTTGTCTACAGTGCTGACTGAAACAGCTCTAGTAACCGAGATTTGTTAGTGTCAAATGTCCTGTTCTCTGTCTATTATATGATAACAGTGTGGTGGAGGTGTTTAGTAGATTCTGTCAAGTTCCATGTTTCCTGAAGGCAACACGATAGAGAGAATTCCTTCAGGCTCCTGTGTTCTGCTGGATTTTTGTCTCCTCTTTCTTCTTCTGCTTTCCTTTTTGCTTCTTTTTGCTGTCCTCCTTCTTTTTCTGTCCCCTCCATCAGGTCCAGCAAGATTCCATAGATTCCATAACTGAAAATAAATGAATAAGATAAAAAAAATAACTAATTAATTAATTAGATTATCAAGAGAAGCCTTATACCCTTAAAGCTGAACTTGGCAAAGCAAGTTTGTTCGACATAAAATACATCGATATTAATACTACACACATTTTATTTCAATTTTAATCCAATTATTTGTTTTTCAAAGTCACAGTAAAAACATGGCTTTTATTTTCAGTTTACATTGGTTCACTTTCAAATATTTCTTTAAAATGAACAAAAGTTACGGCCCTGATTTAGCTCCATAGTTTTCCTGCAGATGCAGACCTGAAGAGTCCCGTGTCCAGCTCAAAGCAAAGCTCTGTGGCCTGAGCAGAATCAAAGCCTGTAATCTCTTTTACGAGGTTGTCAGCAATTCTTTAATTGCTGAAAATAACATGAAAGTTGGAGCCATTTACTAATTATAGAAGAGTGCCAAACCACACAAACCACCTGGGGTTTGCTGCGGGTGATGGGGGCCTTTTTTTCTGTTTTTTCTCTTACTAATCCCTTTAACTTCATAACTCAGTTTAACTTTATTTGTATTGAACTTTTCAACCACTTGTCACAAAGTTCTTTATACAAACCAAGCAGGACAGAGAAAATACATAAATAACTGAAAACTAAGTTTTAGTCATTTGAAACTTTTTTCTTTTTTCTAATCCAATTTAATAATAATTGACAGGGAAATAAATGTGGAGCAATTGGTCTTTGACTTAACAGATGTTTTCTATCCGTTTGCCCTTCAGTCCTTTGCAGCAGCCCTAACCGCCCACCTCGGCACAAGTTTTGGTTTTGCTGCGTCCCTACAGGCGTGCATCGTCTCTGGAACCCCACCATGATGAGAAACTCAGGAATGATATCATCACATGTTTCTGTCGGTTGATTTCAATAAATAAAAATGCAAGTTAATCCGAGAGTTTTATAAGTTTTTGGTGCTGTTCTGAATGTCAGACTGAGTCCTGTGGAATCCTGCTATCTGGTCCTAAAACAACTGTACAAATTGAAATTTTTATGATATGCAGCTAAATTTCTGCAGATACCTTCCAGTGTAGAAATGCTGGTGGACTCGTGGGTCACTGGGAAAATGGATTTAGGATACGTGGGTGTCTGAATTTCAGCCTGGCTTTGGAAGCCAGATATCTGTAGCGCTTTCACACTTCTGCAACACATGCAGTAGATTTAGAGGTAGAAAGAATCTGGCAAAAACTTTGTGAGAGGAACCTCAGTAGGTCTGAAATCATCCCTTTGCCCCTTTGAGAAAGCATAAGCCATGACTGTTATTAACACAGAGAGAGGTTGTAATTTTATATTTAAAAGTCACAGCTGCTGGACTTTGTGGTGAGAAGAAAAAAAACTCTGTAGATGGTGTGCCTGTGTCGCAGTCCCTTAGTCAGTTGGTTGGAATTAAGCTGATTAAAGGTGAATTTATGAACCACAAAACTCACAAATCTACTGTTGTCAGACTCTTCTTTGTTTCATTTAGTCGGTTTCCCCGACCGGAGAAAGTTCACGCTTCTTTAGTTTGGGAAAATATCACTGACCTCTTTCCAATTTCAATGAATATTTCACTTTTAAAGTAAAGTTGTGCAATTTATGTTTATCTTCATCTACAATATTGGTGTAAAGACCTGCATTTGGTGTTGAATAAGAGTCCTACAATGGGATTTATTGAGGAGAAGCTTGAGGTGTGGAACCATCTTAAATCTGAGATGCATCATGATGCTGATTAAGTGACGCATTGATGGAGATAAACAAGATGGCAAACTACTGAAAATAGAAGTATGCAATTCTTTATTTTGCAATGTTACAACTTCAGCTGACCAGAAAACTGCACAGTGAAAGGTTGTAAAGTTCAACCTCTGTCGCACAGCAGGGGAGAAGAAGTGAAATTGCTCCTATGTTAATGTGTTTGTTCACAAAAGCACAAAATAAAAAATTATTCATGCTGATGTGAATTCTTATAAAAATGAAAATGCCATCACATCAGTCATTTCAGGACAGAAGAAGCATCGTTTAGTGTCTTTAGACGCATCAAAGCTTTAACGACGAGGTGTAATCAACCAGACAGATTGGAACAGGATAAATCCCTAAAAACTGCAGCCATGAATGGCCTGCTTTAATAGAAGCTGCAAAAAAATGACTAATTCGTTCTGACTGCTGAACAAACTAAACTATAAAATCTGAGAGTGAAGCTTGATTTGTTTCATTCTATAAATCTGATTCTGCTGATCGAAGCTGCTGGTTGTTCATTTAGCTACTTTGATGACCACAACTTGAGAAAAAAAAGAGGCATTTAAAGGTTCCAGCAAACTCATGGTCATGTTCTAGAAAGCAGGTGGAGATGATCTGAGCTTTGTGACATGGTGCATTATCCTGCTGGGAGCAGCATCAGAAGATGCTACACTGTGGTCATGAAGGGACGGACATGGTCAGCAACAAGACTCATGTAGGCTGTGCTGGTTAAACCAGGCCACGTTGCTCAAAGGTGTCAAGTAACAAAGTAGAAATTCTTTGTTACTTTACTCAAGTAGTAATTTTGGGCATCTACGGAAGCTGAGAGCGGCCGTTATCAGCTATTTTTTAAATGTTAGGGTAAGGGTAGTTAAGTTAATTCTCTCATCAACTCAACATAACAAGAAGTGTTTTCTTGTATAACGGGATCAATAATCTAAGTTTGTTTTCTCCAGATAACCAGATGATTAAGGTGGCCTCGTAAGTAGGTGTGTGTCACCTGATCTCAGTGATTAAACAGAGTCTATGACAGCTGGGGGGAGGGGCTACAGTCATGGTGTTTATCTGTAATTCTGTGATTGAGCGCTGGTAAACTTAATCAGACACGTTGCAATTTCAGCCTTCGTCAGACTTGAGAGAATTAAAATCAGATGTATTGATCTGTGATGGATGTTTCTCCATCCGACATCAGCTTGCATCTGCTGCTGGCTTGACTGTACTGAGGCATCCCAGTTCAGAACAGCTCTGTACTGGGATGGCCCTTAGACCCACCAGTTGAGGTGTTGGGAGAAAGAAGAAGCTCCCCACCCCTTTCATCCCCTAAACTCCCAGTAGACCACAAACACACTCAATAAAATACAATATAATTTATTAATGTACATAATTATTATTTCTTATATTTATAATTCTAATATTGGCAAAAAAAAGAGAAAAAAACGGGGGGGGGGGTCTTATGTTGAGTTTGCATGTTCTTAGATTTTATATTGTGTTGTTGTTTTTTTTAAACACTGTTACTACTGTGTGTGCACTTTTACAGAGCTGCTTTTTAAATCTAATTGTACTCCATAATGACAATAAAGGTTTTCTATTCTATTCTAGTCTATTCTATTCTATTCATGTATCCGTAGCTTTGTCCCCGGATTACTCCCACAATCCAAAGAAAAACACCTGATGTTGGGCTGGCTTGAGGCTCTTATTTCTCTCTAGGAGTGAGTGTGAGTCTGATTGAATTATCGCGAGTTGAAAAAACATGCAAGCTCGGCGCTCTCGGCTTCCATAGACATCTATACATTAGTGCAGTAATTATTCTTCAGCCGGCTTTTTACTTCCACTCCTTACATTTTAGAAATATCCTTGTACCTCCTTTTTCACTACTTGTCTTAATTAACACACACAAATAAACTTACCCAGATAAATGGGGCCATCAAGAAAGAGTGAAATTCATTGTACTAAATGGCTTTTTCTCCCTTACATTACTTTTACTTTCATACTTTAAGTACCAGTATTTTTACACTTTTACTTTAGTAAAAAGCTCGAGTTGATATTTTAACTTCTACAGAAGTCTTTTTATACCCCTGTATCTATACGTCTACCTGAGTAATGAATGTGAATACATTTCACAACAAGTGTGAAACTCATTTTCAACAACTCTGATTTCTATCACAGCTGTTATAACAGGATGAGTCCCTTTTAATTTAAAGAGTCCCATGATTACAATAAATGCACCTATAATTAGGTGGATAATTCTTGACAGTGTTTTTCAGAGAATCTAAAAACCAGCTGGACATACCAAACCAGATCATAATTACAAGGACTTACCACACATGGAGTCATTATCTAATGACTCTGACCCCTCAGACCTTCATCATAAACTTTACAAGCTCGTGATGTCCTAAGATGTGGCTGACAGCTGAGGGGACATATCTTGGTCTGAGTACAATTACAGTGCAGACTCAAGACAGGAAATTATTTAGTAGCTCTCTGTGGTGGTCTGAGACCATCAAGAAAACCACTTTTGGAATCTTACCATTTCTAAATGCAATTAAAGAAGTTCACGCATCAGGATTTTCATGATTTGACTGCCCTTTGAGTTACCTTATGACCAAGCTGCAAGGGAATATAGTCTGGACTTACTGAAGGTAATGCACCCCTCAATTTGGAGGTTTAATTAGCGTGGTCTCATGAGACCATCGCCACATAAAAACAGATAGGCTTTTACTTTTCATTAGTCAGTGGACGAGCATCAAACCCAGACTGTGAACACATGCTCAAACGTTTAACTGGCACTAAGTTCTCTGAGAGCAGGGAGACACAGTCTTTTTTTTTCTTCTAACTTGTCCTGTCCAGCATGGTGGCAGCAGGATGATGGTCTGGCTGTTGTGTTGTGTCAAAAAAATTTGCTTTGCCAAGAGGAGCTTCGTTGGTATAAGGCTCCTCTTGTTTCTTTGCTTTTTTTTAATTATTCTTATTTATATAATTTTGCTGGACCTGACCAGAGGGGACATAAAAAAGCAGAACAGTGAACAGAAGTAAATAGGAGAGTAGAAAAAAGGAAGAGGAGACAAAGATACAACAGATGGAGCAACAGCCTTCAATCCAACCTAACACCAGACAACCAGCTGCTACACCTGCACAGAAACACTGCAGAGAATTTCCTACAGCTGTTACAGGTAAACTAAGCTGTCAATCATCAGGAGTTCCTAAAAACATAACCATAACAAAAACAACAACAAAAATTAAACATGAAAACAACAACAACAAAGAAAACCTGAACCAAAGTATCTCTGAGTGTATCAACCCACTGGACGACAGGCCAGGAGCTGGTTCCACAAAGAGAAGGTTGAAGGTTCTGCCTCCCATTCTACTTTTAAAACCTTTTGGAACCACCAGTAAACCTGCAGTATCTTGAGACAAATAGTCTCCGATACTGGTCCTGACTCTGGAGAGACAAGAAAGATGCCAAATTCTGTCCCGTTACCAGGGGAAGAAAAAACAGCTGATCAGTCATGTGACTAGTCATGGTCATGTGACACAACATCTGCCCTGATGAGTATTAACTCCTTAGACTCAACTGTGTTTTTTTCCCCTTTAACCTCTTGTAATGAACAACTTCTAAATCCTCCCCATAAACACTGATGGAGCGGCTAATCTTAATGACCCAAAAAACACACACACACACACAAATGAGAGGGCATCATAACTGAGAAGGCTGCATGAGATGGCTCCACATCACCTGACCCACTCATGGTTTGGGAGGAGATGGACTGCAGCTTGAAAGAGAAGCAGTCAACAAGTTGGAAAGACATCTAACGACTGTTTCCAGGCTGTTGGAGAGGCATTCCAGGTGATTACCTCGCAGAATGAAGAGCAGAGCATGTACAGTCTGAGCAAATGGAGAGGAGTGTGAAGAATAAGTGTCTATAGTTGGTATGTTTTAGTCTTGTTGTAGAACTGAGAGAATAACGGAAGTTCTAGGAATATTCTGGATTAGTTGTGGCTCCAATGAATGAATGAATTAACCAGTTAAACTAAACTGAGGGACTCTTAAATTGGTCTGAGCTGAATTCACTCTATTTATGCAGAAATCTTACCTTGGTAAAACTTACAGAGAAATTTCACAAGAACAACTTAGTTCAGTTTAATACTGTTTATTTCAGTCTAAAATATAATAATATTTCATATCAAGGCTTGGAAACCAGCGATTTCTACAAAACTTAAGTTAGATTTAATTTTTTGCTCTGCAAAGAAAAAAAATTTAATTACAGAAAAAGACCCCTGACAGAACAAACTCATATGAAGCATGTCTGGCAACATATGAACGACATGTGGAAACATGCAATTTTGGAATGTTTTCATGTGATCCACATGTGAAAAACATGATCTATATGTGCAAACATGGAAATCACATCTGGAACGTGTGGTCATATGTAAATCCTGTGTGAATCACATGTCTTTCACTGAGATTCACATGTTGTTCACATGTGAATCAGGTAAAGGTCACACAAGGTTCACATATGGTTTACATGTTTTTAACTTAAATCACATCTAGAACACATTACATCACATTACACATCACATTTAGACCACATGTTATTCTCATGTGGTCCACATGAGTTTCATATACAGTTTGGCTCACACATACGTATGTGTTTGACATGTGAAAAAACGTAAAATATGTGTTAACCTTGTGTGAATTATTTATGGTTCACATGTAAACGATATGTAAACTACACATATCACATGTGAAAAATATGTTAAAAAAACCACATGTGAATTACATGTCTAACATGTGGTTTACACATTTTCACAGATGAATCCAGAATGTGTGGTCCCATGTGAACCATGTGTGAATCACATGTGGTTTACATTTTTTCACATGTGAATCATATCTGGAGCATGAAGTCACATGTTGAACCACATGTGATTCACATCTTATTTACATGTAGTCCAGATGTGTTTCATACATGGTTCACACATGTTCTTCTGTAAGGTAAAGAACATACTCTTTCAGTTCTTTGGCGTCATCTGTTTCACATGTGACTAACATGTGTTTTTCTGTATCAGGAAAATCACGTGGTCCTTGTCAGGTCTTAATCCAGTACAAACAACCGCAGGTGACAAAAGAAACTGGGCATGTTAACACATTATTATCTCATTAAGGCATTAATTAACACGGTTAAATTTTTTAATGCACATTAACGCAGGTTTTTTTTTTTTGTCTTTTCTTTCTTTCTTTTTTTTTTTCAAATTTCTTGCTCACTGGCTCTGAACCCAGAGAAACCAGATATAAAAATATTAGTTAGCTCGTCAGCATTTTTAGCCGTTTATTAAGGAAGTCCAGAGAGCCACTTGCAGCTCCGGAGCCACAGGTTGAACACCCCTGAAGGAAATGGACATTTTGCGCATAACAATGTGATCAATCGCGATTGCAACATCTGATGTGGTTAGTCACAAATAAAAATTTCAATCATTGCCCAGCACAAAACAAAAGCACAATATATTTCATTTAAATATTGTGATGGGACATGAGGTGAGATGTGGACTCACATATAACCACAAACCTTAATGAACTGAGGCAATAGTAAGAAAATTGGGTCCAAATTCATCATAATAACAGAAAAATGTTACTTCTTCTTACTGATGTTTAGTGATCTTCGACCAGCTGTTGAATTACTGAATATATTTACTTTTTGCACACTGATTCTGTACTTTGTTTCAGTTAAATAATGAACATCACTCTTCTGCTGTTGTTCATCTAGAGTTGTTTTCTTACAATCAAACGATGGTTTACAATCATTTAGATTTACTGGTACTTTTTGTGTTAGTTGACTAGAGAGGAGATCCCCGTCTCTCCAGTCTGGATTAAAGGTTTATGTTGGCACCATTAGTGTCAGATGGAATCAGATGTGTGTTGAGATTAGCGGGTAAAAATAGAAGCACATAAACACAGTGACATATAGATGTAATAGATTGTTAGTGATGAAGCTGGAGCTGGAAGCAGTGGAGATGGACCAGCTGGGGACAGTCCAGACACCTTCTATCCTCCTCAGAAAACAAACCCATGTTTGGATTAATCCACAGGAAGGATTACGTGGAAGGCACGTTATGCTCATATCAGACACATGTTGGGGGAAGAGTGTGAACAGAGATTTGACTTTCAGCACCAGTAAACTTTAGCTTTCAGATGTGGAGGATTAGAGAGCTGCAAATTCCACATGTAAGTCACGAGCTTCATGTTTTCTGTTGGGAATATAAAGATATGGAAGATGCAGCGGTCCAGGTCCAGGTACTGACAGAACAAAAAGCATCTTTCAGTTAGGAGAAATATTAGAAGAAAAACTTTTCTTGACAACAAACTTGATGGTTTTCATCGTCTGATTCTGGGTCAGCTGGAGGTAAACGAGTCTGCAGGAAGCTAAGCTGAGCAGCAGTGTATGGTCGCAAACTACATTCACAAGCAGAATCAGTCATATGTGCTGAAAGGATTTGAATTAAAACTGTCAGTCTGACTAATGCTAACATCAGGAGAGGGTACTACTGATTCAGATTCATTTTCACTCTATAAGATTTATAGGCTGAGATCACTGGATAGTGGAAAGGAGAAAACAAGTCTTTTTTGTTCTTGGTCTAAGAATAAGAACTTTTTCTTCGTAAAAAATAAGTTATTCTTATTTGAGGACATTGTGGAAAATATCAAAAACCTAAAACAAAGAAACCCTATAAAATAAGAAAAAGAAAACAAATTTTTACATTTACCTCATTTACGTTTATTCTGTATTTCTAAGCTCCAACATGTAAATCTTTTTCTAGTTTTAAATTTTAATTTTTTAGAAAAGCTCTGTGAACTTCTCTGAGACGTTGTACTGAACATGTTCTGTAATCACATCTCTTCGTTAGAGTCAGACTGTCACGCTGCAAAAAGTCCGTTTTATTTTGTTGTTTTTTTTACATTCAATGAACTGTTCAATAAACTCACCTTTTCTCACTCCAGTGCTGTCCTTTAAATTCCACTCAAACAAAAATCCAGTTTTTATGCCCTTAACACCTGAATTTATTTACAATTATATAGAAGAAAAATATAAAGTAAAAATCTTAAAAAATAAATAAATATTAAAAAGACTGGAACACAATTAAATACAATTAAATATTAAATAAGTTAAAAATTAATGAAAGGAATAATATCAAAATTATACATAAAAATGAGTTAATAAAAGCAAATAAATGAATAAAATGAATTAAGTTAGATGTAAAGAAAACAAAGGCCTGAAGTTGTTTGTTGCTAATTTGCAACCCCACATTGTCAATATTCCATCAACATGATTGTCTACACTCGGAACGGAATAATTGGTCATCAGCTGTGTTATCAATATTTTCTTGCTTCTTACTTTGATGTTTTAATGAAAAAAGTGTAAAGAAAGCACAAAAACGTATGAGTTGACCGTGGGCATGTGGTGACATCTGCGGCAAGAACAATAAAAATGGAAAAATGTTGGAAATGTCAACTGTGTTAGATGTAAACTGTGTTACTCATCAAGTGTAAGATGGTTGATAGGGAACAAAACTGTTGACATTTTAGCATTTCCTGGTGACATTGTAATATATATCTGCACGTCATCTGCATAGCTATGGTAACTAATTATGATCTTTATGACCTGTGCCAGTGGGAGCATGTAGATGTCAAACAGAAGAGGCCCCAGGATGGAACCTTGGGGAACTCCACATTCTGTCATTCTTGTCTGCTCAGATGTAAAGTTACCTATTGACACAAAATAGTCTGTATTTATATAGCGCTTTACTGTACCTGGAATGATACCCAAAGCGCTTTACATTATACAACACATTTGCCACAGGTGTGTGTGTGTGTGCGTGTGTGTGTGTGTGCTCATATGTATGTGCCTGCGCCACGTCCTATAGGATAATCAGCAGATGAGAATCACCTGGGAAGGACGTGAGAGATTGGCTTGTGGGTTGTGTGGCTTTCTTTCTTTGCGTGGATTTCGGTGACGTGATAAAGGAGCGGGTGGCGGAAGGAAAAAAAAAAGAAAAGAAAGAAAAACGACGTGCCGAGGGACAGCAGGAAGGCCAAGATGAAACGAGAGGAAGAGGCTGTGGAGGCACAACGGTAGAGAGGTGGAGCAGCTCCATAGAGCCGAGGTGCGTCAGATATCTGGCTGTGGGACCGGAGTGGGACGGTGATGGGTAGAACCTGTGAAGACAAAAAAGCACACAGATTTTTTTTACTTTTTGGTTGAACTGAAATGTACTCCAAATTATAGAAACACTCTTTTATAAGCCTGAAATTTCACCATTTTTACTGTATTGTATTAACAGAAAGAGCCAATGCTACAAATATTTACTGTTAACTGACTTTCCCTTGGGTAAAACGTAGATGTCCAATGGTCAGTGAATGCAGCATGTAATGTACTTCTATGCCGTTCTAAATCGTCTCTACCATGTTTTAGATATTAATTCTGAATTAATAAAACCTTTTTTATTAATCACAAAACTAAAATAACCAGCAGATGTGATGACTGAAGTAAAACAGCCAACACTGATGAAGAAACTCTGATGAAACTGATGATCTGGATAAAAACAGCTTTTTCCTTTTATCATTGAAGTGTGAGTGTTTGTGCAGCAGCATCACCCAAAGTAAACACCTGCAGATAAATTATCACTGGCAAGTTTTTCTTCGCTTTTTTACATTAGATGATACCGAGATGGTGCCAGAAGCACGTTTACAACAAAAAGAAAACACGGGGCTCATTTGTACATTGCAGGGGGTTAAACTGTTAGGCTCGTCCCTTAGCATTAGCATTAGCTGCGTTATCTCACGTCTCCGACACAGTAAAGCATGATTTTATATCAGTAGCGACACTTACCGATTGCATTGATGGTGAGCCACTCAAAGTTGGAATTGTCCCTCTTTCTAACCGCAGGTTTGACGCCTTCTTCACCTGAAATTGTCCCAAATTACTGAAACATTCAGGTGCAAAATGTTTAGCATAAACATAGAGCGCAGCAGGCAGAGATGCAGATACATTATTACCAAAAATGAATTTAATCCATTTGTCCCCGGTAGATTTGTCTGCTGCTACAGGGAGACTAAAAACATTTTGATGTTGGTTTTGGCAACTGACAACCGAGCAGTTGACATGGGAGCGCCAAATCAATCGTTGGCGAGAGTTTACCCTTGTTGGCGGTTCTGCTGTGAACAAAGGGCCCAGATGGAAAAACTCTGCCGTCTTCAAAAGAAACGCTTTCAAGAAGGTTAACACTATGGTCCAATACCAATACACATGTTTTAAAGACCCACTCAAAGGCTTATTTGGAACTATGTTCTCAGTGGTCTTTAAGTTGTGATTATTAAGTTGTTGGCAAAAATCACAAAACCTGTGCCCTTGTCTAGGACAGAGAACCAGCAGTTTGTTAGCAGTTTGCTTCTGAGTTGTGGGCGGAGTCATCGCTGCTCAGTGCCCGCCTTTTTCTGCCCACTATTGATTCCCAATGATTTAAATGCAGAAATACTCAGAAAAGCCATTTTGATCAAAGCACTAACTAAAGCTTTTAAACATAGATAAAACAAAAAATTCAGTTTTTTGAAATTTTATTTTATTTTTGGATGGAATAAGTGCATTGAGTTTCCACAACATAATGACACTAAAAGTACCGGGAATATTTTTTTCATCAATTTTTCTTGTCATTAGCTTGAAAACTTTGTCCTTTTTTCAATTTATTTTTATTATTTATTTTTGTTCGTTTTTGTTGTTTTTTTTTTACATAATTTTACACAAATATCTGC
Source organism: Rhadinocentrus ornatus (assembly GCA_037177495.1). Classification (NCBI taxonomy): domain Eukaryota; kingdom Metazoa; phylum Chordata; class Actinopteri; order Atheriniformes; family Melanotaeniidae; genus Rhadinocentrus; species Rhadinocentrus ornatus. Next base: position 1,026,600 of record JBAMHW010000018.1, on the reverse strand, counting down.
GTCCCATAGAAGACAGTCTGTCTACTCTAAAGGTCCAAACAACTTTCCTATACTAGATATTTATCAAAAATTATAAGTTGTCTTTTTTCAAAAGGTCTCGTCGCATTTGCGTCTCTAAAGGAGTTTTATTTAGCTGGCTGAGGGAAAAATGGCTTAGGATTGTAAAGGCTGTAGACCCCTGAACTAAACAAACAGATTTAGCTGCAGTTTTCTCTTTAAACAGCAACAGTTAAAATATTTCTTAATATATAAAATCTAATATTTATAACAAAGAAGGATGAAATGTTCAAGATTTACTAACTAAAAGATAAAAAGTCAGCAGGATGAATTTAAAGCTGTGAAGCTGCTTCCTTCTAAACACGGAAGGAAGAATAACTGATGAATATCAGCATCAGGTGAACAGAAAGAAAGCAGGATTACAATCTCATAGCTTCTAGATGATGAGGAGAGAGAAATATTCACAAAATGCACAATAACCTCCATCCATGCACCTTTAGTGCTTCATTGTCACATTTCTGCTAGAAATTCTCTAACTTTGTTAAGCTTCACCTCTTCACCTGCAGCCTCCGCTACCGGGAGTTAAGGGGTTAACATCCAGTTTTACGGGTGTGAACACAAACTATGGCTCCCCGTGTCCACTCGCAACTGTAAGTTTCATCTCACTATGACCAAGATTCACCGAACCAGAGTTGAAGAAACTACTGGGTGTGTTTCACTGCTCAAACGTGATGAAGCTTCAGTGACCGATGAAAGTGAATTCAACTTATTTAGAGACCAGGTACCAGAGAGAACCTGGGTCGGCAGATATTACACACCAGGGCCATCTGGAGGTTTTCCTTACTGGTTCTGATGGAAGTATTCCTTCTTGGTTCTGGTTCTACTGGAGTTTTTCCTTCATGTTTAAAGGGGAGTTTCCTCTCCTGCTGTCTTCTGTAATCTCACGATGAGGGATTGAATGAAAAGAAAATTCAACACCATGTTTTCCTTAGCTAGGCTATTTATTCGTAAATTGGCTTTATCTTCATCAGAACCAGAACCAGGAAGGAAAACCTCCAGTAGAATTGCATGGACCTGTCATTCAGAGAAGAGAGACCAGTTGGTGTGAAACCCGAAGAAGACCTGGACCAGCTCTGGTCTGCTGAGATGGAGGTGAGAGTTCAGTTCTTTCTGCAGAGCAGAATCCACCAGATCCTGTGGTGGGAATGACAGCATGCTGTTGCGTTGTTTTGCTCCGGAGCTGTGCTGAGCGGAGCTTTGTGACTGGGTGTCCTGGCTTTGCACACCCCTAAAAATATCTCTCACCAAGTGCGCGGATCAAAGGGGGCAGCAGCGCTGCCATGAATCCAGCTCCGGTATTTAACCTAAAGCCTTCTCAGAGGAGGAGCGTGCGGAGTGTGAGCTGAGGGCGCGCTGCACCCACAGCAGTGCAGAGGAGAGGAAGCTTGGCTCGGGTTTCACAGACGCGCGCACACGGCAAACCTGCAACACGTAGCGCGAGCAGAGGACAAGAGACGGACAGAAGAAGGCTGGAACAGGGACATCACTGACCGATGAAGCTGCAGAATGCGCCCAACCAGGACTTTACTGTAGTTCCCCACGCAGCTCCACGCGCACAGTTAGTTAAGACAGTCTAAAGAAGAGAGGGACATCTGCAGGAGTTTTACACCAACTCACAGTTACAGATATCCTGCCTGTGGCTCCTCACCTGATGATTACAGGATTTTCTGTGTGGATAAAAGTAAACATTGGTGTTTGAGATGGAAGAGGAACAGAGGGTCGCGGACAAACCAGGTGTGGAGAGGAGGACCCGCGCGGATCAGCAGAAAGTTTTAAAGCAGCCGGTGTGGAGAAACTGGAGAGATGTGTCCGGCATCACAGTTTGCTTTGCGGTGTCTTTTCTCTGTCTTGGAATTTGCATTTTCGTTCTTGCGCGGACCTCGGAGATGCAGTCCAGGATAGTAAGTCTGGAGCAGCGGCAGCGGGACGCGCACCTCTCCGCGTGGATGTTGTCTCTGGAGCAGGTGGAGCCCCTCATGGGTCGACTGGACCAGATCCTGGAGGAGGTGAGCGCTGAAAGAACAGCAGTAATAACGGTGGAGGTTGGACAATATAATATGGAGCTTAACTTTGATTCCACGAAATTAGCACAGCCTTCCACAGCTAGATTTTATTAGAAAAGGCACTTCTGGAAGTTGACAATGAATTCTTTCTCACCAGAAAATGAAATGATCAGGTTTCTGACTGCAAGTAAATCAGTTGATTGTGTTGTTAAGGGAAGATTTTGTTGATTTCTGAGCTGTTATAGGGGCCATTGAGGTTGAAGTTTTTAGCCTTCTATGCTGTGCAAAAGACATTCAGAGGCCCACAAACACAAAAGATTCCCTAAATAAGAAGTTACCGCTTTTTTTTCCTTTTTTTAATATATAAATAATAATAATAATAATAATAATAATAATAATAATAATAATAATAATAATAATAATAAAGAAGTTACAGCTTTTGATCAGGACCATTTTCAGTCCAGGTGGAACAAAGATTTGATTTGAAAGACGTTTATAATGAGTTAAACATGCTCAGTCAGTAATTATTCACATTTGTACACACATATACCAAGATTTATTTGCTTTAACAGATGATTAAAGCCTTATTAAGTCCTAATAAGTGCCTGGCCAAAGACTTAGTGAGTCCTGCATAACTGAAGCCAGCCGTTCCCGAGCAGGACGAACATGTGGTTTTCGGATCAAGAGCTCATCTTCACTCAGATAATGTGTGAGGATCTCTTCCCGGTCTTTCACATCTGTTGCACCCTCTTTGCTGCCCTTCAATCAACCACAGCTACACTAACAACAACTAACAAGCTATTCCACCGTGATTGAAGTCCCACAGAGACCCCTATTTTCTCTACTTTCATTTGCCTTGGCCTGACTTTTATCATCCCACTGACCCTTTCATCAGGACCTCTCGGCATGATGGCACTTTTCAACCACTCCCATGTTGAACTGAAGATTTATTACAGTAATTTAAATAATATATGTGGAGAGTGATAAATGTAACTGCATGAAGTAAGAGAAAAAGGGACAGAGTGGACTTTAAATGTACCTGATCAACAGCTCTCTGACTGAAGACAGTTTAAAGGTTTAGATGTTTTCCTCCGTGTGCTCACAAGAAAGCATTACAGCGAGACCAATGCAGTAATCACAGATCAGAGGTGTTGGTGATTAAGTTCCGTTTGAGTACTTTGCTCTGGTGCTCCTCCAGGGGGGCCCGGGCAGGAGGACTTCTCTGCAGACGGCCCTGGGGCGATATAGGCTGCCTCTCTGTTTAGCTCTGTAAGTATAAATAGTAATTATTAATGGGACACAAGCACAGATGTGGCCTTTTGTACAGCAAAAGAGAGAGAGGGAGAGAGAGAGAGAGGGAGGGAGAGAGAGAGAGTCGTCTGTGGTACTTTCACCTAACACTGTCCAGAATCCACCATCCTGGCTCCCTCTGTGATGACCAGTTTCCTCTGTTGTGGAAAGTGAGTCCCGTTCCAGCAGCACAGCTTTGTTCCTTTTTTTATGATTATTCCAGTCCAACGTGGTGGGCAGTAGAAACCATTAACTTACCGAATAATGTTTCCACCAGTTTGGTTTTCACTCATTTTTCCCAGGTACGAAACTCTGGAGACGTTTTGAGTCGCTGCATCTTTGCATTTAAAGAAATCTTCCATTAAACACCAACATTTACTAATTAATACAACTTTAAAGTCATTTTTATTTAATTCCGTCTGAGGTGACAGCTGTTAAAACATCTCAGAAAGTAAATTAAGCTTTTGAATGAATTCACATTGTGCCAGTTCATATAAAAAGTCATCTGAAGATGGTAAAATGCAATTAAATACGTTCTAGCGCAAATTGTGGATGAATTAGTTTAATTTAATCCTTAAAGACACATTAGGAAACTTTTGCAGAGTTTCTCAGTGATGCCTGCTATCATGGGCTAATTCAGCACCCATCCTGCATCCTACTGCACTCTGATCTCTCCAGCCAGTAAAAGTCGGTCATATCTCTTGTCTTATCCCTTGCTCTGTCCTTTTCTCTATTTATTTTCCTCCCGTTTGTTTCTTTGCTGTATCAGTCACGGTGTGCATTCAGAACGGCTGCTGTACTGATATCCGCTTGTTGGTGTGTGACGTGGTGCGTAGACGCTGCGGGGGAGTGACAGCTCCACAGATGTACATGATGAAAGTCATTGTGCCATCATACAAGTCAGGAGCACTGAGTTTTAAGGTTGGACAGTTACGTAGAGCATCTGTACTACTCCACTAGATATGTATTTATTTTTAGAAAAAGTCATGTGTAACTCTGTGGGGTAAATTGTGACGGATAGCTTACCCTGTACAAAAGCCATTCTGACAGAACTCCATATCCCAGCATTCCTTGCGGAGTCATGTGACTGCAGTGCAGCACACTGCCACTGTTTCTTTTCCATCTACTCACTGTGAAGCAGTGAGTGCAGGAGCTAGTGAGCTAACCGTGTGCGTCACATGAATGTAAGCTACTGCTAGTTCTTTCATATTGTTTCTATTACCACGATATGTCTGAGTTTGAGTTACTGGTCAGGTTATTGATTGTCAGAAACTAATTAGCTGCATGTTCGCTAATTTCTGCTTGCATTAGATATGTAGTAACGTTCCTTATGTTTAATGTCTCCTCATATACCTTATTGCTATGGCGAAGTAAAGTGTGATTCCATGTTATGTAAGTTGATCAATCATTGGCAGCCCGACTGGTTAGCTGTAAAAGCACGCCGTGGATGCATTTCTCGTCTTGGAGTGCCATCTAGAGCATTCTTCATTTGATATACCGCCTTTGGAGCATCAGTGCAGCTTATTTACCTGACAGTGTAGCACTGTAATTTAATTATAATATGGCTGTTTTGTATTGATGTAGTTAATTTGTTTTTTATCCTTTAGAAATCACACCGTAATCTCTTTAATTTATGGTATGGTGAATAAACCGCTCTATATACAACTCAATGTCTGGATGTGAGTCTCCTTCTGACAGAGGACACAGCAACACATTCCACCAGTTACCAGGCGTGCACTATTCTTTACATACACTTTAGATGATCTACGGAAGTTTTCCAGCATTTCTATCTACGAGGTTTACAATCCAGCCACTATGTGCAGTTTTATTCAGAGACTCTATCTGGTAAATCCACAATGATCCATGATACCAGCATTATTTATTACATTTCATCATCACTACTATGTTGCTAAGAGACCTCTATTTAGACCTGGACATGATGAGGAAGCCACTTCCTGTCAGACTTTCCACCAATCAGAGAGCTTAGATTGACGGTAACGTCCAATCAGGAGCAGCCAAAG
>JBAMHW010000018.1:960324-974856 GCA_037177495.1 Rhadinocentrus ornatus | reverse complement strand
AAGGAAAACCTCCATCAGAACCAGAACCAGAAAGGAAAACCTCCCTTATAACCAGAACAAGGAAGGAAAACCTCCATAAGAACCAGAACCAGAAAGGAAAACCTCCCTTATAACCAGAACAAGGAAGGAAAACCTCCATAAGAACCAGAACCAGGAAGGAAAACATCCATCAGAACCAGAACCAGGAAGGAAAAACTTCTTCAGAACCTGGATCAGGAAGGAAAACATCCATCAGAACCAGAACCAGGAAGGAAAACCTCCATAAGAACCAGAACCAGGAAGGAAAACATCCATCAGAACCAGAACCAGGAAGGAAAACCTTCATCAGAACCAGGACCAGGAAGGAAAACATCCATCAGAACCAGGAAGGAAAACCTTCATAAATAACAGAACCAGGAAGGAAAACATCCATCAGAACCAGAACCAGGAAGGAAAACCTCCATCAGAACCAGGACCAGACCAGCTGACCTCCTAATAAAAACTTGTAATGTTTAGTTGTAAATTGACATGAATGTTGATATAAATGTGGATGCATCAGCAGAACTACTGAATAAATGAACCTTTAGTCAACTGAGTTGTCCAGGCAACGCCCTGCTGGGGTTTGTGATAACTGCTCCAAAAATAAGCTCCTGCGGTGGATAATAGAATATTTGATGCATTTAAAGGTCGAGCTGTCTGCGTTTAACCCCATTAATAAACACAAGCATCAGAAACGTAGACATTCAGAGCTGGAACCATGACCTTGCTGGTTTTGGAGAAGTGTTTTTCTAAGACTTGAGTGATAATTCATAAATCAGGAACAGAAAACAACACAATGACTGAGACGATGTAGATACGCACATTCAGCTCACACAATGCAGTGTAGTGTTGTCCTAACCCTTCCGCGCTGAATGTGTTATGCTAACCCTTGCTGAGATGCCATTTGTCTGGGCTAAGTAATGTGCTCCAGGGTCAGGCAGAGGTGGTGTTTCCCTCACTTGTCTGCTGCTGATGTGAAGTTCAGAGGAAGAGAGTGGCGCCTGCATGCTGCTCACATTAAAGCTGCCACGTGCTCAGCCTATTAGAATCTGCTGTCGATGCATGGTTGAAAATGTTATCTTCAGTTTTACTTTGTATTTAGGGTGGGGTCAAGGGGAAGTCCAGAAATATCTAAGGAAAATTTGTGAAACAGTTTGGAGGAATACATGTGAGTTGGTGAGAAGATGGTTTCAAGGGGCTATCATGTAATGTTCAGCAAGGACCTCACGGAAACAGGAGATGGGTGAACAGACTTTATTTAATCTTCAGGAACACAAAGGAAGAAGGTTACTTAGGCAGACAACAGTTGAGCCGATCCATAATCCATAATGCGGGAAAGGCAGCGACGACAGGTCCATGCTGGTATGAGCGAGGTCCGACAGGGAATGAGCTTGGTGCTGGAGTATTTATAAGCGGGAGAAGATATTGGATGCAGGTGTGGCTGACCAAAAGTTCGGAGAGTGACTGGCTGGAACAGGTGTGGATGTTCAGCCATAGAGAGCGAGTGCTAGAGGGTGACACGGGAGTGCATTTTCACTCCTGTCCCGTCCCAATCCTGATAAAATGACTCCCGCTCCCATTTTTTAAAATTTATTTAGTCTTTAGGCAATACCTTGAATTAGATTAAATGTTCTCACCATTCAGCTGCTACGTGTTTCTAGCTTCTTCTGGAGGTCAGTAACAATAAAAAAATGGGAACAACAATAAAACCTGGTTCACAGCATGTCTGCCAGAGCTGAATAAACCCAAACAGAACATATAAAGTTGTATTTCACTCATTTCTCCCATGACCCATGGGATTCCTGAAAAAAATGTCTGTTGCGGGTGTAACAATCATAAAACTATAACTTAAATTATAAAAGACTGAGACAGTGATGTAATAAAACAGAGAGAAAATCTCTCCAAATTCATCAATTCACATTCTGTTTGTTTGACATCCACATGCAGTAAAAATGTAAAATGGATCATTTGTCATGTTTTTGGAATATAAGTCCCAGAAATGTTTAATATTTTAATAAAGATTATGAAGCTGTTCAGCAGCACGAGGTTGGCTAGAAACTCCAATGAAACCTGCTGTATGCATTTAATAACGGATGTACTAGAAATAATGGAAATATCTTAACCGTGGTGGAAATGAGAACACAACATTTCTTTCATAACTTTTCCAAGGCTTTTTATATTTAGCTGACTTTGCAATAACTTTGCATGCTTCAGTAAGTGAATTAAATGGCAAAGCGTCCTCAAGCTCAGCTTTAGCCCATCAAGTCTCTCAACTCTTCAAGCTATTCACTTCAAATCCCACCTCGGACATCCACTCACTTCCTCCACAGCTTCTGGGGAGCTGCTCCAAATCCCACAGGATATGTTTGAATCAGGCCTGATGAGTTTAAGACCCAAACGCAGATTAACTGCGTCCACACATTCTACTGTCTCCGTCTGACTTCCTTCAGTTGGTGTCAGCGGCAGAGGAAGCGCGAGCTGGATGACATATTGGTTTTAATGACAGGCCTGTGGACTTTTTGTTGTGTTTTAGTGTGGGAGGGGATCACAGCTGAGCCAAAAAGCACTGAGAAAAATGTCATTTATTCATTTCTTTCCTGGTAGCATTACCAGCAAAATCCTTTCCAGCTTTTAGTTTTTCCACTTTGTGGATTTTCTTGTTTTCTCACATAATTCACTCCTTTCACGTCTGCTCGTGCTCATTTGTTCACATGAATTATTCATCAGAAGCACCTTCTTTTTGCTTTTGTGGGGGCGAGGTATCAGCAAACCTGCGTCAGTTTCTCACAGCACTGACCTCTCCTCCTGGAAAGTTAAACTAATTTCTTCTCCCTCCACAGATACTTTGTGTTCTGTTAATTCCTGCCCTCAGGTCTGACAACAGTTCACTGTCCACAGACACAAAGCTTGACAAAATGCCCCCAAACAAGCTGAGAGCAGAGGCAACAGGCTCATTAGGAGCTTTGGTGTGTTGGAAAAAGACCCTGACCCTGCTTTTCTAGTGTTTAGCTGAACAGGATAATGAAACGTTTTGTCTTGAGGCACTGATGCTGCAGGGCCTTTATTAGCTTCCAGAACTCTTGTTAAAGTATTTTTTGGATGAGAACTTGGATGTACTGCTGTGAAATACAATGTATAGTATGTTGTTTGTATGATTTAGCTTCACCAAAATGATTCCTGGAGCCGCTGATGCAGCCTCAGTTCAACACTGACTTCTGTTTAATCCTTCATTTAGTGGATGAAATGACCTGGTGTCGTGTGAAGGCGTCAACATCAGGGCTGCCTCTTTTCTTCATCTGACCAATAAAAACAAGGAAGCAGTTTGTTTGCGATGACTAATGTAGGATGATGGTGAAGTGGTGCACAGAAATATGCAGGCGACTGGGACTAACAGTAGCTAGAGATGAGTAAAACATTATTTATGTATTTATTAAAACAGATCAAACATTATTGTTAAGAAATGATAGTTGCTGAAGGTGATAATGCCGTCTGTGCTCATGGAATCATTGTCAGACAGGGGACTAACAGCTGAGAGTAGAAATGTCATTATTCTTCTACTTTATTGTAATTTTATCAGGCATTGTAACAGATACAGCATTTCTGCCACAGAATACCTTCTCTGGCGCCCTACACTTCAACAACCTGGTTATCGTGGAGCAATTCTTTTTTTACATTGAAGATGTCTTGTTTTTTCTTCAGAAAAAAGGCAGAAATTAAATCTGTGAAAAAAATCCACTGAAAATAGTAGTGCTAGACAACTACTGTCGTGATACATCACATTGTTACGCACAAAATATCCTTTTCCTCTAAAAGAAGGCCGACTGCTCTATGAAGGAAATGCAGTAAATTTTGGTTCACGCACACTAAGTCAGGGGTGTTCAACATGCGGCTCCGGAGCTGCAAGTGGCTCTCTGGACCTTCCACAATGGCTCTTCATACATGGCTGAAAATGCTGAAGAGCTAACTAATGCTTTTATACATTTAATAACAAATGCGGGTTTTTACCAGCTATTTTTTACAAAATAATGACGCTAAAAGTAGCAGGGATATTTTTTAAGTTTTTTTTTTTTTTCAATCAGGTTAAAAACTATGAACTTTTTATTTATTTATTTTTTACATCATTTTCCACAAATATCTATATCCCATACAAATATGTCTGTTTATCCTCTTTTAGCAAAAGTTTTGTTTTTCTTTATTTTAAAACCAAAAAATCAAAATGTGGTTCTTCAGAAATGACAACAAATGACACCAGCCCCCAACACCGCCAGCTCCCGCCACCCTCCCACCATACCACACCCACATGCAGTAGACTGGGCACCCCCCAGGTCCCGCAGTCATCCAGTATGGGTCCCGGCCCCTGGTGCAACCACCTCGACCACAACGAAGCACAGGAAACGTGTGTGAGAAGACCCCACTGCCTTCACCCTCCCGGCTCATGATTGTTTGTGTGTTGTTTGCTGTTAAAATTGAGGGGCAGTAACCACACCTTGCTGGGAGCGAGGCCACCCAAGCAGCCCCGCCTGCCATACACTACATGGCACGCCCCCCAAAAGGTGTTTGTGTTGTGTTTATTTTTTTTTTATGTCCAAATGTAATTAAAACAGAGGCGAGCCACCACAGGGTGCAGTCAAGGAGGCCACTTAGATGGCCCTCTTTCTCCACTCAGCACGACGTGCCCACTACAATTCTTCAAGCCCCAATCAGCTTTCCTTCGTACTCTTACACCCCTTCTACCCCCGTACCATACCCTGAGTTCCGGGGCAGCAACCAAACACCAGGGCATGCACCAGCCCACACAATGGCAGCACACCGGGGCAGGCCCAGAACCCTGCTGCTATATCTATTGATACATACATTTTACATCATTTTAGCCTGAGAGCTCTGGTAGTTTTGAATGGAATGAACTTCCACACTGGCTTCACTTTTCAGATCCTGAGTTTTTCAAAGGGCCCAAGTAGCCAAAATAATCTTGTAATGCTTCTGTGCGGTGCAGTGGTGGAGCTGTGGAAAGAAAACTGAATGGTTTAACAAAGCCATGATGTTCGCCTCCATTTCTTTGCCACGGTTTGCTGTTAGAAGTTTTTTTTCTCGTGCAGACTGGAAAAGAGTGTCATGAAAGCCTTCTTCCACAGAAAACTCGCTTTTCTCTCCACTTGACTGTAATTTCATGGAATAATCATTGAGTCAGGCTAAAAGTGTTTTTTCTGGCGGAGAGACAATGTCGTCTTTGTGGTAATCTGCTGTAAGAGCCACTGTGTAATTATTTAATTCCAGGCTGAGGCTTGCTTTCTTTTTTCTTTCTGGCTGCATGTTTATTCTGTTGAAAAATAGTCCAGTTTCCCCTCAAAGCACATGGCATTGAGAACAAGCTATTTTAATTCTTTTTCTCATTCCTTACAAGAATGATGTTCTTTAGCCAGGGGGTGATGAGATCCAGTTTTTCAGAGATTTTTCAACCCCTTTGTTTTCTAATCCATGAGAAATCCTGCAGAACCATCATAATTAAATGCTCCTTTAACAAGTAGCATATGGATATTTCATCATGTAAACAATGTGTTTTTGCAAACCCCTCGAAGCATTTTGGCTCTGAAGCCCCGATTCTGTTGCGTCCCAAAAGTGCAAATTTGGTTGTTGCATGAGATCAGCTGGCTGGAAACCTTGCTCGTCAAAATAGATGACAAGTAGGAAATTTGTCTTGATGTGCGGGGTCATCCTGTGTCCAGAAGTCAAAGCAATATAAGCTCTGAAATTTACAAGTAGCTTTTCAGCCGTATAAGAGATGTCTTTTCACATCAGTGTGCTTCATTTTCTTCACATTTGACATTTTCTCATAATTTGACATCAGGTTATGTTGGAGCCAAAGAATTCACAGGCAGCTTTAAGACGATGACTTCATGTTTTACGAGGCTGCAGATCGGAACGATCGCCACGGGAACGACAGACTTGTCCTGTATAGTTAATATGCACAGGAAGAAGGTGAACAAATCCTGTTGCTCAGGAAGCTTCTCTTTTTTCACCTTTTCTTTTCTGTGTGCAGGGTGAGATTCATTCAGTCAATTCCTTATTTATTGATTGATTATTTATTGGTTCTGCACCTGATATAAATATAATTATGTGTTATTATGGCAGTTCCTCTGTGGTTGCAGTGAAAGCTAAGCCTCATCGGCCACACTCACGGTTCATTTTTCATGGAGAAGCTAAAGGCCTGCACGTTTTGAGGTGGGAGAGGTGGGGGTGTTTTTTTGCAATAAATGGTGAAAAGGAATGAAATATCAATGATTTTTCCAGATTGAACTAAGAGGTGGAGGCGTTGTCCCTGGCTCTGACAGAGAGAAGTGCAAAAGTTTACCCAGTTTTTTTACATTTGATAGATGCACTCCCCCCAGCAAATCCCTTCCACTGTTTGCACCACTGCAGCTGAAAATCCTTGAAGTGTGAAAGTAAATTTACATTGAGTAGTATTCTTTACCCCCCAAAATCTGCTAATTTAAATGGTTTTGGCTTCAGGTTGGAGTGATTAATACTTGGCTGTGAAGATGATTGGTCGTGCTCTGCTGACAGTGCAAACAAGCTTTTCACTTCCCCGTCACCGTATCATTAAATGAGTCCTTTTAACGTGAACAGTTCTGTAAACCGTAGACAAAGATCTCAAACTCGCCTCACACCACCTGCACAATTCATCAAGCTACCTAATGAGGACGGCTATCTGCGTCACAAAATAACATGTGACTGAATGATTTATAGTTGTAAAAGATGTAGCAGCCCCCGTTTACCATGTTGCACTGAGCGTTGGTCTTTCAGGTCTGGGTAAAGTGATTTCTAACATCTGCCAGGAAACAGGGCGACTGGGTCAGACAACGGTGGCTCAAGTGCATCAAATGAATTACTCAAGAAACTTGTGTTACACTTAAATATAACACGCATCACGTGCTATACTTGTATGTAATTACATGACAAATGTTATCACAATGCACAATAATTTAAATTGGTTATTGGTTAAAGGCACGTTGTTATACTCACTACTTAGTTTTTATTAAGAAATATCTCAGTAAAAAAAATCTCAACTAGAAATAATCAGGGTAAGGCACACACCTGTGAATAATTTTACATACCTAAAGCTAAAACAAATGTAATTAAAAAAAAAGTTTTTTATAGAGGAATGAATGAATTTACCAAATTACACATAAAAAATAAACAGCATCATTGAGTTAAAAATGACACTACAGCAGCAGTTATTAAAGCAGAGATTCAGTTATAAATCATATATGTGTTCATTGATATGAGTATACTTTGCCACTAGATGTCAGTAAATCTTACACACTGGACTTTTAAATATCAGGAACAAAGAGGTGTTGGTAGAAAAAAAGTCTGGTCCTATAGAGATTGGAGGTTCTGAGATAATCAGATGCATGTGTGATGGACTGAAAGGCTACGTTAACGGTCCTGATGCAGATTATATGTGCACATACTCAATAACACACATTGTGTAAAAGTCCCACACGATTTTGTGAAGAACCCTCCGACCATCACTGTAGTTGAGGACATTTTGCCGTGCTCACTGTGCAGATAACGTGGCTACACTGCAGCGTAACACAGCTGCCATGAAAGCACATGTTTAATGATTCATTGATGCTGGTACTTTAATCCACAGCTGAAAAGTCACCATATTATTTCATATTTGCTGTGTGTATTTGGTTTGGTTTATTTAAAAGAAACTCAGCTCTCTTTGACCTGTTAGCTTGTTTAATTTAAGCTAGTCTGAGACCAGTCAATGAAGACACCCCAAACTCCAACTTAATCCTAATAACTAGCATTTGTTTGACTCATTTTACACATAATGTACTCTAACCGAGGACTGTGTAAAAGTTACACTGTCGATTGATTGATTGATATTTGCCTCAACAATCACATCAGTCTTTATAGCAGGTGTAGATCCGTCCTATGTGGACTCTGACATTCTTACCAGGACTTCATGTTAATGTTTCGTGACTAAAACTGGCGTTAAATTGTTTCTGCCTGAATGACTTTCTACTGTCCTAACTTTTATTCATCTTCCTGTGTAGACTGACATATTTCCCAAATATTTCCTCCAGTGTCTTGGTGGTGCTCACCAAACGGAAGCCTGACAGCCAACACATTTGCACCAGTCACTGCTGTGTGTTTACGAGGGCAACCGGAGAAGCAGAGAGTCTGATAGACAGCCAAGATGATGGAGAGGCTGTGCTGGGTTTTCATATCTGTATATTTAGAGAACTGAAATTCCACACGTTATTCCTGGATCCATCTGCTGGGACAGACATGGTCTCAAGGGGGCAGCCCACCACCTCCCACACCAGACTGCTCTTTAAAACACAGCAGGTCCAGTATTCTGGGAGTAAAGATGACATTACTGGTGATAATTATCTATAGATCAATGCTATTTTTGCTGTAGTGATGCAGCATGACACCGGGTTGCTTACAGTAATTAGAATAATGTTTTTACTGTAGACGATTTCCTATGAAAATGTCCCAGGATTTTGGCTAGCTGTCATGAGCACATGCAAAAACGGGTTGAGTAAATGAATGACTCAAATAGAAGCGAGGAAAGGGGAACACACCATTTTGCATGATGGCATGAGAGATTAAATGTCCATTTCCGGCCGCAGCTAACCAGTGCGCTTACATAAGCATAAACAGCAGGTGTTGGCGATAGACAGCATTAAGCCCAGCAGACAAGAGGGCTTGGACTACATAACATCAATGCAGTCAAGTAAATTCCCTTTCCATGAGTGTGCAAGTGTTTATGAGTATAAACTTTGTTTCATGTCATGCCCATTGCTTGTTGCTTGTATGCTGTTGCCCCAGAGGCCCCTCATCAGCCGCCACTTGATTTGCTATATTTGAACCTTCTTCCCCTATGTCTCCTAAAGTGCCTTTGGATCAAGGTGATCTACAGTATGTCCCCAAGGTGAGAAGGTTCAGCCAACAGGATGTAATGGCAGGCCCAGAATGCAATAGGAATCTGGCTTCCATGTTTGGCTTCCACACTCATGCTCACTTTTCATGGATCACAACTGCTGTGGCTGAGAATATGGCTCTCACTTCTTGTCTCCAGAGAGACATGTCACAAATTAAATGATTGTGTGTGTATAATTAGTGTGTGTATAATTAGTGTAACGTTACCAACCTTGGAGTGTTGATTGAAATTAGTGTGTAAGATTAGTCTTGATTTTCTTTACCAATGCTGACTATAAATAAACTATAGTTAAATAAAAAGGAATTTAATTTGTACCACCTTCCACATCAAATAATATATATATATATATATATATATATATATAAATATATATACAAAATGTTCTAAGTGCAATAAAACAAAGAATTGGAGTAAAACTGTTGGGACGGGACAGTAAGATGAAGAAAGAAAGATGATCTGAGGGAAGGGGAGGGGATAGGCGTGTGGACCAGAGTAGACAGGTACGGAGGACAGAAATTTATGGAGAGTCAGTGAAGCTGTTGTAGGACAGGGAAGAGGACGGGGAATTAGTGATTATCCAGGCTGCAGAATTCTGGATTAGTTGAAGTTAATAGTGTAATTTGTGTGGTAGACCAAAAAGAAGGGCGTTTCAGTTACCAAGGCGGAAGGTGACCAGGCTGTGAACCAGGACGGCAGTGGAGTGAGGGGTGAAGGAAGGTGAAGGTGGAAGTATGCAGACTGAGTAATGTTATTGATGTGGGCTTAAAAAGACAAGGTGCTATCGAGAAAGACACCCACACTGTCAATCCAAGGGCGAACTGAAGAGTTGTGGATAGAAAGTGAGAAACTGTTAGTTTTGGAAAGAGTTGGAGGTGTGCCGATGAGAAAGAACTCGTTTTTTTTGCTGTTAGGTTGGAAGCAGTTGGACGAGATGGAGGTGGGAAGGAGAGGTTTGGTTTAGAGATGTAGAGCTGGGTGTCACCTGCGTAGCAGTGAAAATAAATGTGTTTCCAGAAGATTGCCAAGGGGGAGGATGTAGGTTATGGGAAGAAGGGGAACGAGGGCAGAGCCCTGAGGGACACCTGCAATAAGAGGAGATGGTTGGGAAGAGAAGGATTTGTGCGGCCAGTGAGGTATGATTTAAACCACTTAACTTCCTGAGGAAGTAGAGGCGCTGGTGTGCTTTCCTAACCAGGTAGGAAGTGTTGTCACTGCAGGTGAGGTCTTCCGTGATGTCTATGCCCAAAGACCTGCAAATGGAGACTACTTCTACCGCTGTCCCTCCGATGTGCCGGGGAGGGGGGAGGTGTCTGCCCCATCTGAAGTCCAGGATCATCTCCTTGGTCTTCTTCACGTTGATGCAGAGGTTGTTTCCGCTGCACCAACCCTCCAGATGTACAACCTCCTGCCTGCAATCAGACTTGTTGTCTGTGTCCAACCACAGCTGTCATCTGCAAACTTCTCAGACATCTCGGATGTTTCGCCAAACAGTCGTATGTGAGCATGGTGAAATGGAGGGGGCTCAGCACACAGCCCAGGGGGAAGCCAGGGCCAGCCAGGGCTGAGGGTGATGGGGGAGGAAGAGACGTTGTGGATCCTCACAGACTGTGGCCTGGCTGTTATGAGATCCAGGACCCAATAGCAAAGTCAGTCCAAGTGTATGGGTTTTTGAATCAGGGTCTGTGGGATAATTGTGTTGAACGTTGACATGAAATTAAAGAAGAGCAGGCGCACATAAGAGTGCTTGTTCTCTAAGTGGGTGACAGTGTCTCATACTGCTGTTTTGGGTTCAGTTCAGTGTCTAATTTTGTCACAGAAAAGCTTTAGGGCAGCAACGCAGAAGGAGACCTTTGAGACACCACAAGATTTAGCAAAACAGCAGCATTAGTCAGATTTGTGGAACTATGGAGTGATTTAATGCTGAAAAATGTTCCTCTTATTTGTCTCTGATGGATTGGTGACCTGTTATGGTGACACCGTGTTTTGTCCTGCGAATAATTTCACAGACTTGATTAAAATAACTTAACATGTAAATGACCAAGAAATCTCTGAGATCATAAAAGTATTTATTCCTGGTTTGCATTTTTAACCCCTGGTCTGTCTGATAAAATCAGTACGTACAGTCAGCAAGTAGCATGAAATGATTCCAGTTATCTTAAGAGCCACACCTTCAAAACTAACAGGAAAAGAGAGAATAATGCCCAGGTCATGGGGGAAGGGGATTTCTCAACCTGACTACACTGAGTGGTTATTTCTGGGGGGAAACCATCCTTTGGGCTGGGAAATCAAACGAATACCTTTTTCTTCTCTCCCTGTTAAAATGATTTTTTCCTCTGTTGAAGTAAGATGATCACATGTTGTTATCATCACTTCAGATTCAGCTATTTATCTGAACGTTGGTCTTTTTCTTACTCAGTTAAATAAAGTCATGAAAACATTAGAAGGTTTTATGAATCAGGACAAACTGGAAAGCCCTTGAACACGGAGAAGCTCACATCCAATCAGACTGTACGATGTGTAAGGAGGGCCAGGGCGGGGTCTATTTTAAGCATCTGCTATTTTCCTTTTCACCTTGTTTTTTGTATCAGTTGTGTTGTTAACACGATGCCAAGGAGAAAAGACATCAGCAGTGATCTTAGAAAAGTAGCTGTTGCTGTCCATTAGTCTGGGAAATATTAGAAGGTAATTTCCAAACTATCTGGAGTCTATCGTTCTACTTCTGGGTTCTCAAAAGTGGGAAAAATTCCAGACAGATTTTAAATCTAACACATTAATTTCCTGCTTAATTTTCAAGTTGTACATAGATTTTGGAGGTCGGAGTAAAACGGCCCAGATCTGAGGCAGCTCCTTCACTTGTAAATTCAAATATGTTGGATACTTTTAGTATTTTGATGATGTATGAGCCTTTATAGTAGAGCTACAGCACAAAGCACAGGAAACATGAGTGGACCTTGAAAAAGCAACTATCCAACCAACAAACATGATGGGGAGCATAGTGAGGTGTGTTCATGAGACAGAGAAGCATTTAGTCAGATGTTGGGAAGAACATCCATGTGTCTAAACATCAAATCTTAAAGTTAACATGAAACTTATTTTGTAATTTGTATTATTGTAAAGGCTTTGTTACTGGACAGCTGCTTGAACTCTGTTAATACAACTTCATTATTAAATCTAATTAAAACAAAAAACTCCTTTATCATGTCAATATATTGTGTAGTTGTTAACATCTCATGAAGGAAATTCTAACCTGTTTCCAAATAAATATAAGGCTCAGATGTTCTCATAAAAATATATAAAATATATAGAGAGGACAGAGAGTCAGGACAAACTCCCAATGAACCTATTATAAACCAGTATGTTTCCTTCTGACCTTTGTGAAAGAACATTGACAGAACCAGGAGCTACCTGACAAAATCAATTACAGCAGAAAGCGGACAGGGTCAATAAAGATGCTGTTAGGTCAGTCACAGCAAGGTGGCAAAAAACTGCCAATGGGAAAATTTCTTCTGTGAAATGTCAAATCAAATCCCTCGGTTTATCTTCTGAGTGGGATTTTTCTTCTCTTCGCTCGGCAGGCTAATCCATCGCTGTCTGTTCAATATGTTCACTTTGTACTTGTGTGATATGAGAAGCATTTAGAACATAAGAGAGGCTAAGCTAGTTTATTTGCATAGCACATTTCATGTACAAGACAATTAAAGGTGCTTTATATAAAACATTAAAAGTATTCTAACGTGATGCAGGAAGCATTAAAAAGCAAATTAAAAACAAACTTAAAAAAGAAATAAAAGGGTTTAAATAAAAACAGAAAGAGCCAAAAATGTAAATAAATAAATACAATAGATAAAATGCGAGAAACAAAAGTGTGTGATGAATTAACAGTTTGATCCTGAATGTATTTGGTCCTAAACCATTCAGGTCTTTGTAAACTAAGAGCAGAATTTTGAAGTAAATTCTTTGACAGACAGAAAGCCAATGGAAAGATCTGAGGACTGGAGTTCTATGATCCACTTTCTAAGTCCTAATGAGGACTTGAGCGGCAGCGTTCTGCACTAACTGCAGCTGATAGACCTTTTAAGGAGACCTGTAAGGAC
This sequence comes from Rhadinocentrus ornatus, assembly GCA_037177495.1. NCBI lineage: Eukaryota > Metazoa > Chordata > Actinopteri > Atheriniformes > Melanotaeniidae > Rhadinocentrus > Rhadinocentrus ornatus. The sequence goes on along the minus strand of JBAMHW010000018.1, from coordinate 961,788 downwards.
AGCATTACAGTGGGCTAGTCTACTTAGGATAAATGCATGAACAAGTTTTTTTACATCCTGCAGAGTCATCAGTCTTTTAATCCACGGTATGTTCGTAAAGTGGTTAAAGGCTGACTTTAGAACTCATAATTCAGGTATGAGTCCACAACTACTCCCAGATTTTTGGCTTTGTTGTTAGTTTTGAACTTAGCTGTGTGAAACTGAGTACTGACTTTGAATCATTCTTCTTTGACTTCAAAAACTTTTATTTTAGTTTTGTCTTCCTTTAATGGAACGAAGTTCTGACACATCAAATCTTTAGTTTGATTGATGCAGTTGACCAGTGTTTGGATTGGACTGTAGTCTCCTGGTGAGATGGTTATGTAGATTTTTGTGTCATTAGCATAGTTATGGTAACATATTTAGTGTTTTTTCATAATTTGAGCAAGTGGGAGCATGTAGATGTTGAACAGCAGTGGCCCCAGGATGAAGCCTTGGGGAATTCCACAGGTTATTTTAGTTTGCTCAGATTTATAGTTACCTATAGACACAAAGTAGTCCCTTTTTTGAAATAGGACTCAAACCAATTATTGCAGTGCCAGAAAGTCTTTCTCAGTTTTTCAGATGGTCTAGTAAGATGTTAGTAGCCAGGGATGAAAGTAACCGGTAGGGTCTGGTACTGCGTACGCAGTACCTTGAAGATGGGAGAGTAGCTGCCTGCTATAAAGGCCAGAACCAGTCACAACTGCACTGAGTCAGATAACAGATTTGTTTTGAAAACTACTTTGTGTGTTTAAAAAAATCCTTCATTCTGAATTGTTTCTGAACTGTCAGTGCTGTTGAAGTCCATACTGGATGGGGCTTTGACCCGGCATCTCCCTTTCTTCCTCAAGGCCCTTGCCCTGCTCCTCCCCGCCCCCACGGAGCGAGCCTGGTGGACTCCTCTGCGCCCAGTCTTCGAAATCACACCTTATGTTTTTACATTCATTGCTGAATGCTCCGATTAAAGCAGCTGTGTTTCGTGGTTTTATTTATTTTTTTATTTTCTTTTTTTTTTTATTTTAACAGAACCAAAGTGCTTAACGACCGGAGATTTCACTGCGCATGCGCATCTACTTCCCAAACACAGTGATTGCTATGGGGATCGTGCATTTGATTAAATGCACTGGGACGTTCTTTGAGACTTGTACTCTGCATGTTTAATAATGTTCCAATTCAAATAAAAATAGTTTAACATATTGTCAAGTGTTTAAAATTTTTCCTAACTCCATTCATTACTCTTAGGCCTACATTAGTGCTGGACAATATGGCCAAAACTTGTATCACAATATATTTCTTAATTTCGGTCGATATGATATAATTCCGATACGATATAAACGAAAAACAAAAAAAAAACTCAGAAAAACTGCCAAAAATGCCACAACAGATGCTGTAAAACTAAAAATGATTTTGCCAAGTCTATGAAACTCCTCCAGTAAAACATTT
>JBAMHW010000018.1:936486-946904 GCA_037177495.1 Rhadinocentrus ornatus | reverse complement strand
GTAAAGTCCTCTGAGACAACTTTGTTGTGATATAGGGCTATACAAATAAACTTGATTTGATTTGATTTGATTTGAAGGAAACCTCATTGCAGATCCAGCTGAGTAAAATCTACCTACTTGTTCCATTTCTGAGATTTCCTGGAAATTTAATCAAAATCTGTTCATTGCTTTTTGAGTTATGTTGCTAACAGACAAACCAACTAATTACATGACCTCCACCTCTGGAAGAGCAACAATAGAGGCAGAGCTTAAAGGCCCACAGGCCCCTTGTAGACAAAGGAAACTTTATTATTTATTATTTTTTATGAAGACAGAACCCAACATTCCAGGAGCTGCTTGTAGGTGGTGTTTAAGATTTCTGGAATCTTCTGATTGTCCCTGACAGAAATGTGAATCCACTTCTTAAGTTGGTTGCAGAGCCTAATTATTTGTTTCTGCTTTACTTTCAGCTGTTTTGGTGTTTAAAAGACTGAAGCAGATACACTATGTGTACATAAAAGTTAAATTTATGCAAGAATCTGATGAGCAGAGAGGTTTCTGTACTAACCACCTGCATTAAATGAAGTTTTGTGGCTGTATTTGAAATAACTGAAAACTATCGGGAGTCCAGGGTTGGACTGCATCTGCATCTGTTGGTCTCACCATTAAGCATGGCATGTTCATCCCACTAACACCAATGGTTCTGTTTCTTAAAGGGATACCATGAAAAGAGGACATTTACGTCCTGCATAACATGAACTCTAACACGGCTAACAGTAAAGTTTGACGGGCATCAGCTGTGACTGCAACTGTTGCTTCAATAAAAGGAGTTTAAACCAGATGAACTTGGACTTGTAAACAACACCATGTCTGGCAGTCTAAATATCACAGTATCCCTTTAAGAGTTTGACTCAGCTTAACCGTGTTATTGATCCTATTTCTTCTGGATCTGCATTGGTCAATAGGGTGACAAAGGAAGTATGGGAATTCCTGGAAGAATGGTGAGTGGTTTTCGTACATTATGGTTATTTTAACTTTTTTTTTTTACAGAACATAAATATGAACACAGCAAAGCCGGTAGTAAAATAAAGTACAGTCATAGACAATGAAGTCCAGTTACATGATGACAAGTTTAAATTGGATCCAGCTTCAGTTACCTTTCAACCTGTACATGACCTCAGCTCAATCTGTAGAGTCAGACCTCTAAATCACACAGTTGTGCCAATTAATATTTAATCAATGTCTGTCAGCACCAATATAAGAAACAGCGAACAGATTTAACCCTCACGCCCAGCCCGAGAATTTCTTCCAAACTTGTATTTTTTTATTTAGTGATCATGCTGTGTGTGTCATTTGTGCAAGAACTCTTGTGTTTTAGTCACATTTTTTAAATCCAGTGTATTTTTCTCTTTGATGCATTTTTTATTCTCTGAACATCTTTGTGGTAAAAATGTCCATGGAGAAAAAAACTGCTGTGAAATCACAAGATTAACAGATTATTTAAGCAACTTCAAACTTGCTCCAAGCCACTAAGCATTCATTCATTTTAGGATTTTAACCCTTTAAATGACACTTTGAGTGTTTAAATTATTTATTATCTATATAAAAAAACAACACAAAAGAACTGTTTGCAAGAAATTTAGTTTGTAAAAGAACAGAAACATGTTCACACACACATAACACAATGAACCTGTAATATGCATCCATCCAGTTAGTGTTTCTACATTCACACTGCAGGCAAAAGTGGCTCAAATCCACGTCATTCTAGAAATGGTCTTAAATCAGATCCATATTTGATGTTTCACAGGAAGCAGCTGGATCAAATGTCAACAATGGACAGCACAATATTACACTGCCTGGCCAACAAAAGAGGCAGCCACCAAAGTAAAAGTGGAGCACATGCTCAGATTTGTTTGGACCACTTTCAGCTTTGATTACAGCATCATTCGCTGTTGTATCGTCTTAACAAGCTTCTGCAACGTCACAACATTTATTTCCATCCAGTGTTGCATTAATTCTTTTCCAATATCTTTTATTGTGATTGGAGAGTCCAACCTCCAGCACATCCCAAAGATTCTCCATGGGGTTCAGGCCTGGACTCTGTGGTGGCCAATGTAAAAAAATGATGTCTCCTGTTCCCTGAACCACTCTTTCACAATCTGAGCCCCATCAATCCTGCATTGTCATCTTGGAAAATGGCTGTGTTGACAGAAAGATGGAAAAACCTGCTCATTCTGTATATTTAGGTAGTCAGCTGATCTTGTTTTTTGGACACATGCTGTTGTTGAACCTAGACCTGACACTAGACCTGACCAGCTGCAGCAACCCCAGATCATAGATTGCCCCTACAGGCTTGCACAGCAGCACTAGACATGATCTGAAGTCTTTTTCTCCAGTTAGCCTCACTGATTAGTGGTTTTCATATGGCTACACAGCTGTTCAGTCCCTTGAGTACCTTCACATTGTTCTTGTGGAAATGTTCTTTCTTTCACTATTAAACATGGTCCTGAGTTCTACTGCTGTTTTTCTTCCATCTGATTCACCGATCACCATCATTCAGGATGTTTTTCTTGACCACATTTCTCCCTGGAAGACAATGGCTCCCCACCTTCCTTCCAGGTTTCAATAATGCGTTCTGAACCCAGTTTTAGTAGTTTCTGCTTCTCCTTAGATGTTTTCTGCCGATGATCTGACCCTTCTGAAACAGATGGACATCTTTTCTATGACCACGGATGTGTCTTTCCACATGGTTGTTCAAAAAATTTGAAGCTGCTCACTGCATCAGTTGGAGTTAAATAACTTGTTGCAGCTGAAGGATGATCATCCTGCAGTAATTATCCAATAGGAGGCTCTGACCTGTTTGCTTAGTTAAATCCCAGTGGACACTTTTCTTTGGCCAGGCAGGGAATGTCATTATTATCTGATTGTAGAACAGCTGCTACAACCATCAGATCTCAGCAGAAAACCTGAAGTGAGCATGAACGTAGCTATAGTGTTGAAGGGTGCTGCTGATGGAATTTGGCTCATGGTAGCAGAAATTTTCCTTTATTTTAAAACGCATAAAGCTTTGATAAAGACTTTAAGACACTGTACAGTTAACAACCTACTTTTATTCATCTGTTTATTTATTGGTACAGACAGACAGTGAAAACAATACCAGCCCTGTCACCTGTTGCTGTTGCTAACAGTAACAGTCACGCTATCACATAGCTTGGTTAAAAGACTGACTCTGCACATTGTGCTTTTTGTTTTATTTTTTTACATTTTTATAAATTAGAAATCAAATGTGTGCAAAACATGGACATATTGACTAAAGTGGAAACTTTATTAAGTATATTAAGTGATTTTAGATAATGCTTCTGTGTAATGTATCTCTGCCCTCCAGTTCATCTTTGTTTCTTTCATCTTGATGCTTTACTTTGTCTTTAAGTTAAATATTTTCAAATCACAACAATCCACAGTGTCTCATTATATTTTAATATGACTTGCTGTTACAACATGTCATCGAATCTCATGCAATGTGTATCAAGAGTAGACTTAATCAGTTTGAAACACTTAAACACTGTTTGACATTGTGACCAGCACTTTGTTTGCAGCATAATGAGGCCTTAAGCTTCCATTTTCTTCCCTATAACTTCCACATCATTACCCTAGCTCCCCGTTAGCCCCTTCACCATCATCCCCATCATTAGTCCTGAGGATGCTGCATGCCCCGAACCCTCTCCATGTCCCTAACACTCGATCCTCTCTTTCTTGTGTTTCTCTCCTCCCTTCACACCTGTTTGCATGCGACTGTGTATGCTGTGACTGATCCCAGGGCTTAAAAGGACAAGCAGGGGAGAAGGTAAGTTTAGGAGCATGTTCCTTTTGCAGGGTCTTATTAAAGTATAGCTCAGTAGGAAATACAGAAAGAGAATCTGCTATTCTGGTGCTTTAGTTGGTGTCTTCTGTTACATTGGTAAGTCAGCTTAAAGAAATACAAAGAACTTTTGGGCTGTTAAAATGTTATTTTGAAGCATTGCTCATATTCGACTTAGTGGGTGGTGCTGATGCTCAGAAGTACTGAGCGTACAGGTAGCATGTGATTTATATCAGTGCCTTTGGTCTGTATTTTTAAACGGCGTTGGGGTTGCACTCTGTAAATGGTTTCCCACCCTGGTTGGATTACCTGAACCCTTTACACTGTGAAACACAATAGCAACTATTTGTCACATAAGCATCTCAAAGTTCTAATTTAAGACTCCCCAAAGAAAGTAAAGAGACATTTATGGAGGCCACAGCAGAGTACATGAGGCGTTTCTTGAAGAGGACTTGAAATAGACGGTTATATATTATCATAATTGTATTGTTGCTGGTGTGTTGTGCAGCAGTTAAATCTTGGCTTTATGTCATGCTGAAATAATTATTAATATGAGCTGCCAACTGGATGAAAAAATGACTGATATTTGCCTCAAGGTGGACATAACATGTAAGACAACTTTTACGGTAGTCTCTGGTATCTCCCTCCTGGATTTATGAATTACAAAAGTGCGTTAACAGAGATGGTAAACATGCAGTAAATCTTCCAGTGGGAACATTAAAGTCAAAATCACCACTTTTATTCACAGCAGGGTTGTAGAAAAGTCTGATTCCTGCTAACGGCTGCTGAGGGTTGATCTAGAGTTCACTGTATGAAATGGTTCTTGCATATCCACGGAGAAAACCTTAGTTTATGCTGTGGAACCGATGTGATGTGTGTCATGGACGACAATGCAGACACAGGTGTGTCCTGCAGACCTGTGTTTTCAGTCTACTCTGGTGTGCAGAGATTGTCAGTCTCATGAAGCTGATCAATATTTTGGGCATCAGTGATGATGTTTGATGATTGTCATGAGAAGTGAGAATTCATATTCCATCTGTTTAACAGGCACTTTCATCAAAGCTGCAAGTGAGAAACATTTCCAGGACTATTGTTTGGAGAATTTGATATGTGAGCTTAGAAATCTGGGAATTGAACTTCATCCTTCCAACTCACATGATGCATGAGTTATAACCTGGAAACATTATCAGAGATATAAAACTGCTTAGTCTTTGCCCAAAAGGCAGAATAAACTCTGACACTTGAGGGTTACATGTTATTTAATTGACAATTATTCACAAGAAACATCAAATATTGAACATCAGAAATTGTAGGACTTAAAAATCTGAGCTGATAGTGAATCTGATGGTAGCAACACGTCTGTCTGAGTGAAAGGTCTGGACTGCAGGCAGGCCAGTTCAGCAGCCGGACTCTTTTCCTGTGAAGCCATGCTGTTGTGAAGGATGCAGGATGTGGTTCAGCATTGTCTTGCAGAAATCTGCAAGGCCTTCCCTGAAAGAGACGTAGTCTGGATGGGAGCAGAAGTTGCTCTAAAACCTCCATGTACTTTTCATTGGTTGATGGATCTATTTATACTATATTGTTTTTTGATATTTTAAAATATTTACACTATTTACATTTGAGTGATTTGTGGTTGTAAACAGACATCTCTAATTTCCATGCTTCTATCAAAATCATTAATAGGATCCATGTTTTGTTTTTTTTACATAGATGTACATCTGTGTCGATGAAAATATCTTGTTACATGATGTTTTAAGCCTCTCTCAAAACAAAAGTTCATTTCAAGGCTGATGTAAACCCTATAGTTGACCAAACCCCCCAGCCCAGAAGATACAAGACTTTGGTGCCTGGAAGAAAATTTTGTTTTCATGCAAATAGTCAATGTTGCATTAGTGGTGAAAAGGGGGTCTGGAGAACTTGACAAGCTAAGGTTGGAAACCCATTACTCAAACACTCCATGGATACATACGAAGTGATTGAACTATTACAGCATCCATTTTTTCGATGTATACAGTCTCAGCCAAGGACAGTTTGACGTTTAATCAGGGAAGCTAGGAATCGAACCGCCGATTCTTCAGCTGTTAAGTGACTTCTCTCCACCTTGCTACAGCTGCCCTGTTCTGTCAGGGAACAACAAAAAAAAGAGAATATGTACAATAAGAAAACTAGGAAACAGGAACTATGAATGGACTTAAAGGTAGTGCAGCACGGCTGGAAACTTTCCTAACAGGAAGCAGGATGCAGACGGCGCGGGAAACAGCGTACCTGTGACACAGAGGTGAGCCTTTGACGGTAAAATGGCAATTTAGGATTGATTTGCTGAGCTGAAGGAGTCTGCTGATGATTGAGAACGGGATGAGATAGGCTGACCATGATGGAGAAGGGTCCTCCAGACCACCTCCAACCTTATCATTCATGATGCTTGGCTTTCCTAAAGTGTCTTGGAAAGATTTCTGAACAGGTGATTCATGCAGGACCGGTACTGAACATCTGTAAACAGGAAGGAGACAGGACGCTCACCTGAGCATGTTCTACCGTCAAGTTCTAGACGTGTCCACTGTTTTTCATATAATGAAGTCAGTCAGTGAAGACACAAAAAAATCTTCCTTAAAAAAAAAATAAGGTCCACAGAATCTCAGTTTTACAATCTTTTATCTCAACATCCTCTTGATCAGACTAACCCATTTACCCAGTAACACCAGTAACACATATCCTGATTCTGACACATCTGTAGTTATCTCACATGTCTCAGCTTTCTGGAGAGACCAGGATTATACAGACAGTCCTTGTAGATGTGAAGATATAGTCGATTTATTTTAGGTATGTCGTTTCAGACCAGAGGAAGAGGTTTACCAGCACATTCTGTGTTTCTAGTGAAAGCATCTAACACAAGACAAACACAGTAAAATTTGATGATATTCACTAGCAACTGAGCCAAAACGTTGACGTGAAGACAGCAGAGATTTAACTCCAGTCAGATGTTATTGTTGGTTTGTGTCTTCTTCGTATTTGCCAGCATTTCAGGAAAAAGGAGATGCTGTGTCATCACCATGTTCAAGTCTTCAAAGCAGCATTGATAAGATGCTTCACCTAACGTGTGTGTAAATACAGTCTGCTAGATCTGAAGCCTCCTGCAAAGCAATCATCTGATTCTAAACTGGCTGAAGACATAAGTGAGCATTATCACATCTAATATAATCAATCAGTCAGAAAAAACGTGCGTTTGGCCTTCACCCTAATCTCCTTTTTATCATAATAAACGGTGAATTGGATCTTTGGTTAGCCGCTGACGGTCCCTGCCAGCACAGAGCGGATAAGGAATTAATTCTGTTGGCTGTGTCTGGCTGGCATAAAGTTTTCCCGTCACTGGTTCTTCAAACTGCTGGCTTCTGTGGATTTTGTGGGAAGGTTTTTTTGGGCAGACTGAAGCAGACTTGAGAGAAAACCCAGAAATTCGTGATGGATAGAAAACAAGCAAAAGTCCCGGCAGAATCAGACGTTTTCCTCCATGAACATGAGAAAATTTCATTTAGAAGGAAATGAGATCTGCATAGTTTTGTCTGCTTGTGAGTCCACAGCAGTTTGTTTTAGATTTTCTCTCAGCGGGTCCAGACTTCAGCTGAAACTTTGCCTTGTTACCTTGACCTCTCACCATCGTAGTAATCCAATCTGTTCATGGATGTATCTGCAGATCTTCACTTGTCTGGTCTAAAGAAGACATAGAAAAACAAGAACATTGCTGAAAACTGTCTCAAGTGACTCAAATGTTCGTTTTCCATCATTACCTTTGCTTCCTGGCCCCTAAATTGATCTGCCATCAAACCAGGGATGAGAAAACAAACACTTAGCTTTGAAAGTAGAAATTTTTAGAAGTATTTGGAATTACTGTTGTCTTATGGATGACTGGGACTTTGTCCTGATGGTGGCTTTTCCCTTTAAGAAGACAGTAGTTTATTAGTGGAAACCCGAGGTCAGTTGGACCGGCGTCTCTGGTTTGTGTGCTCGGGCAGGACCGGTGAGGAAAGCTGCACAGACCACCGCTGTCATGGTGCAAATCGACGGGTATCTGCCAAAGTGAGCCTTGAGGCACTCCGCTTTTTATTCTGCAGCACAGCTGACACATACAGAGTTATACACAGGCTTGAAATCAGATCCGGCTGGACTCGGATGAATGTCAAACGTATGACGTAAAGACGTGAGGTGGAGCTGTTTTAAAACTGGTGGCTCCTGGTTGAACACAAGACTTTATGCTGTGTTGGATATCAGTGGGATTTCAGTTGTTAGGGACGGGAGCTCGTAGATAGATGTTCCCACAGAAGTGTTCGAGCCTAAATTCATTTTGAAGACGGACAGGTATGGAAAGTGTTACGGTTGGAAAAAAGTTGGGTTTGCTGCGAGTCTCAGCTGTTTATCAACTGAAACTTGACTCAGGGGGAATATTGGTCGTTTTTTATTTGCAGTATCGATGGTTTGAACCCCAGCTCCTCTGTATGTTACAGTCTCCTCTGGATAAACACTATACCTCCACTTTGCCCCTGATGAGTCCCTCCAGGAATTCATGATGTTGCAGTTGCAGCTATTACTGCAAAGTCCGCAAATCCTTGCAAATTCTGCACATCTTTGCAATTTTCTCCAATCACTGCAACTCTTCACAAAGCTGCCACAGAATCAGGCATTTTGGGTTCAACTGTCACAAAAACAAGGCAGTGAAATCCTGAAGAGGCTGCTGTATATGTTCACCAGTGTGTGATTGGGGAAACTATTGTGAGAAACTCTGTACAATGTGATAAAAATAACTGATCTTTGGAGAACCTAGATGTTCTTCAAACGCAGCATCTACAAGTTGGAAATTTAACAAGAGATTTGGACAATTAGTGCGTCACTAATTTAGGGCTGAAGATGGATCCCGCCCTGAAACTTGTCTCCTACATAAGCACAATTATAGGGATGTCACAATTAATCATTGTATTAAACGCCTTGCTAAATTTTTCGTAAAGATTCCTCAATATCGTCACTTTCCATGAAAGATCATGTCTGAACCAGACGGCTGATCAGCACAACTTGCGCACGCAAAACAGTTAATTATATATTAAATGGGTCTTCCTGCAGCCACCGTCCCCTAAATGCACGGCTCAAAAGCTGCCAGAATCGTCATTATTAAGGAGTATGAAGTGGTTTTTGGTGGATTCGGTTCACCACTGTGAGTACCGGAGAGAGTAATACGCACTTTTCTAACAGGCCCTCTTGATTATCGTAAAGCTCTTGATTTGGTACAAAATGCTGCTGCCAGATTTTTAACTGCTACATGGAAACAACCAGGGGTGAAAGTAAGCCGGTATACAGTCTGATACGGTCCGATACAGTCCGGTATGATCCGATACGGTCAGATGGGGTCCGATACGGTCCGTTACGGTGCGATACGGTCTGATTTGATCCGATACGGTCCGGTATGGTCCGATACGGTTCGGTAGGGTCCGATACGTTCTGGTGGGGTCCGATACGGACTGGTGTGGTCCGATACGGTCCGGTATGGTCCGATACGGTCTGGTGGGGTCCGATACGGTCTGGTGTGGTCCGGTATGATCCGATACGGTCTGATGGGGTCCGATACGGTCCGTTATGGTGCGATACTGTCTGATTTGGTCCGATACGGTCCGGTATGGTCCGATACGGTTCGGTAGGGTCCGATACGTTCTGGTGGGGTCCGATACGGTCTGGTGTGGTCCGATACGGTCCGGTATGGTCCGATACGGTTCGGTAGGGTCCGATACGGTCTGGTGGGGTCCGATACGGTCCGGTATGGTCCGATATGGTCTGGTAGGGTCTGGTACTGCGTACCACTAAAGATCCAGTGGCGGTATAGTACCAGGACGATGGGAGTGGACCGCACCCTGGGTCAGAAGTAGAGCCGCTAGCAAGATGCAGTCCTAAAAACAACTTTGTTTAAAAATTCCTTTTAACTTTATTGTTTCTGTAAGTGCTGTGTTTTAGGCCATGCTGGACGAAGCCTTGGCCCGGCATCTCCCTCTTCTCCTCCAGGCTCTTGCCCTGCTCCTCTCCCCCTCTCCTCCGAGAGAGCCCGGTGGTCTCCTCTGTACCAAGACCTTGAAACATGAACTACACGATTGATTGATTGATCGATTGATGTTATTTTTTAATTATTTAATAAATTTATTTTTTATTCCTTTATTTATTTAATTTTAAGGACACAGAACAGCTCGGAAAAGAAATTTTCTTATGAGCTATGACCGGAGATCTCACTGCACATGCGTCTGCTTCCAAAACACAGTGGTTGCTATGGGGATCGGTGCGTTTGATTTCATGCACTGGTCCACAGATGTCAAGACTTATGAACAATAAATTACACCAACTAATTTTGACATATCTTGTAGTTGAAACACTTTCAACATGATTTTAACATCAGTTATTGTCTACAGACATTTAAAATAAAAACGGAGAGAAACACTACAGAACAATCTTTTTTGTCAAAATAATATTGAAGAGTGTACCCTGCCTTCACCTGAAACACTGCTGGGATGGGCTCCAGCTCACCCCGCGACCCCTAATGGGAACGAGCGGT
>JBAMHW010000018.1:899107-911944 GCA_037177495.1 Rhadinocentrus ornatus | reverse complement strand
CTATTTACCGGTCGATCTACGTTCCTACCCTCACCTATGGTCACGAGCTGTGGGTAGTGACTGAAAGAACAAGATCGGCCGAAATAAGTTTTCTCCGCAGGGTTGCCGGGCTCTCCCTTAGAGATAGGGTGAGACGCTCGGTAATTCGGGAGGGGCTCAGAGTAGAGTCGCTGCTCCTCCGCGTCGAGAGGAGCCAGAAGAGGTGGTTCGGGCATCTGGTCAGGATGCCTCTTGGACGCCTCCCTGGTGAGGTGTTCCAGGCACGTCCCACCGGAAAGAGGTGAGGCCCAGGACATGCTGGACAGACTACATTTCTCGGCCGGCCTGGGAACGCCTCGTGATCCCCGGATGAGCTGGTGAATGTGGCCGGGGAGAGGGAAGTCTGGGTTTCCCTGCTTTTCTACTAGTAAAGGAAACTTTGACTTAGATACTGCTGGAAACACAACAAGCAGACAAACAAAAAAACATTATGTTGTGTCTGTTTACATTTTTTGTCTATCTGTCTATATATATAAAACCTTTCTGGAGGACAAACATCTAAAAATGAGCTCTTTGCCAGTAGCAGGCATTTGAGCACCGAGAGGGGATCTGCTTACTACTGCCCCCTGCTCTTCTGGAGGTGGAAGCAGAAGTACACCCAGCAGAATGATGGTAACACAAATTATTCTAGTAAATGTGTAGTTGTTTCATGTTCTGCTAAAACTGAGTGTAGACTTAATCAAAACCTGATTCTAAACCTGACCCTAAAACCAGGTCTAAATCCTCAAACCTCAGACCAGATTACTGCCTCCACATTTATAGAATGTTCCCATAAATTGGGGACAGAAATCTGACTACACACCAGCATGGAGGGAAATCACACACACACACACACACACACACACACACTGTGGCTGGCAGCTTAAAAGCTTTAACCTTGGCTTTGAAGTGGTGTGGGGGGTACAGTGAGTTATGTCCACCATGCTCTCCCCATACTCGTTCCTTTCCACTTGTCCACTGGTTAATGGTCTTCCTCTGGAGGACTAATAACCTCTGGAGGTTAGTAGCTTGTAATCCTCAACTGCTTTCCCTTCTCATGTTGTTTCCCCATGAAATCAGCCCAGATTCCCATTTCTGCTTTCTGCTGTGAGCTTTACGAGCACATGAGGCCAGTTGAAAATCAGCTAGCAGATAGAGGAGTGCTCTCTGCAGATCTGTGCTCCTAACAAACCCAAATGCTTGCAGCAGGATTTGTGCTCCATCTAGTGGAGCGACTCACCTCCTGTCACTTGTTCCAGTTACAGTTTGCTTCTGTTTTGCCCCACAGGGAGCTAAAGGCGACCAAGGGATAAAGGTAAGAGGCTCTTTTTCTAAAGTTTCCTGATGGGTAGTTTAGTGATTTTCCATCTGATGAAAAGTTTTTTCTGAGTTTTGATTTGCAGTAGAAAGGTGAGCAGTGTCTTTACATGTGTGGAGTTTGTAATCCAATAACCAAACCACAAGCAGTTTTGTCCATTTGACTTCTATTGTAGCTTCTGCAGACATGAGAAGGATGAGCTCCTGTAGCTGGAACCGCTCCATGTTAAACAGTTATGTGATGTACTGAATGTGAACCATCAGAGCTTTGCTGGGTTTACTGTTTGCTACTTTTCCAAGGCAACCACTTGTTGTTTCTTGGACTTGATGTCATGTCTGAATATTTAGATTTCCTGCTTTCAGGTCCCTGTCATGAAGGAGCACCTCCCCTTCCCCCTGGGCTTTTCTTCCTGCTTTGATTTATCCTTAGCTGAAAGGGTGTGTCTGCTTTTACTGCCCCGCTGCTTCTCTGAGCTGATGTTTCCATCCACTTTGCAGGGAGATGAAGGAAAAAGGGGTTTCCCAGGAGAGAGGGGAGAGAAGGTAGAGCGAAAGCCAGGCGTGGAGTGGTGTGTGGCATGTTGAGCTTTATTTTTGCATGTCCAGATCCGCCAGAGTCAGAATGATAGAAACCCGGTTCAGATTTATCTTTTGGTTGAAAAGTGTGTGCACAGTTTGCTTTGAGCGGCCGTTGCCTTAAACACAAACTGTAATCCCTCGTGAAGCCGACAGCGAGGACATGCAGCAGTTTGGTGAGATGAGTGAGCTTTACTGAGGAACAATGAAAACCAGCAGATCTCCTCGCTTTCTGTTTTTTATTCCCCAAATGCGACTGACATCCTCCTAATTCGCTTCTTCACCTGATGATAAATGCATTTCTTTGGAGATTTTTCCTCCATATTTGTTGTTACAAAACCCTTTACCTTGTTTTATCAGGTAAAGTTTAACATATGATTCAGATTTAAAGGAAAGCAGCGATCAGTTTTCTGTCTGAGCATTAAGTGCTGCACAGTCTGGAGAGGTTTGCAGTGGTTCCGAGGTCTGGACCAGGCTTTCTTTCTCTCTACGATGACTCCACAGTGCCAGTGTGTCTAAATCAAATAGTTGAAGTATTTCTGTACCTACTGTAAACCTTCGGCAGACTCCAGTCAGTGGGTCTGGACTCAGAGTCCTCCATCAGCAGCATCAGCTGTGTGTGTGTTTGTGTGTGTGTTTAGTTCATTATCTAACTGAGACAAATGAGAACGGGAAGAAGAAAACATCAATCCATAGAGATCCTCTGGAAACAGCAATCTAAAAGACTTCTTTGATAATAAAGAGAAAGTGATTCTGCAGGCTTCATTGATGAGGAATGGTTTCCGGAGGAGTTCTGTCCCTCTGAGCTGGCTGCCTGGTGCCACAGTGAAATACTGCAAAGTGGGCCAGGTAGAGCGTTTGTGGTTTATACAATAACTATTAATCTCTGCATGGTGCTGACCACAAATTATGACTTCTGGGCTAAACCTGTTCAGCAGCTAACAGCTACACGTGCAGACCTGCAGGAAGCAGGCAGAACTACCACCACAGGACCTCATTTCATCCGTCACTCAGCTCAGATTCCGCCACTGTGCTCTGGACTGATATGAATCGTGTCTTTAAAGCACTTTTCTCTCAAAAAGACTGGGCATTTTGTGACATGAATATCACTTTAACAAACAGAAGATCAGTTTCTGCTTTACTGTAAAGGAAGTGCAGCGAGCTGCTCAGCCGGGGGGGAAGAGTTACGAGCCAATAGGAGCTCAGCTGGTAAATTCTCTAACCAGCTTCCTTCTTATAGCATTTTACAATGGCTGTCCATCTGTGTAGAACAAGCAGAATCCTCAGTGAGGGTGAGCACAAACAAACTTTTAACTGTCCTTTACTGCCAGTAAAAAGCAGTTTGACCAGGAAAACAAAGTCCAGGAAGCAGGTAACAAACTGGTGTCAAAACTAGTGGCAGATCCTGAGCAGGTTTACGGACAGATGCTAGAGTCAGGTCAGGGCTGGGGACCAGAAAGGAGCAGCAGGTGTGACCAGACCAGCAGTGGAGCTAAGAAAGGAGCTGAGAGCAGCTGGGTGACACATTACCAGCGCAGGAAGCAGCAGAATAACAGGACAAATATGGAAACTTACTCTTTTCTTAATCTTTGTTCACAATAATCAGCAGAAATCTGAAGGACCATCAAACTGGTCTCCTACCAGTATGTTGCTGGTTGCTCGTAAAGAAGAAACATCACATACATGTTGTTGTAAACATGTTTAGTCAGCCACACGCAGAGCTGCAGTTTGTTTAACCCTTTAATGCTTCTGGCTCTGTTTAGGTTTTTATATCAAACGGATTAATTTGATTTATCTATTTGCTTTTATTGACTCTTATGCATTTATTTTTACCATCAAAAATTTATTATTTATCTTTATTTTTCCAGATTTTTCATGTATTTACTTTGCTTGGTATCCACTAAATCCTGATTTAATGTCTATAAATATAAATTTATTCTCTATGATGTGAAGATTTAAAAGCTCAACATCCAGAATGTTCCTCAGTCTGTTTTTCTTTATTTAAATGTCTGATTGGAGGGGGAAAAAGAATTTTTTTATTTCATCTAAATGGAAGTGATCATGTTAAATAAGCTGTGATGTCATCTCATATTTATCTCTGGATCCTGAAACCAATTAGATCCAACACATATTGCATCATAGCAGTTTGTAATAGCAGCAAACATTCAATCATTATCCACTGAATCAGTGTGATGTTGTTTTGGGATTAAACCCGAGTCATCACCTTGATTCCTTCTGACTTCCGTAGTCTTTCTCCAGAAGTGGTGCTCTGTCTAAATTAATTTAGTACATAATTATCTCCTTTATATCAGTAGGTATGGGTTCTTATTTTCTATTAGATCGAATGCTTATTTGAAAAACAGTGTTGGTTCATACCAGCTGGGGATTCGTGGGAAATCTACTAGTTTATGCGGTTTAAGTTGTTTTTTGGATGCTGAGTGATCGGCTGGAAGCAGATCGATGACTGTTGTAATTAACGGTTCCCAGTGCGCAGCCACAGACAGATGCAGGACTGGAGGAACTCCCTGGACCAGCCACTTTTATCTGGTCACAGCTGGGAATCCACATCAGTTTAAAACCCTCTAAATACTCATCTGAAAGGGGAGCAGGAACACAGATGGTTTCAATGACAAGGCTGTTTTCATGTGGATGGCGCATCATTTCATCCTACTGTAGCTGCTGACAGATTATCAGATTATGACCTGCAGGTTTTAGATGTTTCTAAAACCTGCAGGACGGGAGCTGAAAGAGCTTTAGAGTTGGTGATCCCTGGTTTAGACCAAGAGGCCTGTGTACCACTCAGAGACTTGTAAAGAGGTTTAACAGGGTGCATGTAACATCTGCATGTGTCTGCATGTACTTGTACATGTACTGAAAAAGTTTATCAGTTTTTCTCCTATTTGTCTTTTTCCCCTCTGCGTCTTACATCTATGCAATCTTTGGCTGCTGTAGGGAGAAGTCGGTTTCCCGGGTGCTCCTGGGTTAAAGGTAAAGTCATGTTTAAGTCCTGTGAGGCAGTTTTAACATAGATCTGAATGATTCATGGGCAGTATTTGTCTTCCTTCCATCAAAAAGGGCCAGGCTGGAGTCCTTGGTATGCCTGGCATCCCTGGTATCCCTGGCAAGAGGGGCTATAGGGTACGACTGGAATGGAATGAGCATCCTAACAGTTTGGATATGCTTGTTTACTGCCTGAGTAATTTAACATTGTTAATCCATATATTTCTTAGATTGCTGTTTTATTGTTTTGTTTGTAAATGGAAGTTGGACGAGTCCAAACTAAACAAATAAAATGCTCATTTAAGTTGTAATGGTGTCCTGTATCCCACCCCCACTGGAGGCAAAAGGGATTCAATCAGCTTTTTATATTTAGTACCAATTCACAATAAAGTAATCTCCAGACACTTTACAGGCATAATCAGTTCAATCCAATTCACTGTGATCCCATTAAAACAAATCCACATAAGTCCAGTTTAAAACGTGCGTTTATTCAAGACAATTGTAAACTAACAGACTGCATCAAATCTTCTCTTTGATTCAATCCTCCAACCGAGCAGCACGAGGAGAAAGTGGAGAGGAAAACCTCCCATTAACGGGAAGGAAAACCTTCAGTAGATCCAGACCCAGGAAGGGCTGCCATCAGCCTGGGCTGGGGGGGGGGGGGGTGGAGAGGACAGGAAAGAAAGACCAACAAGCACCACAACATGTAGTCAGGGAGACCTGCTCAGAGAGAAGAGAAATACAAGTTAATGATGCCATAATATAAACTGTCACATAAATAAACATAGAAAATGAAGAGCAGAGAGATGAGAAGGGAAAGAAGTGCTCAGTGCATCATGGACGATCGTCAGCAGTCTAGGTCAATGGTGGCAGAAGGAATGGCTAGACCACCCCCACCCATCTCTATAGGGGACGTATGACTCTACGTCAGGGT
Organism: Rhadinocentrus ornatus; assembly: GCA_037177495.1. NCBI lineage: Eukaryota > Metazoa > Chordata > Actinopteri > Atheriniformes > Melanotaeniidae > Rhadinocentrus > Rhadinocentrus ornatus. Next base: position 906,099 of record JBAMHW010000018.1, on the reverse strand, counting down.
TGACATCATTGTTAACTCTTTCTTCAATAAGTAATCCTGATGAGGAGGAAGGAGGAATGTAGATGCCATTTAAGTAGTATAGAACAAGACCAAGCTGGTGTAGAACAATACTGATACAAGCCTTGGTACTGATACTATTTTATATTTGGTTCGAACCCCGTCCTGTACCAAGCCGGAGACTGTGGTGGAAACTTGTGGGTGGTGGGCTTTAGACAACTATCAGGATTTGGACAAGGTACTTTCTTTTTACAATGAGACCATCTTTATCAATGCCATTTCACAGGTTTCCTTGGCTACAATTAAAAACAACATAGTTATTTCCTGGTTGAGTTTAGACTGTAGCATCACTTAGTTGAGGTTAGACACTTGTGCTTCTTGACCAGGGTTAGACAATAATCATGTTTTGTCTTGTCATGTACGCCATTTTTACCTTTAACATGTAGTTTCATTTACTGCCTCTAAAAGTCACATATTCTTTAAACGTTATTGTAGGTCACATCTGCCTGCATGAACATATGACACATGAGCATGTTTTGGGTAGTATCGTCTCTGTTTTCCTTCTTCGTCGTTCTTTACTTCTTAGTGTTTGGATTAATGCTGATTTAAGTGGATGGTAATGAGCTCTGATGACTGGTACTAATTATTCTTACAGGCCTTCTGACACTGTGTGTGAGGCAGCTCTAACTACAGTCAATCGTGCATTCTTTGACTAATTTATTTGGAAACAAATCTTTTTAATGTTTATTCATTTTCATTATAGTTTTAATCTGGTGTTTCTTCCATAAACTTCACCAGTAGGTTTAGTTTGCTTGGCTGTCATAGAAATAAGCATCCAAAGCTTCATATACAGCACATCTCGTCAGGTGGATGTCTACTAGGCTGCAGTTGAAGGGATGACTTCAATAAAGCGCTGGACTGTGATGACTGTCATCATGCGTCTCACCCATTAAGAGCATTTCAGGTGGCCCTAACGCGCTCACATGAACTGGTTTTGGGTCGAGGTTTTTCCCCCCTCAGAATCTCTGCTTGTTGCACTGTGAATGGACGAGCAGCTCTTTCAAGCAGTAGTGACTTTGTTTGATAGGAACTACAGCAGCAGTTGGGATAAGTTACATCTTTAAAGCACCATAGAAGAAGAGTGTTTCCTGCTTCATCACACCAGGTCATTAACATGCTCGTGTGCAACTTGACAACAAGTTGTTGGTGATGCATTTAATTTGAATCAGGTGTGTTGGGGCAGCAGACCTTAAGGACCGGATTTTCTGACCCCTGCTTTAAGTTTTAAAACACCATTAAAAACAGATTTTCCCTCACAATCTGTCTTAGCTGAGAGTGTAATCCTGCTTTTTGTCTGTTAACCTGCTGGCTGGAAAAAAATCAGACGTAGTTCTCTCTGAAAGAAGGAAGCAGCTTCACGCAGCGTTGACATTCATCCTGCTGAATTTCTACCTTTTTATTCTTACATCCTGAAATTTCCAACCATGCTTGTCACAAACTTTTGTTTTCATTATATTAAATTTACAAGAAATATTTAATCTGCTGCTGTTTTTTTTTTTTAAAGTAAACTTTATTGAACTTAGAGAAGTACTTTATATAAACATGGAATGGAATAATTTAGTGTCTGTTGGCTGCTTGATGTCAGTTTATTCTTCATGCTTGCGAAGCATCACTTCGTCTTCAAGTCACCACTTGTGCTGATTTTATTACACAGAACTCCAAAAAACAGCCAAGAATTTATTTATTGTGTGAAAGATGGTGTCAGATACTATCTTCCATTCAGTGGGTTAGTCTACTAATGCTAGTACTAAAATTACTTCATGCACATGTGGTCCATTGTGGTCGACGATACTTTCACTGTCTTAATATTTTTGGATTTTTGGATTAACGGCCGGTCATGGAGTGGTTTATACTTGTTTCTGTATGAATACCAGGGGGAGAAGGGAGAACCGAGCTCTGCAGCTCAGGGAATCAAAGGAGAACCAGGTTCACCAGGACTGCCAGGCCTAATAGGACCCAAGGTGAGAGGAAACGAAAACCTCCTCTTACAGCAATAACTTACATTTTTCATTTTCAAGAGAGCAGGATGAGTTACGATGTGATGGTTTTTTATAGGGTGACAAAGGCAACCAGGGAGAAAAGGTGAGGAAAAAGATCATTTGATGAGAAACCTGCTTTTCAAGCACAAACACACGTTTAGAAGGGTTAAAGTTCATCTTTTCAATTTTCATTGAACATCTAGGGGGAAGGAGGCCCTGAAGGCTCAGCAGGTCCCAGAGTAAGTCCCTGACAGAGTAACGTCATTAAAAATGTCCCATTTCTTTCCACAAAGTTTAGAGGAAGTCTTTCTCAACCCACAGGGTCTTCCAGGCCCAACTGGGGAGCCAGGAAAGGCTGAAATCCACAACAATGAAAACGTATGTTACTCTTATATTTGATACTTCTGTCATTTTAGGAGAAAGTAATAAATATAATAACAGATTATTAATAATAAATATTCCTTCACAGGATATCCGCAACATCCCCCTGATGGTAGGTTGTTTTGTTTTTTTCCAATTAGAGAAGACATTTATATTTATTCCACTTAATAACATGATTATCTGCCCTAGGGTCCCCCTGGATTACCGGGCCCCCCAGGGCCCCCTGGAGTGTCTGGTGCCAAGGTAAGAGTAAACCCAGTCAGCTGAAGCTGCTGTGGAGGAATTTCAGATTAAGTGTCTATGTGTTTCCTCCTGCATTTGGTTGGTAATCCATCATTTGTATCCTCAGGGAGAAGTCGGTCTACCAGGACCTCCAGGACTGGATGGAGAAAAGGTTAAACTTTGTGATTTTGGCAGCTGAATTACCTGAATGTAGATTTTAATTAATAAATTCAGATGATTATTGATGAAAGTTTTCCATTTTCATTTTAATGTAAGCTCATTTTTATTCTAACACAGCATATCCAGTAATTTAGATTTGTAATTTTAATTTAGATTTTTTTTAATCCTGTGTGTTTTTAGGGACCTAGAGGGAAGCCTGGAGAGCCTGGTCCTGTAGGCCCAGCCGGCCCTGAAGGTCCCAGAGGAGAGGGAGGTTTCATGGGCTTACCAGGACCCAAGGGAGACAGAGGAGACATGGGTCCATCTGGATCACCTGTGAGTGACTGTGTTAGGCACACACCACACATCAGAGCGGTTTCCCGGGGTTTTCTGACCACAGCCAGGGTCCCACATCTGTCATTATCCAGAGGGAAGGCCTGGCTTTTCCCAGCTGCACTTCCAAGGCCTGATTAGAGACTAACTAACTAGAGGAGACCGTGGGAGTGACACCATCCTGCAGATTTTTATTCACTATGCCCCCATATAAACTATCTGCTATTTGTAACATTATAATAATAAAACTTTATAGGTCTGTTGGACAGCAGTTCAGTACAACTAACAGAACTGATGGGGAAAAACAGATTTTCCTCCTAAAGGCTTCAGTTTTGTTTTGTTTAAAAATCTAAATGAAATCCCTGTTAGAAAGGAGATATTTAGATAGTACTAGTTGTTTAATTTGTGATAAATAACTGATTATTTAAATTTATTTATTTTTATTTTTTTTACCTGTCCTGTCCAGAATCATAGCAGCAGAATGATAATCTGGTTGCTGTATTGTGCCGAACAAATTTGCTTTGCCAAGGGAAGGCTTATGGCTATAAGGCTCCTCTTGATAGTCTGATTCTTTTATTTATTTATTTATTTACTTACTTTGAATCATGGAATCTAGAATTCTGCCAGATATTAAGAGTTTTTAAGTAATGACCAAATCAAAAAGACACAAACGTATCACAACACTGACCAGATACAAACTCACAGAAAAAAAAATAAATAAAAATGATCTCTTAGTGTATAAACCCACTGGACGACTCAGTGACTGTGTCAGCATGCAGAGGAAGAGGAACAAGGAGTTGTCAGAGATGAGGAGTGATGAGTGACATCATGCAAATGTGACCCCGCCTTTACGGAGGCTAGAGGCAGACCAGGCCTGCCCAGAGACCCGGACCATTAGCAGCAACCCCGGAGCACGAACCCAAGCCACCCCACCCCGAATACGAACCAAGCCCTACCAGGAGGGTGGCAGACGAGAGCGCCCCAGCCAGAGCCCCCCACGGTCTTGGGGCACAGGCCCCAGTGGGCCAAGATAGGCAGCCGCCTACCAACCAGCCATCCAGAGCGGCCGGAGTGAAGGGTCCAGGGCCCCAGGAGCCGTATGAGTGGGATGAGCAGCAGAGTTCAGTATGTGGGTTGTTCCAATGGTAAACCGTCTGACTGGCATGACTGCCCTTCCCCATCAGGTCCATGTGCACCAGAGCTGCGTTAGGTCAGGAAAATGTCTAAAACCTGCAGGATGGTGGTCCTCAAAGACCAGAACTGGACCCCTCACTAACAAGTGCTGCTACAACAAAGAAATAATCCACCAAACACTCATTTACTGACCTTTTGTGATATTTTGGTGAAAAAAAGATTTGAAGAAGAAGATTTTCTCCCTGGTTGGTGGAAACATTTGGTTTTAAGTGTTGGATGAAAAGAAAGTTCTGTTTTTATCGTTTATGCTTTGATTGAGTGAGAAACAGATCTGAGGCTGGTCCATCATGGTGATGTGTATTTCTACTTCCCTGTTCTGTAGGGTTTAGATGGCCCTACTGGTGAAAAGGGGGCTACAGGGTCCCCTGGCCCTATTGGATTACCTGGCACAATGGTACGCAGTGGTGTCCCTCCGGATGCATCTGTATGATGCATCTTTTGTCCTGCAGGAGGGGACATGTTGTTGTTCCCATGTGTCGTGTGAAAACATTTTCATCCACTGTTTTTTTTCTGACAATAAGACACATCATAAACTTTTTGTCTGTGTTTTTCCCACTTCTTGTCTCAGGGTCCTAAAGGTGAACCTGGAGACGGAGGAAGGTCAGAACTGGTAAGGACTGGTCCTAATCCCACAGGTCTGATTTGTGCACTTCATGCTAAATCAGTTTGTTTTTGTCTGTGTTTGTCTTCAGATCTATGGTCCCCCAGGACCTCCAGGTCCGGTTGGTCCTGCAGTAAGTAAAACATGTGACTCGTCTTTCATCATTCAAAGGCCCACAAGGCACAGCCACAAATGTGTTCTCTGCTGCACAGAGACTGAAGATGGAGCTAAATCCATGGGGTTCTGGGAGAGGATAAGGGCTAAAGGCTGAAATGATTCTTTTCCTGGAGCCAAAGCGACATTTAAATGTTGGAAATGTAGGAAAGATTAGAGTTTTCATCTGTGGGGTGATCTGCTGGGAAATAAGCTGCTTTTATTTATGCAAACATTTAAAGCGTCATTATATCCACAGAACACATCTTACATGCAGCTGGACTGAACAGGATGGGTGTAACTGATCCATGGAAGATCATCTCTGATCTTCTGGTTCGGTCACGCAGTAAAATAAAAGCATTTTGGGAAAATGGTCTCCAGTCATTGGGTCCATCTACTGGCTGTTCTCTTCATCCTGATCCGGCTCTGTGTCCTACTGGAAGGTTGTAGGAGTTTAACCAAAGTTCACAAACATTTTTTACCAACTGGATGAAGCTAAAAGACCGACAGTGATGAAGTGAAGGATGAAGACCAACTGAAAGATGACTGCACACATTCTGAGAAATGTTTTCCATGGAAGAGGCTGAGTCCCAGCCATGGAAAACTAGGAAGCAGACTATTAATAAAACGTCTCCAGGATTTGGAGACAGAATTCAGTCGCTGTAACCTGGTCTCTCTCTCTATTCTCTTGGAGCTGTACACAGATTTTTATCCAAACATCAGAAGGCAGTTTGGAGACAGAGATCAGCAGACTCCCAGCATTCCTCTGTTTTCTCTTTCTTTACTATTTCACTTATTCCATTTACCTGTGTGGAGTTAACGTCTTTTCTTTCGCTTCACCGTGTGCAGACCCATGTGTTAGTATATAAGTTTAATTTAAACTGTTTTTATTCCACCCAGGGTTCCCAGGGACCTTCAGGGCCCAAGGTGAGACACATTCCCAAAGATTGCAGCTTTAGAACAGTTCGTGTCTTTTTGTTTGGTTTGTTTGTTATTATTCCACTTGCAGTTATGTGAAATCTGCTGTTTATGACCCTTGTCAGGGAGAGCCAGGGATAGGCATGAAGGGAGAGAAGGGAGCATCGGGTCAGAAGGGCGACAAGGGAGACAGAGGCCATCTGGGACTTCCTGTGAGTACCTGTTCCCTCCCACCTGACTGCAGACTTGTTAGACTGAGTCATTGTTTTTAAAAATGCTGCTGGAGTTATGGTTCGTCATGGATGGATTTAATTAGGATGCTTTAACACAGAATGCCTTACGGTCCTGTTTACTATAAAGTTTAACATCATGGTTTACCACTTTTTAAAAGACTCCTGAAGTTTTCATGCTGCGGCAGAATGACTGATCAGCTGTAAAAATCAAACATTAGGCACATGTTTCATCTCAGAATGGTTCACTTTACACACCCGTTGTCTTCTAACTTACCAAAGTCACAGACTTTTTAAGTTCCTCTTAATAGTCATGATTTATTCCAACATCAGAAATGTAGGTTTGACAGCACGCTCTGATAGTTACACAGAAAATATCTGTAATTACACAACACAGACACACACTAGTTCCCTGCAGCTTCTTCCAACTTTCACATTAGTAGATTTGGTGTCAGCTGATGTGCAGGTAAATTCACTTTAACAGACTGCAGGAAAGCAGTTCACATCCGTTTACAAAGAAATAAATACAAGTAGATGTTCAAACAGGACATTGGATCTGCTCCCGGAGCTGATGGATCAGACCAACGTCAAGCTCAGTAGGAGCCGAGGGGACTGTATTCGGGGGTCGTGTCAGAAAACCAAAGCAAATTATTAATTCATTCATTTTCTGTAATGCTCATTACCAGACCAGATAAAATAAAATAAAATAAAATAAAATAAAATAAAATAAAATAAAATAAAATAAAATAAAATAAAATAAAATAA
>JBAMHW010000018.1:830319-841335 GCA_037177495.1 Rhadinocentrus ornatus | reverse complement strand
CAGAACGGTTTAAGCCCAGAATACATCTGTGATATGTTCATAGAATATAAACCTAGCAGAGCTCTTAGATCCAAAGACTAGTCCAGACCAGAGTCCAGACTAAACATGGAAAAGCAGCATTTAGCTGTTATGCTGCAAACAAGTGGAACAAACTGCCAGTGGAGATGAAACTTTCACCAAATTTCCAAGTTTCTAATATTTCTTTTATGAAACACCTATGCATGAAATCTGCATGCTAACTTTAACTTATCTTGCTTTTAATAATTTTAATGTAATTTGTGATTTTATTGTTATTTTTGCTAATTTGTTTCTGCCTTTTAATACTTTTTAATGCTTTCTTTGCACCACCTGCAATACTTTCAATGTCTTATGTAAAGCAATTTGAATTATCTTGTACATGATAAAAATGAACTTGCCTTTTCTTACAAACTGACACAATTCTTTACTGAATATATACATTTTTACTGAATATTTAAAGCTGTTTTTTTTCTTTTTTTCTTGTCTACTAGGAGTTACTTTAATGAGCCCACAGCCAGGTTCTGTACCGGTTGTGTCTTGGAGGCCTTTGACTATCTCCACATGATGGGCATTGTCTACAGAGACCTGAAGCCTGAAAACCTTCTACTGGATGCTGAGGGTTATGTCAAAATGGTAAGGCAGTTGTAAAAGTGGCTGTTAGTCCTGGAACCCAGTGCGACGGGGGTCTTTTTGTGTAGAGTTTGCATGTTTTCCTTGTGTATATATGGGTACTCTGGCTTCCTCAAACAGTCCAAAGACATGCATGTTAGATTGACTGGTCACTCTGGGCTACTTACTTACTTACCTGTGTGGGTAGCATGTGGTCCAGATGTCAGTTGTTGGCCTGGACAAGGATTAAGTTTTTTGTGGGCCAAAAGTGGTCCTAACAGCACCTGTTCACAACAAAGTCATCTCAAGTAAATTTTACAGGCACAGTCTGATTCATTATAGTCCAATTATTATCCAATTAAAGAAAATCCATTATATGATCCACATTAGTCCAATTTAAAATAACTATGTTCATATAATCAAATTCATAAAAATAACCACCTAGCTAAGGAAATTAATGGATTGGATGAAACATTAAACATCAACATTCAGAGTCATCAAGCCAGACCTAGAGAGGGAGTCTAATACCTGAAGCCAGACTGGGGGCTGGTTCCACAGGTTCTGATAACTGAAGGTTCTGCCTCCCATTCTACTTTTAAAACCTCTAGGAACCACCAGTAAACCTGCAGTCTGAGAGTTTGATGGGAAAATCTGGAACTCTGAGCTCTTTATGATCCTATGGAGCTTTGTCAGTAAAAGCTTTATGTATGAGGAGAAGAATTTAAAATTTTATTCTGGATTAAACAGGAAGCCGATGAAGAGAAGATAAAACTAGAGAAATATGATCACTGATGATAATTCTCATCAGAATGTAAATCAAAGGACTTTCTGAGGTTCTTAGGACCAAAGACAACAATCTCAGTCTGTCTGCATTTAGAAAGAGAAAATCCAGAGTCATCCAGGTGTTCATGTCTTTAATACATGTTTGGTTTCATCAGACTTCATGGAGAAGAATATGTAAGTATCACCCACATAGCAATGAACATTTATACCATGCAGTCTGAAATGATTACTGGAAGAGGACATTTGTAACTAACCTGATACTAAAGTTCCACCCCGTTTAAAAATATACACTCGTTTTATTTTTTTTATTTCTTACATAGTGTGTCGGTCTGCAAAAAGCAGATGAGTCCCACAGAAAGTCAGACTGAGGAATGCCAAACAGAATCATCAACAGTTTATACAATTTTATAATAAAAAAAAAAATCCCTGTTAGACATTGACATAATGGTGTAACCAGATAAATGTAGCCATGCACACGATACAGTGGTTGGAAAACATGAGGGTTTGAATGACACAGCAGATTATTTTACTAACACCTGGGAAGACAAGCTGTGGAAACTAACTGCAGGGATTTGGGAAGTAAAAGATAAAGGGCAGCGTTTTTAGATGCTTGTTAGATACCACCAAACTAAATGATCCCGCTCTATTGAATAGATCTTAAACAGTACACTCTGGTTTGGAAAGGATCCCAGAGTGACATGATGTGTAAAGACTCTCATTCATTTTGTCAGACTGACAGAACAGCATGGTTCACTGTAGAGGTGCTCTTTCTAACTTCTAACATTTTCATGTGTCCGCAGGCAGACTTTGGCTTTGCTAAAAAGATCGGTATTGGAAAAAAGACCTGGACATTCTGTGGGACACCAGAGTACGTGGCCCCGGAGGTCATCATGAACAAAGGCCATGATTTTGGGTCAGATTGTTGGTCTTTGGGAATCCTCATATTTGAACTTCTCACTGGCAAGTAAGAAATCTAAGAACGCAGCATTTTTCAAGTATTTCCTGCAGGCTGTTAGCAGCTCAGGTAACTAACGGCTAGCTTACAACTCCCCTGCTGGTCTGAGGGATATTATTAAATATGATGTTGGTTATGTGGTGAAGGATATTCTACCAACAACTTTAGATTCCCCATCTTTCTAATGACCATGAACCCCTGAATTTAAGCTCCATATACTTGATTTGACAGATTATGTAATGAGGTAGAGTCAGTACATGCAGCCATTGATGTTGGCTGTCTTTCTAACCAATCAGAAGATTTCTAGTTACTTTTCTCATAAAGTAATGTGGTAACTTGACTTATAACTTTTAAATTGCTGTATTCATGTGATCTAATTAGTTAAGTAACAATATCCAACACTGTTTTTCAGATAGTGTTTATTTAAACATTATTAAAGCCGAGTCAGCAAAAACACACACCTTTCACACACACACACACACACACACACAGCCTTAAAACATCAAAATATTTATTATTTTTTTTTAAAACCCACCATCAACACAGCATAAAGTTAATGATACATGAATTAATTCATCTGGATGAGCAGATTTATGCCAGGTAAAGTCAGATAAAGTTTGTTGCACTGAGGTGGAAATCTGAACCTGCTTTTCTTCCAGCCCACCCTTCTTTGGGTCAGACCCCATAAAGATTTACACCATGGTCCTCCATGGCATTGAGAAGGTGGATTTTCCAAAGAGAATAGGCAAGCGTCCAGACGACCTCATCAGAAGACTCTGCAGGTACGGTGAATCCCTCTGTGATATCAGATGTGGAATAAAGCTGCTGTCACTGCACATATTAGCATATCCTATTGGAACTGGAGGTGAAAACTGGGTAAATGTGTGTCAAGCTAAGAGGCAACAGACGTGAGTTATGAAGGTTGTAATTGTTTTTATTTATTTATTTATTCATTCATTCCTTCATCACACCAATGTCGCGTTTTATTCTTTTTAACAGAACTGAAACTGACCAGTTGGTGGCCGATGCATAATGATTTTCTATGGTTGAATAATAAACACAATCTAAATCAATATATTTCTAATCAAAGAAAAGAGAAAAACAGGTTGAGAGAAACAAAAAAGAAAACAAACTATAAACTGGATCTAACATTAAAAATATAAAGTGACTGCATGTCCGCTTGTTCATCCCAGAATTAAAACAAAGGCCTTGCAGCTTAATGGTTGTAATGGCTGGAACGCCTGCAAAATGTGTGCAAAGACATCAGCATCTGGCTAACATCGCCTAACAAAGCAGACTTCTCTCTGCTCTGTGAAGTCTGAGAGATTCTCCACAAACCTGTTAACAACTAACCGGCTTCCTTACAAGTTGTATAAAAATGTGGCTGCCACTGAAAATAAAAATAGAAATGTAAAAGTTTTAAAAATTGAACTGAGACTGACAGGATAATAAAAGATTAATTAAATAAACCTTCAGAGTAAGGCCCCATGTCTTGGTTTTCCATGTTTTCTGGGTTATGAACACTACTTTCCAGAGTAAAACTGTGTTTTAATACCTAAGTAATGGACAGCACAATTCGGACCCTGCTAAAAGCTGCAGGTCCATATAAGGGGTCAGGTCAGACACTAAAACCGTGTGCAGACCAACTGGCAGAAGTTTTTCTGGACATCTTCAACCTGTCCCTGCAGCTGTCCACGGTTCCTGTCTGCCTGAAGTCCTCCATCATTGTGCCTGTGTCCGAAAGAAACAGAAAAAAACAACTATTACCTGCCTCAATGAGCCCTGTCGCTCTCACCCCATTCATCTGGAAGTGTTTAGAGCGGATCCTCCTAAAACACATCAAGGACACCATCCGTCGCCTACAGGGATAAGCGTTCTACGGAGGATGCTGTCTCCATAGCACCTCACACGGCTCTGACTCACCTGCAGCATCCCAACACCTTTGTTAGGATGCTGTTTGTGGAATACAGCTCAGCTCAACACTGGTCTCTCGGACGAGCTGGCCTTGAAGCTCCACAACCTGGGTTTGCCAGCATCCACCGCACCAACATGGCTGTGAAGTCTGCGGACGATATCATCGTGGTGGGTCTCATTTCCAACAATGATGAGACCCACCTCAGAGAATACGTCCAGAGTCTCAAAAAATGGTGATCCAAAACAATCTAGTTCTCAACATCAACATGACAAGGTAGGTCCTAGAAGATTCCAGGAGGTCCAGGAAGACTGAGCACTGTCCTCTCTGCATACACGGAGAGGCAGTGAAGCATGTGAACAGCATTATGTTCCTGGGCATCCACATTTCCTCTGACTCTCCTGGACTGTGAACACTTCATACCTGGTAAAGAAGCCCAACAATGGCTCTTCTTTCACAGGAAGGTGAAGCGGATGGGACTCTCTTCTCAGCTTCTTGTGAACCTGTCCAGAGCCTCCATGAAGAGCATTCAGTGTCTCAGGCTATGTCCACACAGCACCAAAGCCGGTTCAGGGGTGAAAACGGTGTAAAAACTGGTGGCGAACTTCATGGAACAAAACAAAATTGAGGAAGGGTGGATTGGGAATTGGCGTATGTTCGGCACATTTACGTCATATCCTAGTGCGGTTACGCTGTTCTCACAGTACCACAGACGGTAGAGGTCTCAAACCACCTTGGTACCTGGTTTCAGACATCATCAGTTTCATGGAGGCTAATTCCTGGTTTCGTGGGGATGAAAGGGTGGATTGCTAAAATACTTTTGCAGTTTATAAGTGTTCTTATATCTTTTATATATTGTATATATCTTCATTTTTTTATCTATTTGTGTGTACTTGTTATATTTCTCTTTTCTTATTTAAGTGTGCTTAAACTAAAAGACAAAATTTTGTTATGCTTGCACAATGTCAATCTTTATCTTTGTGAATCTTTAATCTTGGTTGTCCAGAAGTAGCAACTTGGCCACTGTTACGTCATAGCTCCAAGATTTTCTAGAATGATTATGTTTTTTCTCCATCTTCCATTCATATACTCCCTCAGCAAGCCTTTAGGAATTCAGCCACTTCCCGAATAGCTTCCATCCAAAAGAAAACTCTGTGCCATTCCGAAGTGATTACAATGAATTAACAGAGTGGAAATAACCCACTTTAAACAAAACACTTTAATCAAATAGTTTGATTGTATTGTAAGTTGTATTCATAGACAATATGAACCAATTTAAACTTCTATTTCTTTTCTTACAGGCTGAACCCAGTGGAGAGGCTGGGAAACAAAAAGAATGGCATTGTGGACATCAAAAAGCACAAGTAAGTCTTTTTAGATATGAATTAGTTCTCTTTTACATTTGGAAAAGATAAAATTGGAAAAACAATTGAGTTTCTTGGTAATATTGTCATTCGTGATTGTTATATGTATATGTTATATATACAGTAATGATCTATTGAAATTCTTAACATCTAGTAACTAGAAAATTACAGAAGTGTGGAGCTGTCACCCAAATAAAAAAAGAAACATTGGGACCTTATCACCTTATAACGTGATAGTTTATTGTAAATAATTGAAACGTATTACACATTAATGTGAAATTTTATTGTAAAAACGTTCAATGTATCACGTTATAACATCACCGGTTTTATTGTCAAAACATGAGCATATGTATTTTCGACTTTGGATGAGGAAATGGTGTGTGGATCGCAGATCACAGAAATGACTCATTTACAGGACTTGATTGAGTTCTACTTTTTAAAGGTATGGGTCTGTACAGAAGGAAGAATGAGTCCATCCTTGCTTCAAGTCCATGTCACTGTCTATACTCACACTTTTCCCGGGCCGCCACGTTCCTGCGGCCTAGGGCTGAGTAGTTGCGCCCATAGATCCCGGGTCAACTGTCACGCTCCCGACAAGATCTGCACACCACTCCTCCGAGGTTGACAATTAATCTGATCAACTCGTCTCTCAATGCAATGCAAATTTATTTGAACTGCAAAACAGGCATAGGGGAACCCGCTTGTCCTGGCGGAACGTTTGCGCTGGATAGTTGATGGACTCTTGGGGGATGTGAAAGGTCACGTGTCTGTCGCTACTTTATGGTGACGACGTGGAGGACATCTACACATTGGATAGATGTCATTCTACCCCAGAATGGCAGGCTGGTTACGATTCCTGAGCTCGTTCACGTTGGAAACCAACTTGGAGAAGCTCAGCTGGATGGAAACTGACCCAGATTCAGATGATTAGAGTCACCAGTGAGACCACTGAGAGACTTCAAGGCAGACGAAACAAGCCCTAGCCTGACCCTGTTTTGGGTTTGCTGTATCTTAATCATGCTCCCCGAACTGGCCTTGGATGGCTGGTATCAAGGTCCCCTGGAATGTTATGTGGACTGAAGGCGGATTTATGTTTGCGCAGCGTCTGCGTCCTCGTAACCGCCATAGGCTCGGCATAGCTCCGCAGAGGCTCGACGTGCACCTCTTCCAGACCCCTGCTATGCAGATGGTTACGCAGAGGTTCTCCCTTGTGATTTTTCAGTTTGAGATCACGTGTTGCCGGATATCTGGATCTTGTGGCTAAATTTGTGTGGTAACCACAGTTTCTAAAAACAATAACCAGTGGATCAAGTTGATGAGAGGCTGGTCAAATTATTTATTCATTTTCTTCCACAAACTAATAAAGACACTGAACCATACTGGACGCCATTGTTGTTTTAAAACAGAAATACCTACCGAACTGAAGTTAATCATCAAAATGACTTGGTGAGTTTAACGGCCGATACCACCCCTGCTGCCACCTTCAGATTAGGAGGAGAAACTGCAACATGATACCGAAACAACCTACGCTCGAGTGCGAAAGCAAACTCACCAGCTTCAGCTACGCCGTAGCCGGCTGCACGCGTATGCCGCGCAAGCATAAATCCGCTTTGATGCTCTGCCTCCACCTTCCACACCTCCCATCTTCTCGGGCTGTGGACCTTTCCTGGATCTGCTCCCAAGGTCGTTCCATTCCATCATCTGGCGGCAGAGACTGGAGAAATGAACTGGGAGAGAGTTCACAGGCTCACTTACTTACACTTACTTATGCATATACGCATGCACACTCACGCACACAATCACAGACACCACCCAACATATATATGCAGACCAGCAACGGGGACAGAACATCTCTTTGGTATACAGTGGTCCCTCGCCATATCGCCGTTCATCTTCTGCGGTCTCGCTGTTTCGCGGATTTATTTTGTATGCAGCACTGCATATTAAAGTATATGTAAATCCTATTTCAACTATTCTACGTCCAAATTTAACAGTAGGAATCAGCCCACTCTGCTTTGTTTCTTGATTGAACGACGTTACAGACGAGGGTGGGGATGCAGCGCCAGCAGAGAAGCTGTAATATATTTTACGGGGTGAATAATTATTAAGAAATTCACATTGTTAAATATATGTAGGTTTTTGAGAGCGTATAAAGTGTGTGAGAATTTTAAAAATGTTCATTATAGTTTGGGAAAGTTGTATAAACACTCCAAGGAGGGATGATTAGGTCTTAACAAGCATTTCAATTGTGAAAAATTAATGAGGTCGTCATTTCGCTGATTTCATTTATCGCGGGATGTTTTCAGAATGTAACCCCCGCAATAAACGAGGGACCACTGTATATACACATGCATAGAGGAGCAATAAAACCATGCTGGACACTAATCTTCCTGTGTAATTTTACCTCTTCAGACTGGTTCTTGGGTTACCCACATGTACCAATGATCTCTGGATTAATTTAAGATCAATTTAATTAGTGCTCATTATTACCAAAGCATTAAAATAAATAAATAAATGCTGGTGAGTGGATGTGGATAGTGAAAGTGACTGGTACCAGCCTGACCCCTGAAGGTTACAGTTGGTATTGCAGATCCAGCGTAGAGCTGATGTGATGATGCTTTGTTCTGATACCTTTAAGTTTAATTGATCATGTTTTACAATATTCAACTTTAAAAATAAAAAATATATGCATTATCAATATTATGAGTTACTTATGATTAATCACAGATTTCACTGTGAATGATTACAAATAAACAATAAGGTTAAACAATATAAAGCCAATACAAAAGCCCAACTAAATAAAATCATAAACATTGTCGTAATAATTTTGCCATTATTAACTATCAGCACTGATTAGTAAAGACACAAAACTTGAAATCTGTAATATCCAAATTACTTAAAACTGACTAAAATTACAGCATATATTATTGAGATGCTCCTCTAAACTTACCAAGTGTGTCACATTGCAAAGTTCCTATCTCATTTTCCCCAAAATTGAGTTCAGCAAGCTGCTCCCTCATCTCTTTCTATTTATCAGATGGCAATATGACCTCAATGATCTGCCCAGTAATTAACACTTCTATTAGCATGACCCATCTGCGCATGTTCAAGTTAATGTAAGTGTCCATCTGCTGATTAATGACATACAATTCAATCTGCTCAGAATAATTAACTCAGCAGATTTCTGCTTTAATGTGGTGATAACTCATCTGGAGTGTGAGTGCATGAGTGTGGACTGACCTGGTTTCTGTCTGTACTAAACAGGTAACTGGCCATAAGCTGGAGAGCCTCGGGGTTGTCATGGTGATACTGTAATGCTTTTTCAATAAACTCTCTACACTTATCTCCAGCTCCCTCTTCCATACTACAAACGCACACAGAAAGAGGCAAATCTCAACACATTAGAAAACATAAAACACGAGATCAGGTTGTACGTGTCAGGAGTGCAACTCTTTGTGCTTTGGTACCAGAGGTCGGTTAAGTAAATCTCAGCAATGGAGCAGTAGGCTACACTGACATCCTTTGCTGTAGGCCGCTCACGATCCTCATCTGTTAGGGCAGCAGCTCCAGTCTGAGCCTGCAGAGAAAGCACAGGAAAGAGTTTTTTTCTTTTTTTGTTGGTTCAGATTTTCACCAATTAAAAGTATATTTAGTACACAGATGTTTTTATTATAATGTCACAGCTGTAGAACCGTGCTTCACTCCCAGAGAAAGATAAACCGTAAAGTTATTTTTCTACTGAAAATATTATCAAGTTAAAGTACAAAATCAAAGTTGTAAATGAATAAAAACTATTGTTAATCAAATTCACTTTTCCACATTAGTTCAGGATCCTGGTGTTTTCAAAGCCAAGTCATTGTGAAAGAATTCGTGAGAACTCTAAAAAAAGAGTGCTTTTAATGAATGCCTTCAAAGAATGAATATCATCTTTGAGCACCGCTGATGAGCTGAGAGAGCTGATGAGATAATGTAACGGCTGTGTTATTATACTTATACAACTACAGGAACCTTTAACCCAAAGAACTTATTGCAATAGCAGCCAATGTCCTTCTCCTCTGACTCACTCTTTACTTGTTTTTTTTCACCTCAAAGTGCTCCTTGTAAAAAATAAATAAATAAAATTATTCTACAGTTATCGACATAAGTGGTAAAAGAATACCGATTACATGAATGTGCTATTCAGCCGATATACACAACTGAGATCATTTGCGGATGGGCCGTATATTCCTGTAATACCACTAGATTGTATATAAGTTACTATTGTGTCTAGAGGGATCTCCAACTCTGGTCCTTGTGAGCTACTGTCAAGCAGGTTTTAGATGTTGAAACACAGAAGCTGCTCACCATGCATGGAGGGTGCCACCCCAAATCCAGTGTCCAGAGGCTATACGCTAAGCACAAAACAGGGGGGCGACAACTAGTGAGGAACAGGGCCACTATCCAAGATAAAACATCCAAGCTCCACAAATACATTGGGAAGATGGCCCCAAGAGATGAAGCACTTAGTGAATGTCTCAGGCAGTGGTCACTGGAGGAGAAGGAGTTAGAGGGGCCACAATGAGAGGAAAACCCCCTCCGTGGGATGTACCACTAACAGATACCTGAAGTAGTGGATATTAACAAATGCCACCAATGTCTAGATCAGGCTGGATTGAAGAACAGTGGCTGGATAGCTTAGTTGCTATGCAGGAGACCCAAGTTTGAATTCCACAGGGGACAAATATTAATACCTTCCAGTTGGGTCCTAAAGCAAGCCTCTTAACGCTATTGCCTAACTACCTACAAATGTACGTCATTTCAGAGAAAAACATCTGCTAAATGACTGTAGGACAGTACACTAATCATGGCAACACAGGAGCAAGCCTTGAGCACCAGAAAGCCTGGAAGGTGAAGGCAACAGTAGTACCAGTTCTCAATGGAGCACTGGGGGCCGTGTCTCCAACACAGATACCTGGAGAAACATCAGACATCTCCATCCAGTAGAATGCAGTCCCAGCTAAGTAACTGCGTAGGACTTTGGTAGAGGACCCGAGCTTGAGATGAACAGCCACTCACTCCTCCCAGGTGAGATGGGTGGGTAAGGAAAGAGTTTTTTAAATACAGTGAGGAAAATAAGTATTTAAACACCCTGCTAATTTGCAAGTTCTCACACTTAGAAACATGGAGGGGTCTGAAATTTTCATCGTAGCTGCATGTCCACTGTGAGAGACATAATCTAAAAAAAAAGTCCTGAAATGAAAATGTATGATATTTTAACAATTTATTTGTATGATACAGCTGCAAATAAGTATTTCTATATTAATATTTGGTACAGTAGCCTTTGTTTGCAATTACAGAGGTCAAACGTTTCCTGTAGTTTTTCACCAGGTCTGCAC
>JBAMHW010000018.1:777822-795300 GCA_037177495.1 Rhadinocentrus ornatus | reverse complement strand
ATGTGGCAGACGCTTTTATCCAAAGCGACTTACATCTGAGAATAAGAACAACACAAGCAGGAATTCAAACAGGGTGCAACATCGTAATTAAGTAGTAGTCAGACTGCTGAGTCCAGTTGGACCCAGGTGCTGTCATGTAGTGCTAGACGTAGGTTTTTGGGTTTTTTTTAAATACAAGATTGTGATTTCATTACACAATAATCTGGATCTTCTCAGGTTAAGTGCTTTTTCCTGATAACATCCAATCATTTGGTACTGGGAGGTCTTGACGTTTTACTGCTAAAACTGGGTGTGAAAAAAATTATCTCAGAGTCTCAGTGAGATGATTGAACTTTAAACCAGGTTATAGTAACTAAGTAAGAACTAAAAGACATGATTTATAATCTTCTACATTCTGCTCTTGCTGAGTATATTACTCAGAATCTTTTAGATCAGAAAGACTTTTAGGCTGATATTAGGCTGTAAGGGTGAAAGATCTTTTATAAAAACCTGCTCCAGTGTATGTCCAGAAAATCTGAATAAAAGTGGAAGCCTTTGGCTTATCAGTGGTAACTGGCATGCATGTGTGGTTTATTTGGGATGTTGCTAGCTAAAGGGTGGAGGCCTGAACAGCGTTGAATGATTCTCCAGTCATTAAATGGGAATCTGACCTTCTACTGGAGCCGGTTCTGAAGTAAACAACATCTGCTTAGTGATGCTTTGGATTAATGAAGTCCAGGCATGAAGGTTTGCTTCCAAACATCTTGTTTTGGTTGCAAAATCAGCTGCTCATCAAAACACCACCACACCCACGATCCTGAAATATAACTGAAATGTTTCTGTTGAATGTGAGCAGGTCTGAAAACACACTGCCCGTTCCTATCAGCAGCTCTCTTCCTCTGTTTTCTCAGGCCTCTCAAAACCAGCTGCAGTTCTCAGTTTCACTCTGTTTATTTATCACCAGATTCTAGTAAACGAATCAGATTTTACATGAAAAACAGCCACACTCATATCATGTATCTTCTAGCCAAGAAAGAAAAGGTGAATGTGAGACTCATTCACCAGTAAAAGACTTGAGTTGTGAGTCTTTACCATCCACTGCATGTTTCTTTCAGTGCTTCTGTCTCACTTTGAGAGAAAAGATCTGAAAACAAGAGAAACTAAAGATGATACTTAATTCAAGAATGGCTGTTATAGTTTTATGTAAAACCAAGAAAGTTTCTGCTGGAGGGGCGGCACAGCATTCAGAACTAGAGGAGGGACACGTGTTTCTGCTGCTGCTGACATCATGCTACCAATTCTTTCATTCTGGTTTAGTTTCTCTTGTTGTTGGACCTTTTCTCTCAAAGTGAGATAAAACCAATGCTGGAAAGAAGCATCAACAGGTGGTTCGAGGTTTTACTTAAAAACGGACTTGGAACCTTATGTTTAAGGTTAAACACTAATATAAGGAAAATATAAAAGACATATAATCTCAAAACATGAATAATAATTTCACACAATCTGCTCTAGCCAAGTTTATCTGACTGAAAACAAGATCAGATTCAGACTTTTGGGCTGATTTATTCTAAGACTTGGTTAGATGGACAGTTTTTGTCTTTATTATCACCCTGATTTACACAGCCTGGTTCTAAAGTCCAACCCATTTTTTTATCTGAACTCTTTATTTGTCTCTTTAATTAAAATAAAAATATTTGTTGTATATTTGTCTTTTATTTCTGTGTGCAAAAGGGATCCACAAGGGGCAGAAGACAAGTATCAGATTGTGTCAAACAGGGTTTTGAGCCAAAATTTTACCATAAAATGATGCAAAAGGTCTCAGAAACTGGATGTATGATATTTGATACATAGGGTTAAATGGTTAATCTTGGATTATCATTATTGTAGACATGGATGTTTATGTTTGGTTGCTTTAAGACTCATTTCTTATATTTTATATGCAGCAAACAGAAAACTGTCTATTTCCACTGTTTCCATCCAGCTGCAGGTAAAACAACAGCGAGTCGTTGCTGCTTTGTGTGACCTAGAAAATTCATTTCCTGTCCCTGTTTTGTTTTTTGTTTTGTTTTGGTTTTTAGTGCAGCTGTTTCTCATGATTTTGTTTTCTTTGTGACCTCAGTGAAAAGTTGGAGCTCAACATTCATTCAGTATTTATGTGTATGGTGGCGCAAATGAGTGTTTACTGCGCCGAACATCAGAGTGTGATGATTAAAAGTCCGCAGTCATGAAAACAATAGTTAGGAAACACAAACCACTCCCAGCTGTCAGAGACACGAGGGTTCATGTTATTATTCATGAAGACAAACTTAGTTTTGCTTTCCCTCAAAGCTTCTTCTGTGGAAACCAGTAGCGTTCTGATTTGGAGATATTTATTTGACAATACTGTTTGCAACGTCTCCAGTGACTTCACCCGTGACTGCAGATGGCCCCAGTCAAGAATGAGGCCCCAAAGGCTGGAGGAAGCTTTGATGTTTTTTACTTTCTCCTTGGTGAAGAATTAAAGGCATTCACATCAAATGTTGACTTGCTTGACAGCCTGGAATCCGTTTTACCTTTCCTCAAGCATGCACATCCCTGAGGACCAGCCCGACGGAGCAGGTCAGCAGATCAACATGAGTCACATCAGTTATCCTGATGACCATGGCAGTTTATGAAGGGAAAACATAGGACCAGTTCTTTGCAGCCGAGCCAAGGTGTTGAGGGGGTCCGGTTTGGTTTGGTTTCTGCTCTTTGCAGATGGTGTGCTTCTGTTGGCTTTATCGGGTCATGATCTTCTCACTGGAGAGATTCGCAGCTGAGTGTGAAGCACCTGGGATGAGAATCGGCACCTCCAAATCTGAGACCATGGTCACTTTGTCCTCTTTGGGTCGGGAATGAGATCCTGCTGCAAATGCAGGAGTTTGAGTATCTCGGGTCTTGCTTAGGAGTGAGGGGAGGATGGAGCAGGAGATCGACATGCTTATTGGTGCAGCGTCAGCGTCTCTCTGTCGTGGTGAGGAAGGAATAGAGTAAAAAGACGAAGCTCTCGATTTACTGGTCCATCTACCTTCACCTATGGCCACCAGTTGTGGGTAATGACAGAATAACATCTAAAGGAGCCAGGTGGCTTGAGTTGATTAGGACGCCTTCCTAATGAGGTGATCCAGAAGAAGACTGGTATGAAGGTGAAACAGACTCTTCACCTCTAAGCAGCTTGATGAAAATGCACCTAGTCTAACACATGAATGTGAGTCAATACATTACGTAGTTTCCTTGGACTGGTGGAAACTCTGACACCAAAAACAAAAAAGTTCTTGGACTGTGGCAGAACGAAATATGCAGCATCATCACAAAAGTCGCCCGGGTTCTCTGTTCTGTAACGTAGATCATCAAGTCTTTATGTGAAAGCGATCCCAGCAAACCGCTGCATCTTAGAGTTCATCTTCTCTCGGTTAGCAGCATTAGCTGGAATCTGGTCTGTTGTCAGTGAGATCACAGCCCAAGAATTCATTTGTACACAGCAGGACAGACCACTATTTCTGAGTCTCTAGCTTCCAGTGCATGTCTGTTCTTGTGGAGGACAAAAAGAAGGTTGACTTTAATTACACACTGAAGTCATCCCGTCAACTCAGCCGTGTAATCTAACTTCTTGCTATTGTGATCCAATCCCTGTCTGTCTCTTCAATCCCCTCCATCCAGTCCCTGGCAGCGGGACAGGTGTTGTCCTGTTCTAGGTGTTGTCATCCTTCACAAACAACACAAACATCTTCTATCCTGTAATTATTCCCACAGGCTGACTCAGCCCATTTCCAGCCCAACTAAACCCAACAACGTATTATTACAGCCAGTCCACCCCCCCACCCCCAGCGTGTCCCCGAGTCATCCTTAACCTTTTTTCTGTTTCAAAACATCCCTTAGCTATTTCCCATCTTATTTGTTTCACATTCCAAGCAGAGCTACTCATCCTGGTTTAAGTAGAGCAGGTAGGTTGGCCTGCTGCCCTCCGCTAAGGCCTTGGTGTCAAGCTTCATGAGAAAAAACTCTGAGCTACCCAGAAGGCTGGAGGGAAAAGACAGGCTTCATCCATGGGTTTAGAGAGGCCAGGTGGTGTTGGGATATGAAAGGACATGCCACTCCTACAGATCCCTGAGTCAAATTTCTGCAGCCAGTGAGTCAAACATGGCTCTGACACAGCAGGAAGATTATAAACTGTTGGTTTGTACATTTTGTTTGAATACATTTTGTGTTCTCTGCAGATACATTTAAACAGTCTTTTTGTTGAACTGTGTTTTATTAATAAATGCCTTAAATCCCAGATGTGCCAGAGGCACAATAAAGGGAAACTCCACCAGTTTTACACATCCAAGTCTGGGAATCTTAAATGAATACAGACCTGAAGCCTCATCTATTTCCACTAACAGCTAATTAATTTCGAAACCAATCTGTGAGCCGACCATTCCTCCAGCTGTTACCATGAGATACAAGCCATAATGTTCAATATTAATTAATAGTAACATTATAATTATTAATGTTGATGTTGTTAAAGACTTATCCACAAATTTTGTTAATGGTTAATAACACAGCTGTCATGGTCTGTGTGTTTGTGGTTTAGTTTTACTCCTTGTGGGTTCAACATCTTTTCTGGTTTCCTGTTTTATTTCGTAGGTCATTCCACTTCATTAGCTCACCTGGTTTAATTCACTTCACCTGTTCCCCGTGAGTACCTCTGTGTATTTATACCCCTTGGTTTCAGACTTTCCAGGCTTTGGTTCATTTTCATGGAGTTATGATTGGGAATTGAGTAGCCCAGTTCAAAGACTGGAAGCAACTGGAAGCAACTAAGAAACAAAGTAACTTAGACGTCTCAGTCCATCTGAACCTCCTCTGCTCTGTAAAGAATAAATAAATCCTACATAATAACTCTGATTTCTCGCAGAGCAAACAGGTGGAGAGGATACAGGACTTCTACTCGGACTTGGGACGCTTCTTTCTGGAAGCTAATTTATAAAAAAGGTTTTGAACATTTCTTTTCAGCCTGAGTAGAATTCAGAGACACGGGAAAACATCTAGCTAGCATTGACTTCCAGCTGAATAGTTTGGTCCGGTTCAGCCTTGTCCAGTTTAGTCAAGTTCGCTTCAGTCCAGTCCTGTCTGGTTCTCTGCTTTCTTATGGTTCTTTAGGAAAACATGATTTCTGGATGTGCCACTAAACTAAGTTAGCATAACTAACACATCCTCCAGGCGTGTCCAGGCTCTGGGTGAGTGTGTCCCTGGGGAAAACCTGTTGAATCAGTTGTCTTAAAGTACAGCAGCTCATAAACAAGCTGAGACAAGACAGCTATTTTTACAGCCCAGGTGGGTTGTGGGTATGTCAGCGCCCTGTGGGTGGTCAGTGGTCAACACTGACCGCTGACCCTCTGGTTTTAGAGGAGAAGCCAAGGATTATATAATGATCCAGGAAGGACGGCCTAACATCAGAGAATTACTCAAACTGTTTTCATGAAACAGCATCATTAAATCTTTACCTGAACACAGAGTCTGGTTGAATTCACACTTTAGTTTTTTTTAGCTTTTTAATGATTATTATAAAAAAACTGAATTATTCACAGGACTGAACGTTTAAAGAAAAACTTTCCTAGGTTTGGAAAATGAAAAATATTAAGAGGTTCTGAAGGAAACTTAGTGGTTCTACGTTTTCAGCTTAAATTTACGGTAAATCATTAAATATGTGCTTTGGTTGATTCAGTTAAAGGTTGTTAGAAAAACCTCCACTGCTGTGCTGGGGAACTCTTACAGCAGACTGCTTCAGGAGTTTCTGATGAATGGACGACATGAAGTCGGACTAGTTTGCAGCTGTCTGAGTTCAACCAGCTTCAGTTTTTCCTGAGATCCGTGTATATAGTCTCCCGCCCTGAAGGGACCATCATGTTCACAAAAAATGGTTTTCTTGTTAAACATGAAGATAATTAAATAAAAAAATAAAAGGGGTAATGAAGTAAAGCCCACTGGTGCTCAATCCTCACCACGTGGTGCAGCCTGGACCCTGAGGATGATACCCAGACTACCTCTACTTATCACAGTTAACGGGGCCCCAGCTCTGCTCTGTCCTATCAGAAACGTTTAGATAGGAGAAGAATGTGCAAAAGCACTGTAACTCAAGTCAAAACTCCTCCATGATCCTTTCCCTTGACAGTTTCAGCTTTGACTTCTCATCCATCAAAAGCATTTTTTCCTCTCAGAGAACAAACTGAGGTCCACTTGGACATATATGGATAAACTTCTGGAGCCTGGACAGCTTCGGTTTATTTCATTGGTCAGGTGCAGAAACACTGAGTACATTTATTAAACCACAAGAGTTTTAGCTCACTGTCATTTCCTCAAATACTTTTCTTACACTAGCAGAGGCAGCAACACTAAGAATAAACGTGACTTATTTTCCTTCTGCTGAACCACAGGAACCATTTAACGTTTAACTCCTTAACACCTACTTTTATTTACAACTATATAAAACTAAATAAATAGGATAAGAAATTAGGAAAATAATAAAAAGAAAAAGACAGGAATAAAATTAAATACAATTAAACATTAAATAAATCAATAACAACAAGGTTTAAAGATAAGATATTGAAGAAGTGCATGATTAAAGTGGCTTTATGATTACTTATAGACTTATGTCTATTTTATTTCTTTAATTCCTCTTTGGTATACATTTATCTTCACTTCTAATCAAGTCAAGTCAAGTCAAGTTTATTTGTATAGCCCTATATCACAACAAAGTTGTCTCAGAGGACTTTACAGAAAGAGGTGTAAATAAACAGAGTCGTAAATAAACTTCTAATGAGGCATTTTGGATAAAAAGGATCATTTGAAACATGATTTTAGTTAATGCATATTATGATTATTTGTCTATATTCATTAGCCAAGTAGCAAGACAATAATGATTGTACTAAAATAAAATAGAATTAAATATTAAATAAATCAATAATTAAATCAATTTAAATAAATGAAATATAATCATTTAATAAGATAAAAGAAATAAATTTAAAAAGTGGCTTAATGAGAGTTGTAACAACTCAGCAGCTTTTCCCAGTTAGTGTTACTGATTTTTTTCTTTTCCCAGAATAACTGTGCTCCTGATGGGGTCATGTTGTGGTGTGTAACCGTGTGGGGAGTGGTGTTAATAACAGCAGGAAAAGGGAAAGACCTGGAAGCTTCGGTTCGCTTCGGTTCTCTCCATCTTCCACATCAGTCTCATCACACATGCTGACTTTATTCATCTAACAGAAACTTTTGGGATGTAAAACAAATGTCTGCATCTGTTCGCCGAACCTTCTGGAATTTGGCAGAAACTGATCATCTCTATTCAAAGAGCCAAAAATTTCAGGTTACAGTTTCTGTTGTTTCATCCAGGTTTGGCTCCTCAAACGATCTCCAGCTCCCTCCCAAAGCTCTACTGAGATAAAATGGCACACCAAGCGTCCACTCCCTGCTGAACTGTATACACTGTTATCTTTACAATGGCCCTTTCTTCCTGCTCTAAGTAACAAGGCAAACAATGTGACTGTGTGGAAGCAGAGCCAAGGAGCTCCCTCACAGCTGCAACAATGAGCAGGCTTATCATCCCTGCCTCCAGAAAACATCGGAGGGATTTTCTCCTCGGCAGGTGTGGAGGCTCATACTGTAAATAAGCTGACAGTGATAGTCCAGCCAGGCAGGGATGTGGAATGCAGAAAAACCTGATGCTGGGATTAGACAAGGAAGCAAGATTAGACTCAATGCTCAATGTGTTGCTGCACAGTCTCCTCAGGTTGTGCCTGGCTTTCTGACCGCAAAGATGGCCGTAACACCAGCTGACAGCTCTTCAGTTTATACTGCATTCCTGAATCTGAATCCTGACTCCAACAACAGATCAGACACCCGGGAGTGATCAGAGATAGAAAACTGTGACCAAAAACCTTAAAACTCCTTAAACTGTTTTGTTTTTGCCTTAAATGTAGACATGTAGCATTAATTCTGCAGTCTAACAAAGTTTTTAGACTCATTCAGCTTTGTTCATCCAGCTGAATGCCGGGATTTCATCTCTGCTTTCAGTCAACTCGTGTCCAGCGACAGAAATCAGCTGTTTTCAGAACTAGTGAGGGTGGTTTTAGTGGTGCTTATCAGCCTGTTTGCTACCACTGGTAGTCTACAGGATGTTGTTGGGAGTATTCAGATGACAACGACAACGACCAGCATTTAGGAGTAAAAGGGATATAACAAAGAATGATGTAATACAGTCAGTAACACAATAATTTGCCAAAAATGTATTAAGTCATTATGCTGTTGGGTGGTTGTTGACCTAATGTCAAATAAAAACACAACTAAAATGTAATAACTGCAGCTGATGATGTAATAATATATAAATAAGACTGTGCTTCTCAAAAACATGAGAATCATACCTATCAAAGAAAGGTATGATTACATTATTGGTTTTATTACATGTAAAACAGCCAGAATAATTACATTAAAGGTTGCTACAAGGAGTCAAAGTTTGCTTTCTGAACACGGGTGGAACAAAAGGGTCCACAGAGTCAGAAATTGGCCCACGATGAAAGCTTCAGACCTGAAAGAAATGAGCCACAGTAGAACCAGCCAGTTAAAATGATGACTTTCTAACAGCTGTGTTGTGTTTTTGTAGCTGAGATCCAGCTCTCCTGCTGCAGCAGGCGCATGGAGGAGGAGGAGGTATAAACATGTGGTATTCATGTCTTTTATGCCGAGGCAGCCACATTATTTACGGCTCTCATTTTTCATTCAAGCCTCAACTAATGGAAGGAGACCAGAATAGTTTTACGATGAGCGGAGAAAATGAAAAATCTGCTTTTAAAGGTATTTTTAGAACTGACGAGATATTATTTTTCTCCTAGACACAAACAATTATCTACTTGTAGGAGTTAAATTAAAGTCTGAGCAGACTGTCACATCTGCTTCTCATCAACATTAAACTCAAGTCTGAGCATTTCACACTTCAGGAGTAAAGTCATTCACCCTCAGGACTAAACACAGCTCAGACATCCTCACAGAGACAGACAGATGGACGACTGGAAGTGTCTTCAGGTGGAGCTGAACATTACCTCTGAGGAGTGAACAAATCACACCTTCTGACTGAAATCAGCTCAGACTGTCAGGTAACTGGTTGGTCTAATTTGTGAGAAGAGAGAGAATAATCGAGTGATTTTACCTTTCTTCCAAGGAGCCAAGATGGAGAATGACTTGTGCCAGCTGATGACCAGCCCTTTCTTCCTTTTCATACTCATGTTCTGAAACTGTCAGTAAAGAGCTGGAAAATTCAAATGTTGAGTTGAAAAAGATAAAATCGTCCTCAGAGGCTCCTTGTCATGGTTTAAAGAGGATTATTCTCCTTTAAACTACAGCTGTAAAACAAAACAAAAAAGAGAGAGATCCTCCACCGTCTCATGCTACCTGTGTCTGCATGTCTGCTGGACTGTCTGAATCTGAGCAACTCCTCCAGCTGAGAGGAGTGAAGAGGGTGGGACTTTAGGAAGAGGAGGAGCAGGGGGAATGATGAGATTCACTCCCAGCCTGAAGGTGAACAAGGAGCAACAAGAGCTAGAGGGAAAAATAGTTAAAAGGAGGCTGAAATTAGAATTTAATTTCATGGTGGCTGTAACAGAAAAACAGGAGGCACCAAATGTTGAAAGAATGTGAAACATATACCAACTAGTTTAGGACTTTTAATGTTCTTGTTTCACATTGTAAAACACACACACACACAATAATAATAGTTAGAAAAGTTGTGAAACTCTTCTCTGGGTGGAAGAAGGCATGATTTCTAACTAGCTTCAGGGTATTCTGAGAAAATATTAAATGTCTAACATTATACTTTTCCTTTTTTTATGGGTGTCAGAGGTCCAACAACACTGTTTTCAAAGTGTATTACCCCAAATTCGGCTTTGGTCCTTAATTTCATCTGTTCCAGATGTGGCTCTAGTGAGCTCTACTTAGACCGGGCTGTTTCTGTGTCTGAACCTTTAAATGTTCATGTGGTGCCTGTCCACGCCCCTCTCTGGTAGAAGATCTGGCTTTCGCTGGCGCCTACTCAGTGATTTTAAAGGGCTAATCTGGGGGGTGGGTCAATGACAGTATCCACTACCAGGGGCAGTGATTATTTCCCTTAGTGATGTCACAAAAGGAAAGATCTCAGGCTCACCCACTGGAGCACACATTGGCTAAAACATGGCGCAAGCAAGAGAGGAGACAGAATTTTCTCATTTTTGGGCCTCATTCACAGGCTATGTGGACCCATATCATGTTAGAAAACCTTTAGAAAGTGAGTAATGCATAGTATGGGACCATTTAATACTATTCCGGTAACACAGCCAAACAAAGACTGGAGAGGAAACAGATTAACAGGTGACGGTTTCAGGACCGACAATTAACCTAAAACATTAAAGATGTAGTGTGAAACTAAATTAAAAGTTAAAGAGAGAAAAATGTAATCTGTCATCACGTTACAGCTTTAGAACTGCAGCACTGACTCTGATAGGAGTTCTTTGTCACACCTGGGTAGAAAGAGGATGCTGTAAATGAGGCAGAAGGTGCGCTGGCATGTCATACAGCAGCTACAGGTCCATGGATTGCACAAAAATGTGTTGCTAAAACAGGCATTTCCAGACTGACTCTGCTAAAACGTTCAGCAGTGCTCGCACCGAGACCGAAGCTATGGCCAGAGGTGTGATAGCGCCCCATTCTCTCAAAATCACTCGTGAAGCTCTGGAAGAAATCCGGCACTGTAGGGTTTCTACAGAGGGACTTACCTTTGAGCAGACAAAAATTCCAATCCTGATCCAGTACCTGGACTGGAAGAAAGGTGGCATACAAACAAAATTATTGAGGGTCGAAATACACCCAGTGAGACAGCAGAAACCATTGCACAGTATCTCACTGAAACACTGGCCTAAAGGTTGCATTTACTGGAGACAACTGTAACACAAACTTTGGAGGAATGCGATGTGATGAAGGGGGGGAAAGATGAAGAGGTTGCTGTAGAACAAGACCGGTCTGGGTTTCCCAGCACACCTTTTTAATTATCGTGTTCATCATGGATTTGACACAACAGACACTGACCTTGAGAACATCATGTTCAAAATGTACCAGTATTTCCACATTTCCACAGCGCACAAGGAACCTGAAGGAGTACTGTAAGTTTGTTGACATTAAATATAGAAGGACGCTTTCTCACAGCAGGAATGGTGGCTGTAGCCTGGCATTAAAAGGACGGTACAGATGTCTCCAGCTTTAAAGGCATTCTTTCTGCCACAGCAAAGCCACCCATAGTAATCAAGAGGTTTTTTGAAAATGACTTCAGTGAGATCTACCTCTGGCATGTGCACTCATTCATGTCTGTGTTTTACACCCACATTCATGAAACGTCCATTCCTACCATTGCATGTCTGGAGTATCCTGAGAGGTGGACGACTTCTGTGTAAGACTTCTCAACATTTATGAGGATGGATGAGTGAGCCACCAGAATGGAATGATGTTGCATCAAGTACCTAGGAGTAAAGGGGTGTCAACTGATGATGTCAAGTGTTCTGACCAGATCGCCAATCTGAAGAAATTCACAGAGAGGTGCAGCAGTGATGAGGAGTTGAGTGGCCTGCAGGTGCACCAGTAGTAGACCAAACATTTTGAGAAGGCCAAAAGTATTACATCTTTGTCTTTGCGCTTCCTTCACATGATGCAAATGTTGAGAGGGTTTTCTCACTGATGCAGAGCCACTGGAACAAGCAGAGGAACCAGCTTTCTGTTGAGTCACTGAAGGTACTGTAGGTCGAACCCTTTGCGATGAGCCTACAGCAATATTTATGGAAATTATTGGCTACTGGAGGAAATTTTAAGATTAGAAATTCTAACCACTCTGAAAATGTTTTAATAGTTTGCTTTCACTTGGACCCAAGTAGGCTTGGAGGCGGATGGGTTACATCTGCTTATAATATAACCTAATAAGCTTATTAGGTTTAGTAATTAAATAACATATGCCAACCATAGGCCACCATCTGTTTAACATTCACTTATGCGTTTACTTTCCTGGAAGTCCTCGCCAAGCATCACAGCGGGTGGTGGTGGATGCAGCTGTTTTTCATTTTTGGACATTTTCTTTGTGATTTCGGGGCTCGGTGGGTGATGCCTTTCATAGGTTTGGCTTAACCAATGCAAGGTTGTGATAGCTACTTCATAGCCAGTGTTTTGGAACCAACAATGCAGGTTAAGACATCGAGTACAGGCTTTATCACAGGATGCGTTAAACCTGCTTTCTGGAATTCCCCCCAGAATGAATAACTAAGCTGGGCTCATCCAATCCAAAACAAGGGCGTCCAGACTTGGTTCATTAATTAGTTGTATCTGGATCTGTGGACCCAGATGCAGGCTTAACGAGGCAGCCGGAGCTATTTTAAAAACATTGCTGCTCAGAATGTTTAAAATACAAATACCAGGGCAACATACCAGTCGAGCCAACTTCTCTGGGATCCCAGGGCAGGAGGAGATCTTTTTGCAGAATCTCCTTTTCCAAGGATAAGCAAATGTTGCGTGAGTTCGAGTTCAACCTACCTGCAGCAACACAATCAGCTGCCTAAATGTGAGGGGCACCGCGCTGCCATTGGCTGAATGTAACCATCTCACCTGAATCTAATCAGGTGAGCAGCCATTCCACTACACAAAGATAAACCAGATAGAAGTCAACCCAGTTCCAGATATCAGCTGAACTGAATGGTATTTTTACCATTCAAAGCTTCAATCTTTCCTGGATAACTGTCCAAGATCCAAGACATCACATGAATCAACTTTTTAAGGTATTAAGTCAAACTTGTAAACTGTGGAAATACTTGGATAAAATCTTACTTCTTCTTTTGAAGAAGTCATTTTGGCTTGTTTGAGCACCACTTTGTTCTGCAGAGGTACCAAAGTCCCATGATTAATCCAGAGTCTGTAATCTCAGCTGTAATCTGGAGTTAAAGGAGTCATCACCCGGAAATTGCACTTTTTCAAGTTAAAACATGTATTGGTGTTGGACCAAAGTGTAAACTTCCTTGAAAGCGTTTCTTTTGAAGACGTTGGAGTTTTTCCGTCTGAGCCCTTTGTTTACAGAACTGTTAACAAGGTAAACTCTCACAAACGTGTGATTGTAATTTGCTCCTGGGGTTTCGTCATCACAGGAATCAGCCAGCCCCTCTTCCACGTCTAAAATCACCTGCTCGGCCTGGGCAGTCGCCATAACAAGTTCTGTGAAGATTTGGAAACGGCGCTCCCATGTCAACTGCTCGGTTGTCAGGTGCCAAAACCAACATCAAAATGTTTTTAGTCTTCCTGTAGCAGCAGACAAATCTACCGGGGACAAATCGATTAAATTCATTTTTGGTAATAATGTACCTACATCTCTGCCTGCTGCGTTTTATGTTTATGCTAAACATTTTGTGCCTGAATGTTTCAGAAATTCGGGACAATTTCAGTCGAAGAAGGTGTCAAACCTGCGGTTAGAAAGAGGGACAATTCCATCTTTGAGTGGCTCACCATAAATGCAATCGGTAAGTGTCGCTACTGATATAAAGTCATGCTTTACTGTGTCAGAGGCGTGAGATAACGCAGCTAATGCTAATGCTAATGCTAAGGGACGAGCCTAAAAGTTTAACCTCCTGCAATGTACAAATGAGCCCCGTGTTTTGTTTTTTGTTGTAAACGTGTTTCTTCCACCATCTCGGTATCTTCACTCTCAGGCTCAAACATAAATGGCTGAATTCTGTAAGCTGCTGGTCGGTCAGGTTCGCTCGCCATCACTAAGCAGTTGATGTTTTGGAGTCGGACGCACTGACCTCCCTGCAGCCAATCAGCGTGCACCTCATTAACATTAGTCGAAAGCTTGCATGAACTCTCACGAGACAAAGTTGTGGTATGAGCAAAGGGTCAGAACAAAAAAAATATTAAAAGACACTTAGAGGACAGTGGATACATGAAAAGACCAGGTGAAGACACCTTTAACACGTTGGTAAACTGAGATCAGCATTTTGTTAAATCCCCTTCAAAAATATAGTACCACCTGAGAATGTAGCAGTGGGCTTTTCATTCTTTCCACCCAGGGAGTGTTTGCAGGAATAACTGAGCCAAGTTATAGGAGAGGAAGGAGATGCTTTCTTTCATTACCAACTCTCAGGAAATACCAAAGTATGGATGATGTGATTAAGATTTTGTCACAGTGGTTTCATTATTTTGATTCCTAATCTAAGAAATAACTGTCCTAGCACCTTTCTTCCTCCACTAGACTATATTATATAACAATGATTGTTGTTGTCCAGATATCACATTTTTCTAAATATTGACCCTTTTATTGGATATCATCTGACTTGGAATACTCCTGTTTTTCACCAGCTATAAAAACAAGCAAAGTCATGAAGTTGAAACACACCCATGCTGGATCTCAGGTCGCTCAGAAGTCAAGATATTCCACACACCCATAGAGAAGAGTGTGGTTGACTGATAAGCTGACAGAGACAGTAAGATAAACCTCCTCTAAAGACAGGCCGTGGAAGTCAACATTAAGCAGTTGTTTAGCTGTTGATAAGTAATTTAACCCTTAAAACTTCAAGTAATTCTTTGCTCTTTTTGGTCCTACTCTGTTTTTGTGTTTCTATGTAAAACTGCAGGTAGAAGCTGCAAACCTTTTTAATCCAAGTCAACATCCAGAGGCCTGTGAGAACCCCTTCTGGCCTCTGCATGTGGTTTCTCTGTGTTTTAAGAGCCAGTGAGCAAGAACTTTGGAAAAAAAGACTGCGTTAATACGCGATTAAATAATTAACGGCATGAATTAATTAATGCATCAGCATGATAACGCGTTAATGTACCCAGCCCTGATTTTAAGACAAAACAAATGCTAATCTTGTCTTGCATAAAATGCCCAGAGGATTAACCAGAGCCCAAGAGATTTACATTAAATCAGGACACAAGTCTTATCTGGGGTTCCTGTCAGTTTGTATGTTTAATATTTGTGCCAAAAGCAATAGAGGTCCTAATGAAGGGAAACCA
Organism: Rhadinocentrus ornatus; assembly: GCA_037177495.1. Taxonomy (NCBI): domain Eukaryota; kingdom Metazoa; phylum Chordata; class Actinopteri; order Atheriniformes; family Melanotaeniidae; genus Rhadinocentrus; species Rhadinocentrus ornatus. Next base: position 780,264 of record JBAMHW010000018.1, on the reverse strand, counting down.
CATTCAAGACCTTACATGCAGATACAGAGTCAGTTTAAAACATCAGGGTTTGCTGGAAACAATCACTGCGTACGTTAACAATTGGCCTCATTGGGAACTCTTGCTGTGTTTTGAAAAGAGACATCTGGAAAATTCTGGATACACAGATTACCTTTGGAGATACGTTTAGCAGAACTGCATGTTTGGTCACTTAAAGCCAAACAAGACATGAGTTCAGGCCTAAGGGGCTTCAGATTCTGGATCAATAAACCCCAGGTCTGAGAAACGGGATACTACGCTTTACTTTATCCTGTCAGTGTGGAGCTCTGAACTGCCAGAGTTCACCTGTACTGACTCATACATCAGTCAGCCAAAACAATGAAACCACCAACAGGTAGCGTGGGGAACCAGGCTCATCTGTTGACAATACAATGCATTGCTGGAAAAACCTGCATTATGGGACTCACATGGATGTTCTCCTACAGTAGCAGCCGTCCCAGCAAGCCAGCGGGGCTGTGGAAGGATTCAAAAACCACAACAAAGATAACAATCTAATAGGACACGATCTCAGAGAAGCAAGCCCAAATCCCAAAGATCCAGCCCCTACAGGGCCTAAAGTATTCCACTGCTAACATTCCCATACAGGATACCCACAAAAACATCCCAACGGGTCAGAAGTCATAAAGAAGATCTGCTCAACATTAGACTGTGGTCACAACGTTATGGTTTGTGTAAACAATATCATTGTCATCAGAGGAACAATAGTAGAGAAACCATGAAAGGTTCCAGTTCTTACAAATCCTGTCAAATACATTATCGGAATGCCTTGAAGATTTAAGCTCAGCATCGAGGCTGTCACTCATTTTTCTTACTGGTTGCTTGGACATTGTAGAAAACCTCCATTAGAACCAGAACCAGGAACGAAAACCCGCATCAGAACCAGAAGCAGGAAGGGAAAACCTGCATCAGAACCAGAAGCAGGAAGGAAAACTTGCATCAGAACTAAAACGAGGAAAGAAAAACCTTCAATAGAACTAAAACCAGGAAGGAAAACCTTCATTAGAACTAAAACCAGGAAGGAAAACCTGCATCAGAACCTGAAGCAGGAAGGGAAAACCTGCATCAGAACTAGAACCAGGAAGGAAAACCTGCATCAGAAAAAAAAAAACCTGGAAGGAAAACCTTCATTAGAACTAGAACCAGGAAGGAAAACCTGCATCAGAACTAGAACCAGCAAGAAAAACATGCATCAGAACTAGAACCAGGAAGGAAAACCTGCATCAGAACTAAAACGAGGAAAGAAAAACCTTCAATAGAACTAAAACCAGGAAGGAAAACCTTCATTAGAACTAAAACCAGGAAGGAAAACCTGCATCAGAACCTGAAGCAGGAAGGGAAAACCTGCATCAGAACCAGAAGCAGGAAGGAAAACCTGCATCAGAACCAGAAGCAGGAAGGAAAACCTGCAACAGAACCTGAAGCAGGAAGGGAAAACCTGCATCAGAACTAGAACCCGGAAGGAAAACCTGCATCAGAAAAAAAAAACCTGGAAGGAAAACCTTCATTAGAACTAGAACCAGGAAGGAAAACCTGCATCAGAACTAGAACCAGCAAGAAAAACATGCATCAGAACTAGAACCAGGAAAGAAAACCTTCAATAGAACTAAAACCAGGAAGGAAAACCTTCATTAGAACTAAAACCAGAAAGGAAAACCTGCATCAGAACCTGAAGCAGGAAGGGAAAACCTGCATCAGAACTAGAACTAGGAAGGAAAACCTGCATCAGAACCAGAAGCAGGAAGGAAAACCTGCATCAGAACTAGAACCAGCAAGAAAAACATGCATCAGAACTAGAACCAGGAAGAAAAACCTGCATCAGAACTAAAACCAGGAAGGAAAACCTTCGTTAGAACTAAAACCAGGAAGGAAAACCTGCATCAGAACCAGAAGCAGGAAAGAAAACCTGCATCAGCACTAAAACGAGGAAAGAAAAACCTTCAATAGAACTAAAACCAGGAAGGAAAACCTTCATTAGAACTAAAACCAGGAAGGAAAACCTGCATCAGAACCTGAAGCAGGAAGGGAAAACCTGCATTAGAACTAGAACCAGGAAGGAAAACCTGCATCAGAACTAGAACCAGGAAGAAAAATATGCATCAGAACTAGAACCAGGAAGAAAAACCTGCATCAGAACTAAAACCAGGAAGGAAAACCTTCGTTAGAACTAGAACCAGGAAGGAAAACCTGCATCGGAACCAGAAGCAGGAAGGAAAACCTGCATCAGAACTAGAACCAGGAAGGAAAACCTGCATCAGAACCAGAAGCAGGAAGGAAAACCTGCATCAGAACCAGAAGCAAGAAGGAAAACCTTCGTTAGAACTAGAACCAGGAAGGAAAACCTGCATCAGAACTAGAACCAGGAAGGAAAACCTGCATCAGAACCAGAAGCAGGAAGGAAAACCT
>JBAMHW010000018.1:708655-719031 GCA_037177495.1 Rhadinocentrus ornatus | reverse complement strand
ACACTGCTGGGATAGGCTCCAGCTCACCCCGCGACCCCTACTGGGAACAAGCGGTACAGAAAATGGATGGATGGATCTTGTATTAATGATGGAAAGTTGGACCACTGCACAGTCTTCTCCAGCACATAGATCATAGACTGCCCCCCCAGACTTGTACAGTTGCATGATGGCTGCATCACTTCATCTGCGTCTCTTCTTACCCTGATGCTCCCATCACTCTGGAACAGGCTCAGTCTGGTCTCATCAGACCACATGACCTTCTTCCATGGCTCCAGAGTCCAGTCTTTGTGCTCCCTAGCAACCTGGAGCTTTTTTCTTCTTAGCCTCACTGGTTAGTGGTTTTCTTATGGCTCCACAGCTGTTCAGTCATTTGAGTTCCTTCACATTGCTCATGTGGAAAAGTTCTAACTTTCACTATTAAACATGGTCCTGAGTTCTACTGCCTAACTTCTAAATGATCACCGATCACCATCATTCAGGTTTTTCTTCTTGGAAGACGACGGTTCCCCACCATCCTTTCCAGTTTAATAATGGTAGGACAGTTCTTAACCCAGTTTAAATAGTGATGTCTTTCCACATGGTTGTTTAAGAAATTAAAAGATACTCATTGCGTCAGTTGGAGTTAAAAACTTGTTGCAGCTGAAACATCATGATCAATCATGCAGGAAATTTCCAATAAAAGACTCTTACCTTTTACTTAGTTTAATCCTGGTGGTGAGTTTTTTTAAAAAGACAATGTGGATAAAGTGTTAAAGGGAACAAGAAGAAGTTGAATCAGTCTCAGTGGTCCCAGTTTAAGGATCAAAAGGTCATTAAACAGTTGGTGAGTCAAGGGTGACATCCAGGTTGGTTACACCTTCCAGCCACCTACAACTACATCTTACCAAGACTAAGTGATTTCCTGTCATATATCTAATCCAACTCCATGCAACTGCAAGCTCATTATCAGTTTAAGATGATACTCCACGTCCATCTTAAACTTCAGAGTATAACATCTTCCCTTCTCGGTCCTCCCAGGTAACACAAGCTCTGGGTCTATAGGCGATCCTGGTCACATCCAATTCAGGTTTACTGTAGTACCACTTGGTAAGCAGTTGGTCCACCTGATCCTGCTTTGTTATCCCATGAAGTTTCTCCTCTCCATGCTCTTCTTCCTCTCTGATGTTGGCAATGAAGGATGGATGTGGAAGACGAAGTACAGTGTCCTCTCTTATGTCCTCAAAGAACTGCACCACACATTTCCGGGCAAAGTCACGAGCATGTAGGACACATGTTTCATCAAAAAGCTTCTGCTCCACGTCCAGGTAGTTGCTCCAGTATCGTGTCTGCAGGAAGGTGGCGTGATCATCCAAGCAAGGCTTGATGAGGCGTCCCAGAGCTCCCAGAACAATCAGAAACAGAAGGATGGACCAGCCGACCGCCTAGACAGAAAGGGAGAGACAAGAAAAACAATCAGTCATATGACAAAATGACTGCGACACATAAAAAGAGCCATCAGTCAGATTGCTCTTAAGTGTGTGTGTGTGTGTGTGTGTGTGTGTGTGGTGGTTGGGGGGTGTCAAGTCATCTAACAAAGGCCCAATCATCAGTATGACAACAATTATCTAAGGAAGGGTTTCAACATTACATGTGTGGCTTTTCTTACTTTAAGACTTCCCTCCATCATTAAAAAACAGTTTGGATTCATTTAACCTTAATTTAATTAATTGGCTGTTGAATTTATAATTTACAGGAACTACTGCATCAGTAGTTTAATGCATTGGTGCTATATTTTTTAATGTATAACATATGTTAATAAATAAGCTTTGAGTTCTGACAGAGCTCATCCCTGACTAAAAGTCCTCATAAGTTTCATATTCATAGCTGAAAGGTTTACCTGTGAATAGCAGCGAACATAACGGGACACCGCTTTACGAAAGGAACTGTTCCTGAAAATAATGTCCTCCTTACACGGTACTTTGGCCATTATTTTGACCACATCCAGACCCGTGTTGTTGGGAAGACCTGGGAAAACACGCCACTCTGAACATCACTATGAAATAACAGTATCTTCCAGCCAGAGCATGTTTTTATCTGTTAAACGTACCTGAGAACAGTCCAGGGTCTACACTCACACTGAAAGCACAGATGAAGATTTTTCCATCCAACAACGTGACCAGGATCCACACCATTGGGGCCAGGAGGGCCCTCTGCAGCATGGCTGAAAACAGATATCTGCAGGAAGATCACAGACTAAGTTGAAGCTTCAGAACTTTTGGCAGTTTCTCTTTTAGCCGGTTACAGTCTCCCGCTGCAGAAAGCCAGCAGAACGCCGTACGGCGGGGGAGACCTGACATTTCAGGCTGAAGTCCCCAGACTCTGGAATGACCTGCCCCTGTCCCTCCGTGTGGTCGACTCTGTGGACTCTAATAACAAAGCAGTTGAAAACTTTTTATTCAGGAATGCTTTTTGTTGATGGTTATTATTTATTTTATTAAAATGATTATGTACAGCAGTTTGGGATTTTTATCTGTGAAAAGTGCCTTACAAAAAGCTTTAATTTACTTTACTTCTAAACAGCAGTACTTTTACCCATTCTAGACACATCTGACCTAAAATTCATCTCACATTTGCAAGTGAGTAGACAGACAGACAGACAATATAGATATACGTTAAGGCAAACTATGAAACATACTAAATGACCAAATCAATAATGATGAATAAACAAATCAACATGCAAAATATAAAAATGTATAACATAAAAAAAGCAATAAAGTTATAAAAAAAAAAAAGTTATAAAAGCATCCTTGCAATATGGTGCATCTACACCAGGCAGATGTGCAAAAACAAAGAAATGTAAAAACAATGTGCAAAACCCAAAATAGAATAAAGCATAAGGAATTATAGCATGTGGAAATTTCTCAGTGAAATCAAAACCTGTATCTGTAGCTGATTTGTTAACAAGTTGTTCTTCCAGCCAGGTTCTGTATTAAGGAGGAGTTTCATGTTTGTACAGCATGCAGCTTTTTTGTTTTCATGTTGACAAAGGAAGGCTGAAAACAGGTTTTGGTGTTTGATGACATCATTGTGAGAATAAATTTTGCTGTAAATGCTCTGACTTTATCATAAAAACACACCCTGTTGATATGAAACTGATTTATTTAGCATCAACAGTGATTTCACTGTGCAGTAAAATGTCCATCTGACAGTTGTAGTAGTTTTAGTTACTCACTTTACAACTGCAGGATTTTTGGATCTGTTCCCGATGGGTCTCATCCACTCATCCATCATGACACCTGTATGTCGGTTGACAAGGACCCCCAAGAAGAATAATATAATGGGTGGTACAACCATTACTCCCAGAGAGTAGAGCTTGTTGTACTGAGGAAGGCATGGGCAGTTAAAGTCGAAGCTGGTGTAGAGCTTGACGCTGACCAGAGCCAGGATGATACAGATCCCGTTGGAAATGGACTCAGAGTTGGACTGGAAGTACTGCAGGACCAACTTCAGACGCTCCATAACTTGATCAGAGTACGATGAGGTCAAGGTGGAAGATAAAACGACTCAAAACTCAAGTTACTGCCGAGGTTGTTTTCTTAAAAGGAAACAGAAATTGTTCAAGCAGTAATTTCTAGATAGGAAATGTTTATATTGCTGCAGAAATATGGAGAATAGTAAACTCACCAGACAGTGTGAAGTAACTCTTGTCTCTTTAAACCTCCTGAGTGTAAATGTGGAACACACCTGAGCAGGTGACATAGTTGTGTAGACACACCCTCCACTGTTAAAGTGATACAGTCTGAAAAGAAAAGAGACATGACAGAGGCTCATGGTTATTATTGGACATAAAACTGGTTGTAAAACATGTTCTGTATAAATAACTCTTCCGGTCCCTAAATGAAACAAGGCTCAAAATAAAGGAACCATTACATATAAGACACCACCATTTAGCAGCAATCTTTAAACTGAATTTTTAAATAACCAAAAGTAATAAGAGAAGGGAGCCCGGGCCAAACAAAAACAAAAGATGGGAGCAGACCACAAACAAGCAATGCAATGGGCAGTTTAATGTGGGCTGCTCCCCCCTAACCGACTACCGGTGACTCCCAACTCAACTCATAAGCAAAGGAACCAAACAGAGTTACAACAGTGCTGCCTTGGTGGTGGTAGCCAGGACACTGCCCCCTCTTGGCTTTGTACCTCCACAGGATTCCCTCCAGCCAATCACTGAGGACGAAAACGGAACAATACAATAATCACACAACCAAAGAGAGCGCCCACAGAGGCGCACCCCTCCACCCCTAAGGGCTGGGATAAACTTACTGTGTATGCAAACATGCTCATCAACGTTCTGCAACATCTGTGTATATACTTGCTGCAGCTTATGCAGCCAAAATGCTTAATACTAAATGCTTAATACTGAAGGTCACCGCTAGGGGCAGTACACAGGCCAGTCTGCCATTCACACTGTATTTCTATGAACAACAGTTTACTGTTGGCCCCCACTTTCTACAATATGATATTACAAATAAAAGAAAAACTAAAAATACCTTCAAATATGAACTTAGCTAATATTATTCTACTATTAAAACCAGGAAAAGACCCCACATTTCCATTCAGTTACCATCCAATTTCATTATTAAATGTAGATGTAAAATGTAAGATTTAAAAAAAATAACCATCCTGACCAAATAGGCTTAATTAAAGGTAGACATTCCTCTACAAAGACGCAGATCAATTAACATAATAGATTATTCTACCCCACATAATCTGGAATCATTTTTTTAGATGCAGAAAAAGCATTTGACCGAGTAAACTTGAAATTTCTATTTTCAGCATTAAACAAATTTAGGTTTGGGCCATCTTTCATATGTATAAAAATGACTGTATAAAAATATTATATAACAACCCAAATGCATGTGTGAAGACCAATTCTCCAAGCTTCTGCTTGCAGAGAGACACCAGGCAGGGCTACCTGCTTTCTCTTTCACTTTTTGCTATTTTTATTGAACCCCTAGCTGCTACCATAAGACAAAATAAAGAGATTAAAGGAATCCATGCCATAAATATAAAACATAAGATAAGTCTTTATGCTGATGATGTATTACTTTTCCTACAGAATTCATCGACATCTCTCCCCCTGACAATCACACTCATTAACAAATTCTTGTTAATATCTGACTACTCTATTAATTGACTATAGTTATGCCCATTAACTGTGACTTAAAAAAATACCCAATACTACAATACAGTCTGGAAAAATGAGATATTTAGGCATAAATATTTCTCCCAGATTATCAGAACTAACAAAGCTAAATTATGCCCAGCTACTTAAAACAATAGAGGAAGATCTCTCACGGTGGAGGCACTATCCTATCCCCATATCACTCATGGGGAGGGTTGCCACTATTAAAATGATGGTTCTACCTAAAGTCAACTACCTGTTTTCAGTCATACCCGCTAAACCATCCTCCAGCTGGTTTAAGTCTCTTAAACACCTCACCAGAGAGGCGTCCAGGAGGAATCCTGTCCAGATGCCCAAGCCACTTGATCTGCCTCCTCTCGATGCAGAAGAGCAGCAACTCTACTCTGAGCCCCTCCCGGATGACCAAGCTTCTCTAAGGGGAAGCCCAGCCACCCTGTGGAGAAAACTTATTTCAGCTGCTTGTATTAGCGATCTTTCGGTCACTACCCACAGCTCGTGACCATAGGTGAGGGTAGGAACGTAGAGTGACTGATAAATCGAGAGCTTTGCCTTTTGGCTCAGCTCTTAGGCTCACCCTTCCTCACTCGTCAACAAGACCCTGAGATACGTGAACTCCTCTACTTGGGGCAGGACCTCATTCCTGACCCCGGGAGAAAGCACTCCACCATTTTCCGGCTGAGATTTGGAGTTCTTATTCTTATCCCAGCCGCTTCTCACTCGGGTACGAATTACTCCAGTGAGAGCTGAAGATCGTAACCTGAAGAAGCCAACTGAACTACATCATACGCAAAGAGCAGAGACCCAATCCTGAGGCCACATAACCAGATCCCCTCAACGCCTTGGCTGCGCCTAGATATTCTGTCAATAAAAGTCATAAACAGAATCGGAAACAAGGGGCAGCCTTGGTGGAATCCAACCCTCACTGGAAATGATTCTGATTTACTGTCCGCAATGTGGACCAAGCTCTGACACCAGTCGTACAGGGACTAGACAGCTCATACAAGAGGGTCCGGCACTCCATACTCCCGGAGTACCACCCCCACAAAAGTCCCACCAAGGACACGGTCCAACGCCTTCTTCAAGTCCACAAAGCATATGTAGACTGGTTGAGCAAACTCCCATGCCCCCTCCAAGACCCTGAAGAGAGTGTAGAGCTGGTCCACTGTTCCATGACCAGGACGAAAACCACACTGCTCCTCCTCAATCTGAGGTTCGACTATGCGACTGACCCTCCTGTCCAGCACCCTTGAATTGACCATACCAGGGAGGCTGAGGAGTGTGATCCCCATGTAGTTGGAGCACACCCTGAGGTTCCCCCTTTTTGAAGAGGGGGACCACCACCCCAGTTTGCCAGTCCAGGGGAACTGTCTCCAATGTCCACACAAGAAAGAAAGAAATTCTAAGAAATTCTGGGCAGACTTCATCCACCCCCGGGGCCACTGAGGAGCTTTTTAACCACCTCAGCCCCAGAGATGGGAGAGCCAACGCCACGCTCCCCAGACTCTGCTTCCTCATCGGAAGACGTGTTGGTGAGATTGAGGAGGTCTTCGAAGTATTCCCCCCTCCGCCTCACAATGTTCCGAGTCGAGGTCAGCAGCCCCCCATCCCCACTTTACACAGTTGTTGATGGAGCACTGCTTTCCTCTCCTGAGCAGCCAAATGGTGGACCAGAATCTTCTCGAAGCCGTCCAGAACTCATTCTCCATGACCTCTACAAATTCCTCCCATGCCTGAGTTTTTGCCTTAGCGACCGCTGAGGCTGTATTCCCATCAGCTGCCTATGGAGTCCCACAGGCCAAAAAGGCCCAATAGAGCTCCCTTTTCAGCTTGACGGCATCCCTTACTGCTTAATGAATTTGGGGGTTACCGCCACGACAGGCACCGACAACCTTACGGCCAAAGTTTCCGGCTGAGCGCCTCATCAATAGAGGCATGGAACACAGCCCACGCGGACTCAATGTCCCCTGCCTCACCCAGGACACAGTTGAAGCTCTGCTGGAAATGGGAGTTGAAACTCTTTCTGACAGGGTCTCCACCAGACGTTCTCAGCAGACACTCACAACATGCTTGAGCCTGCCAGGCCTGATCGGCATCATCCCCCACCATCTGAGCCAACTCACCACCAGGTGTTGATCAGTTGACAGCTCCGCCCCTCTCTTCACCCGAGTGTCCAAGACATGTCCGACAATACGACTACAAAGTTGATCATCGAACTGCGGCCTAAAATGTCCTGGTGCCATGTGCACATGTGGACACTCTTATCCCTGAACAAGGTGTTCGTTATGGACAATCCATGACGAGCACAGAAGTATGTCACCCTTACGAGCAGACCTGACAACCAAGCACCCATTGCTACTAGGATCGTCAGGACTCACAAACTCCTCCACCACAGTAAGGTGGCGGCTCAGGGAGGAACACTGGACACATTTCTATGGAAAAACAAGCCATCACGTATTAGTCTAAAAACTTTATAACAGACTAAAGACAGAGGTGCATTGGACCTACCCACCTTTAATCACTATTTCTTAGCTAACAAACTGCAATACAGCTACAAATGGCTTAAACCTAGTGGTCTACATGAACCATGGTTAGATGTAGAGCAAGCATTGTGTGAGGATCTCGTTATATGTGACCTGCCATTTATCAGCTCAGCCATCAAACCACACAAGTGTTTTAAAAGCATTAACATCAGTTCCTCTTTAATGGCTTGGTGGAAATTTCTAAAAATAACCAAGTCTTCGCTTATTCCATGTAAACTTATACCTATCTGGATATCCTGCAAAAAAATATTATACGGTCGGTGCCAGGGGGTTGGGGCCTGCCTGGGTGTGCTGCTGCAAGGTGAGTTGGTACATGCTCTGGTGTCTAGATGCCGCCCCGGGACCCAGGGTATGGCACCGAGGCAGAGGAGATGTAGGGGTTTGAGGACAATGGGTTCCTTTCACACCCCTGTTTCCAGGGCGCCACCGTGGGCAGACAGAGGAAGGTGGTTACCCCAGGGGCCGGATTTGGGGCTCGCCAGCCTCTGGTCCACTAGGGATGTTTTTCACAGGGCATGGTGGGAGGGTTAAGTGTCATGTGAGTGTGTGAGAGCGAGTGTTTGAGGGTACAGCGCATGGGAGGCTGTGAGTGAGGGGTAAAGGGGTGATAGATGGGGTAACATGTGGGTGGAAAAGGGGGGGTGGGGGAGGGCTGGAGTTAGTGGAGGAGGGATGGTTTGGGGAAGAAGGAAGGGTGTAGGATGTCGGTAGTGGGGGTGGGGGTGGGTAAGGAGAGGATGGGGGCAAGTGGTCGGTGGTGCCCTGGCTTCTGTGTGTGTGGCTGAAACATTAGGGTGGGTCCTAGCCCACTGCACTTGGCATTTTACTGGTGAGCAAATAAAGGAAAGCACCAAGTTGAAGAGCTGAGCTTCTGCTTTTTCTTTCCACAACCCAGCCAAACCTCAGAAGTGTCAGAAGTTAACCAAAGGATGCCTCCTTAAAAAGGGTCAAGAGCAGCAAGCGGATGAATATGCAACTGAGGACATTGAGCAGACTGAACCCCAACCAGGAGTCAGTACTAGTGTTAGTGCATCGGCTGATGATTGGCTAGGTTATTTGTTTGCTTCATGCATGTGCAAATTGAAAGAGATAAAAGGTACCAAGCAGGATGTCCGCCACCACCTGAGATTCGGGCATGCCCTGCCACGAGAGGGCATCAGCATTGTAGTTGACACGGCCTGATCGGTATTTAATATCGAAATCAAGCTGAGCTGCCCAATGCTCCTAACTTGGCCCCCAACCCACTATGGCTGGCGTCAATCTCCAAAACGAAAGGGCACGATAAATCTGCATAGACCAGCACTGGGGCCGAAACCAAACTTAGCTTCAAGGCCTCAAAGCTCTCCTCACACTGCGGCATCCATGCTGCATCCAGAGCCTGGCCTGGCCTCTTTTTGTCCTTGCTACCCCCCAGCTGAGCAACCAACTGATGCAGAGGACCCGCCAACTGCAAAAAGCCTCGACAAAGCGCCGGTAATAGCTGGCAAATCCCAAAAGGAACGCAGCTCGGAGACATAGCGAGGGCACTGCCACTTAGCCACCGCCTCCACCTTCTTGGGATTGGTACAGACTCCCTGGCTTGAAATCACATGCCCCAAATAGCTCACCTCCTGTTGGAAGAAGGCACACTTCTCAAGCTTCGCCTTCAAACCCTCGGCATGGTGTGGTACTGGCGCAATAACTAACCCCTGTCTGCTCCACCTCAGTCATTGCTGACAGGTCAAGTGAGTCGATCCTATCTAGCACTAAGGGGGCAGCAGTCTGCAAGTACACGGTTGCAAGGGTGGATCCCACTTCAGTCATACCTGCAGGCAGTCTAACAATTTCAGCAACCCCTAGGTTTCCCAGGCCAGTCCGCGGGTAAAGGAGGACCTTAGTTGTCCCAATGTTTACCACCGGAACACACACTGTCCCCCGGATGACCTGCACCAAACACGAGGAGGCCAACAGACCAGCTGGTAAGCCAACTTCAGGGGGTTCAAACAAAACGTTCCGACCCCAGAGCTGCTCAGGGCAGGTACTGGGACCAGCTTTATCACCCCACCTGGTATATGCACAGCTCCTATACACTGGACTCTCGCCGTCCCAGTGAGGTCCCCAGAACCTGACTGGCAGACTGTTTGCAGCTCTGCAAAGCTGCAACGACTGGGCCAGGTGCCTGAGAAACACACGGCAAGTTAAAGATGGACAACCCAAATGTGCCAAAAAGTTCGTGATAACACCAGCGAATTATGTAAATTCCCAGGACCCATGGGACAGCAGGCGCAGGACCATGGGAATCCTTAACGACCAGGATCCCACAACGATGTATCGCTTTGCCACATAGTTCGACATCAAGCTCCAAGTAGTCGATATACTGGATGGCTAAGCCGTTAGCCGCTCACAGCTGAAGCCAGTGACACGAGGTGAGGCGCTCGTGGCCCCAAGGTGTAAACCACTCCAAGCCTTTGGTAATGGTGGAAACCATAGACCCGGTGTCGATCAAACAAGGGACAGTTACACCCCCAACTGAAACATATACAGGACTGTCTCAGAAAATTAGAATATTGTAATAAAGTTCTTTATTTACTGTAATGCAATTAAAAAACATGAAATGTCATTCATTCTGGATTCATTACAAATCAACTGAGATATTGCAAGCCTTTTATTGT
>JBAMHW010000018.1:692684-708555 GCA_037177495.1 Rhadinocentrus ornatus | reverse complement strand
TATGTCAGCAGGCTCTCGATGGATGAGCGGTAGAAGGTCAGCAGCAGGTTGGAATTTAGCTTATACTTCCTAAGGACCCTCCGCTTACAGATTTGTTGAGAAAGAACCAGCCAACAAGGTTCAGTGGAACTGCACAGTCCAGTGCACAATATGGAACCTTATACCAATAATCCTCCCCTTTGCAAATCAAAGTTATTCGGCATCACACAGCAGCCGGACCATCATTCTGCTGCTACAAAAGAAAATGAAGGAAAAAAAATTATAATCCTCTTACCTGAGCCGTTACCATAATAATCCTATTTTTATAGATGTTCTAAAATGAGTCTTAAATGATTATGGAATGAGAAGTGTCACAGTGAAATACATAAACACAGCATTGAATAATTAAATGTTATTGAATAAAATTGGATAAACACATGAATCAATTACCACTTAAATGTATCATTAATATATTGGAATCTTAGAATACATATAAATCATGTTTACACCTAGTTTCCTGATAAAATAAAAAAAGTAATCACTTATTTTCTGTTACCCCGCCCAGCAGCTTTGATGGATAAAATTAAATCAATCTGCTGCATGAAGACTATAAAATTATCCATTAATGCTTAAAATGTGTACGTTGAATATTTAAATAAATTTAACCCATCGTATATATATCTCCAGTTTTAGTAAATAACTACATTTAATTGTTCAGTGCTGTATTGATGCATTTCGTCATGGCAGTTTTCCCTCCACTGACGGCTGGACAGAGGTCATGGTCCGGTAAAACCATCTAACCAGTCCAGTCCTGGGCCATGAGTCCTACAAAAGAATAAATCTGTAATAATAACTCTTCCACCTCCACTCGCTACTGCAGAGCAGCTTCTTTAACCTAAACTGTCTGAATAAACGTTCTCTTAATCAGAGAGGAGAGACACAGACGTTTAATCTGTTTATTTGTAAAAAGACCAAAGAAAACATGTTTGTGTCAGCCGCATCAAAGTGCTTTAATATTGAACAGAGACCGTCATTCGGCTGCAGCTTTCTGGTGTCTGAGATCCATCTAAGATGCTCTGCACATGAACCCAGGATGGGAAAGCTCTTTATCTGGCTCCAATACGATCTGGGAAAAGTCCTCTTCAAACTGGACACAGTGGTTAAACAGTAGATAACATCTGATAAGAAAAGAATAAAAACAGAAATGTTCCACAGGTCAAACAGAAAGTAGGTCCTTCTTTACAGACAGGAGATGCAGGATGCCTCAGCTGGAAACATCTGGTGAAGCTTCAGCTTCGTTTTCTTCAGGTCAAAGTGATCTCTGACGACTGGCTGGCATCAATCACTCTGAACACTCCCACCTTCTCCTTCATGCTCCCCTTGTCTTTGTCTGAAAACAACAATGTGTTACTCTAGATAAAAACAGAAACCCTTCCTGAGAGAAGCAGAGATGGCGTCCTCACCCAGTAAGTCGCTGCGATCCAGTAAAACATCCAGGTCCTTGTCGCTGATCACCTTCCCTCTGGAAGCCTTCACCTCTCTGAGGACAAACAGCCAGATGTTACTCTGTAAACTCCGACATGTTAAACCCAGATCATTTGAACTTCAAAAGGTTCTTCTCGTCTTACTTCTCAGGGCCTTTAGCTTTCAGCAGCTCCTGCAGCTCATCCAGATCGATGCAGCTTCTGCTCTGTTTCAGCTCTGCCTTCCCACCTTTAAACTTATCTGTGCAGGAGAATAGCAAACCCACCATCAATGATCCAGCTCTTCCAACTCGCACTCAAGATGAACTGCCAATAAAACACGTGTTGACTGCTTCAGTTTTACATTTATCTGATAAACTGCCGTGCTCAAAAAAAAAGGGAACACTTAAACAACACAATGTAACTACAAGTCAATCCCACTTCTGTGAACTCAAACTCATTGATTTTTGTGTGATTTTGTTGTCAGCACATTCAACTACGTAAAGAACAAAGTGTTTAACAAGAATACTTCATTTATTCAGATCTAGGATGTTATTTTAGTGTTCCCTGTATTTTTTTGAGCAGTGTATAAGATTTAAAATGTCGATCGACTGGATGATCAAGACAACATCCATCTAACATTACAACATTGATCTGACTGCTGCTCGATCGGCTCAGTGACAGCCGAGCACTCCGGTGGGACAGCAGCATCCAAACAGAGGGGAGGGATAAAGACCTACTGGCAGCAATCTGGCCAGCAAATAAGCTTTTCTCATAGTGAGAATTAAGGTGCTACACATTAGAACTTAGATTGACTAGACCAGTGATTCTCAAACTTTTCTACTGCAGGGCAGCGATTTCCGCCTCATCGGTTCCACTAACCTACAACCACCTAAATGATGACAGAAAAGCTGCGTGGGGTGGGGGGAACAGAATGGCGATCTGCTGTGTGAGGGGGACAGAACGCTGATCTGCAATTTTAATTGCAAACATACACTTCATAAACAGGCATGTGTGGGGAGGGGGAGGTTAATCGGGACCTCTCGCACCCCTGTTCCCCCCTAGGTGGCGGGGGGAGGCGGTAGCCCCGAGGGCCGGGACCCGGTTTGGCTGCGCCGATGGGCTGTTGGCTCTGGGTGGGGTGGAGGGGTGGCTGGAGGGGTTGCGGTGGACCGGGCTTGGGGCTCACTGTCCTCTGGTCCACCTGGGGCGTCCCCCATGGGGCATGGTGGGAGGGTTGTGTGTGGTGTGGCTGTGTGATGGTGGGTGTAAGTGGGGGGTTGTGTGAGGTGATGGTTGGAGTGGGTGGAGGGTGGTTGGTGACGTCCTGGTTCCCGGGGTGGGCGGCTGGAGCATCGCGGTGGGTGCTGGCCCGCGCCGGGCGGATGTTTGGGGGGGCCTGGTTCTCCTTGGCATGGTGCGGAACTTCTGCCTTTGTTGGGGTGGGGGTGTCTTGGGTTTGTGCTCTGGGGTTGCTGTTGATGGCCCGGGTCTCTGGGCTGCTCTGGTCTGCCTCTAGTCTCCGTAGAGGCGGGGTCACATTTGCATGATCTCACTCCTCATCTCTGATAACTCCTTGTTCCTCTTCCTCTGCATGCTGACAGTCACTGAGTCGTCCAGTGGTTTTATACACTAAGAGATACTTTTTTTTTTTCTATTAATCACAGGCAGCTCTGTTTTTTTGTAAAAGCTGTAGGAAATCTTCTGATGTGTTTTTGTACAAATGTAGAAGTTTGTTAGTGTGGACTGAAGGGTCGTTGTCTTCTGTCTGTGGTGTATTTGTCTCTTCTTTCTTCTTCTCTCTGCTTTCCCTTTAGCTTCTTTTTGCTATTTTCTTTTCTTTTCTGTCCCCTCCAGTCGGGTCCAGAAAGATTACATAGATTCCATGATTCAAAGTAAATAAATAACAGTAAATAAATAAAGAAAGGAATCAGACTATCAAGAGGAGCCTTAAACTTATAAGCCTCCCCTTGGCAAAGCAAATTTGTTCGGCACAATACAGCAACCAGACTATCATTCTGCTGCTATGATGCTGGACAAGACAGGTTAGAAAGAAAAAAGAGCGGTGATCTGCTGGGTGGACAGAAACTCTACTCACTCTTGTGGATGACCAGCTGCTCCAGCTTCCTCTTGGCTGAGGCTCTCTCCAGGATCTTCTGGTCGATGGTGTTGGCTGTGACCAGGCGGTAGACGACCACCGGTTTGGTCTGCCCGATGCGGTGGCAGCGGTCCTGAGCCTGTAGGTCTGCCTGGGGGTTCTGGAAGGGTCATTGAACACAGATTTATCAGGATGAAACGCTTGTGAAGCTGGAACGATGACTTGGCGTCTGGGAGACTCATAAGGAGGAGATGGAATCACCAGAAAAACCACCAGAACTGAGACACAGAACTCTGCACCCACCCAGTCACTGTCAAAGATGATGACTGTATCAGCTGCTGTCAAGTTGATCCCCAGTCCTCCTGCTCGGGTGCTAAGCAGGAACAGGAACACCTCAGGATCTTTGGAAAACCTGGTCATCTGATGGAAAAGAAGTAAAACTCAGAAACTGAGGGTCCAGTATGGATCAGGAAATCCCAGTTCTGACTGGTGTCCACGTCAAACTCACGTTTTCATCTCTGTCGGTGTAGGACATGCTGCCATCCAGTCGGCTGTACTGGAAGCCTCGTAGGTAGCAGTAATCCATCAAGATGTCCAAGATCGACGTCATCTGACTGAAGATCAGAACCTAAACAACAACCAACTCATGTTAGAACCGATCATGCATCATTCAGAAGGTCCGCCCTGATTCTCACATCAGACGAAGGCCAGAGGGCTGAAACGTGTAGGACGTGGAAATAAAGGCACTCCAGTTACTTTTAAAGGAAAGTACTCTGGAGTTTGCTGTGTGTCTATTAAGCTTGTGTAGTTGTGAAGATATACTTCATTTGTTTTGGGTCATGTCATTTTAGACAGGAGGCAGAGGAGATGTGAACTGGTGATCAGGACAAGCTCACACTGAGCTTCACATTACTTCTGGCTACTTTCTGTGAATTGTGTTACTGTACACATCTGATTAAATGAAAACAGATCGCAAAGCAGCTGTTCACCTTGTGTCCTCTCTTCTTCAGTGCAGGCAGCAGTCGATCCAGGATCAGGAACTTTCCAGAGCTCTGCACCAGCTGTTCATCAATCTGCAGCCAGGATAAGATGTGGAGAAGAACATGCGGTCAGCTCCTTCAGATCTTCGATCATCACATTTCTGCCTCCAGATCAGCAGCTGCAGGTCCACCACAGAGGTGGGACCGTGTTACCTTGAACTCCTGGGTGGCGGGGTCCAGGGGGTACTCCACCAGGTAGGGGTGGTTACAGCATCTCTTCAGCAGCATCAACATGTTCTGCAGCTTCAGGTTGATCTGAGAATTCAGTGGGCTCTGGACATCCAGGACTGGAGAGGGGCTGGAAGAGAGGACCGGCAGTATGAGCAGGTTTCTGTTAGACTCAGTAGGGGGTCTGCAGAGGACAGAGCCACTACGGCCCCCCTCAGTGATCTCGGTCCATAGAGGCAGGACTGACCTCTGCTCGGACTCCTTGCGGACCTGCTCCAGGTATTTTTCCAGGGCAAACGGTGTGTCCGCCTCCATCTCGTTGTAGTTCACCACCTTTTGACTTCGCCGCTTAGGTCTACCGTTCGGCGTCAGGACGACAGGAGCTTCTGTCTGATGAAGCAGGACGCAGAGTTTTACTGGTTAGTCTTTAGTTACCGGGAGAAAGAGGAGTTGGATGGAAACGTCATCACATGGATGACTGTGGAGTTCGGTGAAGTAACTATGTAAAAAGATCAACCAGTCGACATAGAAACAACCAGACAACGTCAGCAGCCACGTTTCCATGGATACCAGTGTTTGGATTACAATCCTGATCAGAATAAAAATGAAAAGATTCTGATTGGTCCGTTTGTGTCACAGCTAGGAAGAAAATGTGAGGAGCAAAACTGAGGCGGTCAGTATGTGATGCACAAGAACTTAATTACGGAGGAGAAACTGAAATCAGATGGTGATAAATCATCACATCTGAAATCACCATTTCTTCTTTTGCTGTTTGTGCCATATCTAACAGTTCAATTCATGTCAGAATGATTTTCTCTGATCACACGAGATGATGAATAACATTTAGGATCCTGTAAACAGAACAGGCCTGATCAGAACTGGAAACCAATTGAAGAAATTTTTCATCATCAGAATCTCTCCGGCCCAGTTCTGTACCTTCTCTTGGCCCAGCATCTTAGCGATGGTCTTGTTGACCACAGCAGAGTAATAAACTTCCTGCTTGGTCGTCAGAGGAGCGTACACTATGATCTCTTTCTTTGGAGGAACCTCCAGCGTCACATCGGACTTGAGCCTCCGGAGCAGGAACGGAGTCAGAATCTGAAACCGAATGTGAGAATAAACTTTACTGCATCTTTGATACCAAACCGTCTCATGTTACAGCTGAACATTCTGGCTTTTTAAAACAGACATTAAACTGACTTCATGTCAGCGTTTCAAGTAGGAAAAAAAAAAGGGGGATGAAGTTGGAATTTGCATTAAGAAAATAAAACTATTTCCAGCAGTGAAGTCTGGAGAAATTCTGGAGGACTGACCTGGTGCAACATGCTAAGGATGTTCTGCTCCCGTTCAGCAACCAGCACGTTCTCAGACTCTCCCAGCGTGTTGATGTCGAACCACGACTCAAAGCTGCAGATAGAGGTTAATACGGAGAAATTGGACCAGGTTCAGGACTCAGAGGAGTCCTGAGTCAGATCTCCTACAACTGGGAGACCAGTACAGGTTGTCCACAGTTGATCTCCACATCATGGAGCTGCTGGTGCAGTTATAGCCCAAAAAAAATCAGAAGGATGGAAAATCATCCGCCACATAAAACTTTTAATAATATCAGAATCACCTTTTTAGGTCATCAAAGACCTCTGGAAGGAGGAAGTTGAGGAGGGACCAGAGCTCAGCCAGGTTGTTCTGCAGTGGTGTTCCCGTCAGCAGCAGCTTGTTATCGGTGGGAAACATCTTCAGCTCCCGGACCAGACGGCAGTTCAGGTTCTTGATCCTGTGACCTTCGTCCACGATTAGATACTTCCACTGGAAGCGCTGGATGGAGCAGAAAACAGGAGGAGAAGGTTCATCCAACACATGCTGAAGCCAGGAGGAACCAGCCAGGTCCACAGTTCTCAAACTGTGGTACTGGTACCACTGGTGGTATTCTTGGTCCCTCTAGTGGTATGCTGATGAATTCTCTAATATCAACCACTTTACAGATTGTTTTCAGAGTTTTTGTAAATTACAGATATTCTCAAGTTGAAACCTTCATCTCTGGTTTTCCAACAAAAATCGTGAGAAAGTTACAGTTCTGAACATTCCAGTAAATAAAGTCATCTATCCATCTTCTCAATGTCTGATTGGTCAGAAGCGGCAAACTCCAGCCATTCGGTGAGCCCGCTCTGACCTCGATGGGTTTATGGCTCTACGGATGGATTTGAACACTGATGGAACTCGTGGACGAAGGGGCTGTTTTGGCATCCTGCGTTTTATAAACATTTCTTGCAGTTTTGCATAAACGTGGCCGTTCTGTGGTCACCTCTGAGTCAGGGCAGCAGCTGACCCCCGCCCTCCTGTTGTTCAATGGCCGACTGCTGCTGATCAATTTTTCTCTCTTGTTGCGTTCATCGTTCAGCTGGGAACGAGGAGCCTACGTTTCATGGTTCACACTGGCACATATTAACCCCAAAATATTGTTTTCAGCAGGACCTTCTCTAGCAACGTAGTTAATAAGTGGTAGAAATTATACTTCAGCTATGCAGGGGCGGGTCTAGAAAAGTTCTCATGGGGGGCCAGACAGGAGCACGGACCAGGAAAAGGTAGGCATGAATGAGACCTTTTTTTCCCCCAGGTCTAAAATTGGATTAAATATTGAACTGATTATTACTACTAAAGTGATCATCTAATGTAAAAAAGTGGAAGAAAAACATGTAAAACAAACAGCCAATGATGTAGTTTATCAACAGGTGTTTGCTGCTGTTGGACTTTTATCACTGCTGCACAAACGCTCACACTTCAATGATAAAAGAAAAAATCTGCTTTTATCCAGATCAGTTTTTTAACTTCAGTTGTCACATCTGGTGGTTTACGACAGATATCACCAGAAAAACGGTTGGTGAGATGATGCTGTATGAATTATGATCTAGAACATGGTAGAGATGCTGATGAACATACATTACATGCTGCATTTACTGACCCTTGGACATGTGACGTTTACCCAAGCAAAGGTCAGTTAACGCTAAATAAGTATCGGCTCGTTCTGTTGATACAAAACAGAAAAAACAGGCAAATTTCAGGTAATGATGTGAAGGGTGACCAATCATTCATTTTTAGGCCCCGATAAAATATTTTAATCGTTTCATAGCCCTAATAAAATGTTTACAGCTGGTGATGTGATGTTTACTGAAGGATAAACAGTGACCCTACCTGGAGAAATTTCCTGTCAATCATGGAGATCTCAAAGGACGTGACGACTACCGGAAACATGCTGAGGGGCCCCTGAGGACAGCGGATCTGCTTCAGCAGCTTGGCCCTCTCCGTCTGGGGGCCGTGATAAAGCAGCACCGACACCTGGAACAGACATGACAGCTGAGTCCTAGCAGGGACCACCGGACCCCCCATTATCAGATATCATTATCCTCCTCTACCTCCGGAGTGAAGCGTCTGAATTCACTGATCCAGTTGGGCAGAGTGGAGAGGGGGGCCACTACAAGGAAGGGGCCCATCACCTTCTTCTCTATCATCATGGCGATGTGAGCGATGCACTGGATGGTCTTCCCCAGTCCCATCTCATCAGCCAGGATTCCATTGATCCCGTTCTCCCACAACATCTGTCAGACAGAACAACACAGGTCAGATCCAACCAGAACAGGTGTGGGGGTGGGGGCATCCGGGTAGATCATCAGAGCTGTTGTGATAAGTGCTCCATGCTGCAGGTGAGGAAGCTGGGGAACCCCATGTTTCTCACACATCCTGTCACAACTCTGCTCTATTGGAATTTTCTATTTTCTGAAGTGACAAGACAAAAAAAATAAACTCATTAAAACCACATTTTTAACGTCATAACTATTACATAACACAACTATACAGCCTCTGATGTCAGGGTTTAATTTTCCCCCAAAAAAATTATTATTAATGTGTTAACTTGTAAGTTTTTCCAGCAGCCATGCAGTAAATTATGCTGGTCTCTAAAAATCCGCTCACTGCAGAGTCTCGCATCACATAGTCAAGCAGAGCCAGATAAGCCATTGCATCTTTACTAGGGATGTGAAAGACTAGACAACTAATCGATTAAACAGTGCACAGAGTCAACGTCGTTTTTTGGGGGACGTTTGTTTGTTGTATTTGGAGGAGTTATGTGTCTACGCAGAGACATGAAGGGGTTTACGGGCCTGTGTAAAAATAATAGCGTGGCCCCTTTAAGAGCTGAAGAGGCGGAGAGACGCACAGCAAGATTCAGAACAGTAGGGAGGGGAGGACGTCGGAGCAGAGGAAATCGCTGAGACAAACTTCCTGTTTAGTGGTGAATGTTGGGGCACAGCGAAGGGAACTAACCCTGAAGCTAGCTGCAGCTTCACCCAGGAGCAATCACCTCCTGATACCAGTGTGGAGGCGGAAAGTTTAGCAGCCGTTTCTGTCTGGAGTTTTCACTGATAGGGGAGGCAACAGACCAGAGCAGCACGGTTACCAAAAGTGTTGCTTCAGGAGCAAAAGGTCCAGATGGAAATACGAGGAAAAAACTTGTTATGTTGTTGCTGAACTCTCCTGTGGGCTTGGTGTTTAGCTCACGTATATATGAAATAGCCATCCCAGGTTCAATCCCGACGTCTTCCTGACCCACTTTCTCAATGTCATGACTTTGAAAGGCCTGACTATTTGACTTCAAAAACCAACTAAATGCCCATCCCAGTCTTTCTGCACTGGGTCTCTTTTTATCCATCAGTTAATTTTCTGAACAGCTACAGGTGGGGCAAATATCCCGATTGTAGCCTGACTAGTGAGCACGTTTACACAGCAACCATGTCATTTTAATTGCAATTATTATGACTTTAGAACCTGTCTGGCACGTTTTCAGCGCCACTTCAATCATTTTTGCAAATAGCTTTAATATCCAACGCGGTGTGAAAGGTAATATTTGATTTTGAACGAATTGTCTCACGTTTCAGATCGTTTCTTATTTATTCTGTACCATTGCTGTCGCAGTTTCCCATTTCTCCAGATTTTGTGCATATGCCTGGGTCAGAGTTGCCGTGGAGATAGAAGCATTCTCCTGCCAAGTTTGGTTTTTATAAATCCCAGAAGTTGACTATACCTGGGGCCGGTTTTTGTAGAAATGAGGCCCCAGGAGCTTAGTTTGTTTTACACATATTTTACAGAGACCGTCATCAAGACATCAGTCCCCCTCTTACCCTGAGCCACTCGATGCCTTCGATCTGGTACCACCTCATGACCCCCCCAGTGAAGAGCTCTGGCTGCTGGACAGGAACCGGCTGTCCGTTCACCTTCCTGTGAGGATGCAGGAGGTGCTGGGCATTGTCTCGGACAGTCTCCGATAGGCGGTTCTTGATGTCCTGGTTGGAGTCGCTCATCTTCTCAATATCCTCGGCTTCCAGTTTCCTCTGGGCCGGCGCCTCGCCCTGAACATCACAGGGGACACAACACACGTTAGGAGACGGGATTTTATTCCCCAGCAGGGATTCATCTTCCTAGCTACAATCAGTTTCCTCCAGCAGGAGTGTTAACGTGAAAATCTTGAAGCATTTGGATGAAGAAGATATGATTGTGATGCTGTAAAGACCAGTCAGTGGGTCTTTAGCATTATCTTTACCGCTTCCTCCATCTTTGATTTCTTGGCTTGAGACACAATTTCCTGAAAAACACAAACAGAAACTAAGTGAAGAGACGAGTTTATGAAACAAACTGAAGGAGAGAAACAGACTTTACCTCCGCTGACATGACATCTGCTATTTTGTAGTCTTCGTTTCTCTTCCTCTTCTTTAAATCTGGTCAGACAGAAATGAGTTAGTATCCGGATGCAACTGGAGCTTATTACCCACCAGACTCAAACCTTTTAACCTATTCCTTCTGATCAACACCCAGATATACTGATGGTAACTTAAAGGAGTGTGAACCAGAATGAGGCTTAGGGAAACGGTAATCTTTATTTGAAGGTTAAGTACAAAAAAGACATATTAAAACAACCTTAAAGATCCATCTTCACTGAACTGCAAGAAACTACATATTTCTAACTCTGAACTGGACCATGAAGCTGAGTTGCTTCTGGAAAATTTCCCTCCTCTGGATTTATTTTTCATCCATTTCATGTTATGATCTACTTGAACTGGAATCTAGTGAAAGGAAGCTCTTGCTTGGTGACTTTAAAGACAGTGTCTCCTCTCCTATCAGTAATTTTATCAACAATGGTTAATGTCTACTTCAAGATGTTCTCCAGGTGCAGCTCCATCACTCGGGGTGAGTCTGATGGAAGCTGCTCTGGTTCCTCCTCCTGGTTGATCAGCAGTATATTTTCAGCCTGACGCTTTACCACTAACTCACACAGCTTCTTCATGTTTTCTACAGCTATGTAGCGCCGGATTTCCTAGATTTTAGGACATTGTGTTTTTGTCAGTCTCTTATCCTCTGCTGAGCTTCTGGAGCAGACTTGATCTTCATCAGTTCAGGTGACATGACACAGACAGGGAGCTGCAGAGGTCAAATTAATTCATCTCTCATCCAGATTTTCTTCTTCTTCTTTATGTTGTTCCGGAACCATAAAAAAACTCTGAAACTGCTGGAGACACCAGATCACACCCACATAGGAACAAATTCCGCCATATTCCAGTTTCACTGTCTGTGATCTGTGTTGGTCTTCATCCTTCTGGATGACTGACATACAACACAGTGTACAGCTGCTGATCAGAGCCAATCAGCAGAGAAGACCCACCTCTTCTCTGACTTTAACTGCTTTTTATCTTTGTGTCGTTCTGAGCCCAGTGAGGAGGGAATGAACACAGAATACACAGACAGATACCCGGGAAGAGAGAGGCCCTACACGACTGAAATATTAGATGCACCAGTGTAACCAGGTTGGACTTTAGAGCTGGATCTTTAGTTTTTTTAGGAGAGGAAATGAAAGGTCAGCTCACCTTTCTCAGGTTCTCCACTGATGGTGGTTTGACCCTAAAAAGACAAAAACTCTTGTTGATTTAATCTAATGTATTGTTGGACTAAACCCCATTACCACTCCGGCCTCTCTCACCTCCTTGGCCTTCTTGTCCAGTCTGTCCTTCCTGAGTTTTTCCTAAAGCAGTTAACAGTGGTATGTCCAATTAGTTGCATCTCAAACATCCACCTACCCACTCGTGTCTCACACATAGACCCACCCTTCCCACACACCAACCACTGTACCTCATTCTGTTGCTGCTCCATCTTGGTCAGTAAGAATTTGGAGTAGATGTTGCTCTTCTGGAGAAGATGCTGAAGTCTCTTGAACCTCATGTCTTGCGAGTCCCTCTCCCACGACTGCCGGGCCTGAACGTGTAAATAATCCCAAGAGTCATTTTACACGTGAACCAGAATAAAACTGGATACATGAACATCATTAACATACCTTCTCCATCATCACCATCTCCTTCCTCTCTCCTTGCTCCATCAGCAGCTTCTCTTCCTCCTCCATCTCCTTCGTGATTATCACTTCAGACATGTTATCAGATTTCACACTCAAATCTACAGAAAATTACAGCCACGTCAGTTCACACTCTCAGAAAGTGATCATTTATACTTCATGATGAAGTTCCTAAACCTGCTCACTGCTCAGCCTAAAAACTAAACCTCAGGTTGGATCCACTTCACTGACCATCGGCAGCTTCAGTCTCCATGGCGGTTCCCAGCGGCTGCTCAGACTCATCAGGTTTGGGACACTGAGGAGATGCACTTCGACTTTCCTCTTTCAGGCTGTCAGTGAAGATCAAATTAGAATCAACGGGGTCTATTTATTCTGGAGGAAGGACACGCTTCATTCATCTGCTTTAAACTTTTAACAATAAATGTTAACAGTTAAAAGCAGAATAGGATCTGAACTCAGGTAAACATTAATGCACATGTTCATTTCCTCCGTTTAACACTCCTTACTTTATATGATAATTATTAAACAACTCACCAGCTCATTGTTGTTAACAGGGACGACCGGACTGCTTCAACGTTTCCAAAAACTTTAACAAACTTTTCTGTTTTCCAACAAAAGAAAAAAGAAACTGGTTACACAACCAGCACTGCAGCCTATTTAAGTCTCCATAAAGCAAACTCGGAAGTTTCTGGTTTTCAGTCCGGTTCTTCTGAAAACGTTTCTGTCGCCGCAGTTTGTTTCAAAAGTTTTATTTTAAACTAAAACAGTGTGTCCCTGTTAAAAGTCAACCGGTTTCCACGCTCGTGCGGTAAACACCGTGTTTGTCTTCCAGTTTAAAATTACTAATGTACTTCCGTCTTTAACCTTTCAGACTTAAGGCACCAATACACTTATTACATGGAAATCTATTTATTTAAAAGATAAAAATTACGTCGTTTCCGCTCCTCCGTATTTAGATTCGTCTCACTTGATACAGCTTGGTGGGCGGGGCTATTCTTTTTGGCGCCACTTCAGACGAAATCATTATTTCGGAAACAGAGGGGTGAATGGCTTCGGAATACAAAGATTAAATTAATTTAGAAATAAAGAAATGAAACAGAAATTAATATAAATTACTAATATATTTGTATTCTAAATCAAAATGTGTTTACATGCATACAATCTTTTATGTTAATAGCAATCATTTTAAAAGGAAGAGCCACCCCTCTGATTACACAAATGCGCCACATTCATCATCTCAATTCCCGCGAAAGTGCGGACGCAAGCAAAACCGGAAATGGATCACATCCAATTTTTATTTTTAATATAGATCATTTCGAACCCACAAACAGGCGCAGATAGTCATAGAAAATATGTCCAATATTCCAAGTAGCTTACGGAAATACAACATAAAAAAAGAAAACAACTAAATAAAAAAATAAATCACAGTTCATGTCTAATGCTACTTAGGTGATCCACTGCCCTGCATGTTTTAGAGGTAACCCTACTTTAACACACTTGAATGAAAAGAATGTCTCATTAACATGATGCAAAGAACTTGATTAGGAAGGTCATTAATCTGAATCAGGTGTTGGAGTAGGAACACTAAAACGTGCAAGGCAGTGGGTTTTGAGGACCTGTATTGAGAAACAAGAAGTAAGAATAGAGAAACCTTGGAAAATGTACAATTGTGCGTGTCAAATTTTCCAATAATGAAAATATTACACAAAACCCTACATATTAATTTTGAAAAACAGTCAAGAAAACAGTATAATCAAATTAAAAACAGTATAATCAAATGCTGATATTACATTCTTAGAAGATAAATCCCTTTCCCCAAAATATTTTTAAAAATAAGTAACTGTAGAAAGTTAGTCTTTTTGACAAAATGTACATTCTCTACTCTCCAACCCAAACCTTCTTTTCAAAAGTTAGCACCTGGATAAATATAATTCATTTTAAATACATAATTAACTCACCATAAAATCAACGACATTCACCCCCCATCTGCTACTGATCAGTGTCCCTCTTTCTAATTAGTATTGTTTATTAAATGTGCTCAGGGCTGCAGAGACCGTTCTTTAAAAAGAGGCTTAAGACCTACTGTTTTAGCTTAGCTTTCAACAAAATTTTATTTTATCTTAATTTATTTTACATAATTTTATTTCATGATTTTTTATTTTTATTTTACTCAACTGTATTATTATTTAATTATACATTTGTATTTATTTATTAATTAATTTTTAGCTGTTCTTATTGTTTCTTAAGGTTATTTATTCTTCATTTTAACTCCAGAGTTTTCCTTATGGTAATCCTCCACACCAGGGGTTCTGCCTGCTCGGTCTGGGGATTGTTGCCGTGGAGATCGCCCTTGCCTGGATGGCTGGGGCCCTGCACTGCAGCCTTATGGCTGTGGTGTGAGCCCCGGTCTGTCCTGATGGGGGTGGTTCCCGCTGGGTGGACTGGTTTCCAGTGTAGATGGATCCCCATGGTTTTGTTTCACAGCAGCATCAGGACAGATGTAGGGGTGTTGAACAATTTGAACACAATCCAGGCCCCCCCCCCCCCTCACACACACACACACCTCGGTCTGGTGTCTTACAACCCTATCGAGTGCTTTTTTGAATTGAGCAGGTTTGTTATAGCCAAGATGGCTCTCCTCCATGAGTCCAATGTAGAGCTTTTGGCTTTGTTTACCGGTGCTGTAGACCCTCTAACATGACCACATCCTGAAAATATTACAGCCATTTCCTCACATGCAGTTTGTGAGGTGGCAGCCTTACAGTTTACTAGCAGCCGTCAAGGCCCACTGCCCTGCATGTTTTAACCGTGTCCCAATCCAACACGCCTGATTCATAGTAATGACCTTCCTCATCAAGTTCTCTGCAGCATGTTAATGAGTCATTCACGTCATTCAGGTGTGTTAAAGTCGAGTATAATTAAATGAAGGATTTTATTATTAAGAGATGAAAAAATCCAAATCTGCCCCGTGTAACCTCACTAAACCTAATAACTGGCTGGCCATCCTTAGCAGCAACAACTTGCAATGAGTCTTTTACAGCACTGTGGAGGAATTTTGGCCCACTAAACAATAAGAATTGTTGTAAATCAGCTGCATTGGAGGACTTTCCAGCATGAACCGCCTTTTTAAGGTCATGCCACAGCATCTCAACTGGATTCATGTCAGGACTCTGACTAGGCCATTCCACAGTCTTCATTGTTTTTCTTCAACCATTCAGAGGTGGACTTGCTGGTGTATTTAGGATCATTGTCTTGTTGCAGAACCAAAGTTTATTTCAACCTGAGGTCACAGGAGTCGGACATTCTTCTTCAGGATAGTTTATAAATATTTACCTATTAGGTTATAGCGTTATAAGATCCATTTGGGTGACAGCTCTATGCTTCTGTACAAACATGTTTATTCGAAAGTCAGTTTTTCCGTCTCATATGTGGAACCTAAATGCATGTTTTCTGGCCTGGATAAGTTTTTATTTTCTTTCATTCTGAGAAAGTTAAACTAACATACAATACTCTGGTACACGGAATTCAATATTAACCATTGCCGTGTCTCAAGATAATTGATTTAAACAAAAACAGAAAACACCCTTTCGACTAAACAAAATTTTACTATCTATCTATCTATCTATCTATCTATCTATCTATATATATACATACATACATACAAACAATAAAAGGCTTGCAATATCTCAGTTGATTTGTAATGAATCCAGAATGTATGACATTTCATGTTTTTTAATTG
>JBAMHW010000018.1:666593-685202 GCA_037177495.1 Rhadinocentrus ornatus | reverse complement strand
TTTCTTAGACATCTTTGTATATATATATATATATATATATATATATATATATATATATATATATATATATATAAAAAAGTTTGAAATTGGACTAATGCAATTTGCTTTAGTTGGATCACAATGAATTAGGGTAAATTGATTTGTCTGTAAAGTACTGCGAGATAACTTGAATGAATTGGAGCTTTACAAACCGAACTGAATTGAGCAGTGTGTTTATCTGACCTCCATATGGAGCTGAGCTTTTCTAAGGTTCTGATCCAACCAGCAAACACCACTGTTGGAGCTCTTTTAACCAGGATCTACGTCGCTTTATTAGGAAACTCTGTTCTGAGATCCCAGCAGTTTTCAGAGCTCCTTTCAGCTCATATCTGATTATAAACAACCCTGGTTTTCATCAAGAATCCTCTCATCATACAGTGTGGTAGTACAATATTTATTTTCAGTTTAAGTGTTACATGTTGAGAAACAAACTTACAGTTGTCATCAGCCACAAATTTAATGCAGATAATGTGTTGAGACCAATTCAATGATGGATTCAACACAACAGAACTGGCAAACCCAATTTTACATATATATACATAATGTTTATGTACATATATCGTAGCACTAGACTTTTGAACTGCTGAGACAGTGTTGTGCAGAGGCTGGTAAGAAAAATTAAAAACACCTTCAAATGGAAACAGACTTACAGACACATGCTGAAAAGGCAGCAGAACACTCACAGAATGAAAAGAAAGAAGAAGAGGAGGAGGAGGTCCGTTTGACCAGACACCTCAGTGAAACCGATCCATTTACCAACCCTGCTGCAGGAATGCAGAGAAACACACATTCACACCAACACATACACACTTCTCACCAACCTGCCACCAGAGGACAAAGAAAATAGTCTCCGACAGGTCGGGTGGGGGGGAATCATCACCCCTCAGAGACAGGACAGAGAGACTGAGGGACCTCTAACTGGTCTGGTAGTGCGGCTACATTATGTACAGTACAAATACAACTTCATCTGCTTCTCACATCAGCTCCAGTCCCTCTGTTCTGTCCTGTCTGTTGGGGGGGGTTCAGGCTAACGGGCCTAAAGAAGAACGGGGGGTTGGGGGTGGTGGTGGTGTGTGGCCAGGCTGACGGCCTGCAGAGGAAGGTGGTGGTGGGGAGGTGGAGGTTGGGGTGTCAATGGGAAATGAGTGGTTTTCTCTCAGCAGCATCCTCCTGATGAAGTCTTGACAGAAGTGCCTGGAGTGAGCTTGACATTGGGTTTCTCCCCTCCCCCGGCCGTGGCCCCAGGGCCCATCCTCTTCTTGATCTCAGCAGCCATGGTCATGAAGGCCTGCTCTACGTTGGTGGCATTTTTGGCGCTGGTTTCCAAAAAGGGGATTCCCAGAGAGTCAGCAAACTCCTGGACAGAAAGAGAAAACAAGATAAACAAAGCGGTCTTTTAAAGAGAAAGAAACAACAATCTCTGCTCATCTGAAATCGTCTGCAGGACTGAGGGAAACAAACACTGGTTTTCTGGTACATAACTGCAGGGGCTGCTGATGCTGGTCCTACACTGGGGACATTTTTCGATCTTCCTGACTTAATAGATGTGATTTCAGTTTGTATGATGAGGCGAGTCAGTTCAGGTTGTCCGGATTACTACACATGGATCTGGAAAAGTTCCTCTAATGATCATGTGAAGTATGTGGTTTTTCACTTCCAGATACCTGGGATTAAATGTGTGATGGTTTTATTGCTCCATTGTGATCTGAAAGTTGTAATAAATGTGAAAATGTGTAACTGAGGCAAAATCCTGTTCACTTATTTTTCTCTATAAACTACAGGTCGTTCACAACGTTTTCTAAAGGAGATTTCATTAAATCTAGACATCTTGAGATTGTACTCTAAATACAAAGAGAAACTGTATAGATTTATCTGCTCACCTGAGATCAAACTGTGCTGTATGTGGTCCCTGCACTAAAATAAGTCCAACACCCCTGATCCATTTACTTCTAAGTAGACCAAAACATGTTAGTGAGCTAGGTTCAGCACTAACTGGGTGGTAAGATGATGTGCAGCTAAATCTGTCCATGAACAACGACTGGTTCAACATCTGGAGAGAAGCAATCGTGTCAGTTTCCTCCACCGTTGTCACGGCTTTGATCTCAAGGTTAAATGATCATGATTGGATTTGACTTTCCTGCCTTTGGAATTGACCTAATGATAAAAACTGACATCAGATTATGATTTAATGTCTGATTTCTGCAAACAGAGGATGAATAAATGTGATGAAGTTCTGTTACTCCAATCAGAATATCTGCTCCTCTTGTGTTGGTTTTCAGTTCCAATCTCTCATGATAACAGGTCGGTTTTGACCCGTCTTAAAGCAGCCCAAAAATACACACACAAAAAACTAACATCCATTTTCTTTCTTATCTGTTGGTTACCTTGTTAGGATTCCTTTTCATGAAAATATTCCTTTTAATGTTTTGGGTGTGGGCCTCTGGGACATTTTTTCGTCAGTCGATTTTATTTAAAAAAAAAAAAAAAAAAAGATGGTAAAATGGGCCTCACAAAAAAAATCCTATAAATAAATAAAAGTAAATAAAGGAAAGGTCGTTGCGTTACCTGACCATTACTGAGGGGTATTAGAACACATTTCTCAAAGACGTTTTCACTTGGAAATTGCACTTTTTCAAGTTAAAACACGTGTTGGTGTCAGACCGAAGTGTTAACTTCCTTGAAAGCGTTTCTTTTGAAGACGGTGGAGTTTTTCCATCTGGGCCCTTTGATCACAGCAGAACCACCAACAAGGGCAAACTCTCGCAAACGCATGATTTTGATTTGGCGCTCCCGTGTCAACTGCTCGGTTGTCAGTTGCCAAAATCAACATCAAAATGTTTTTAGTCTTCCTGTAGCAGCAGACAAATCTACTGGGGACAAATGGATTAAATTCATTTTTGGTAATAATGTACCTGCATCTCTGCCTGCTGCGCTCTATGTTTATGCTAAATATTTTCAATCAGTCAATCAAGCCTTTATTGTCATTACACATGGGAGTGTAACAAGATTGCTCAGCGCTCTAATAAATTAACACATAAGAACATAAACACATAACATAAGAAAAACTCTAAATCTATTAAAATCTAGGAACATAGACTAGAAGGGTAAAATGGTCATATAATGGCCAGATTTTGTTTAAAAGGCTGATGGCAAAGGGATAAAAACTGTCTCTGGACCGAGATGTCCATACTCTGGCAGCTCTGTAGTGCCTGCCAGAGGGCAACAGTTCAAAGTGATGGTGGCCAGGTCCTTAACAATATTCAGAGCTCTGCTGAGGTAGCGTGAGGTGGCAAGGTTTTCCAGAGAAGGTAGGGGAAATCCAATGATTTTTTCTGCAGACTTGGTGACTCTCATAAGCACCATTTTATCTGCAGCTGTGCAACCTGCATACCACGCTGAGATGCAGTAGGTCAGAATGCTCCATCGTTGCCATGTAGAAAGCCAGTTGCTATTTCCGCTCCACGCTTTCCTTTTGAGTGGCTCACCATCAATGCAATTGGTAAGTGTCGCTACTGATATAAAAGTCATGCTTTACTGTGTCGGAGACGTGAGTTAAGCTAACGCAGCTAAAGCTAACGGGCGAGTCCTGACCTCCAACAGATTTTACCATGGGAGCTTAGCTATCCGTCGCTTGATACCACTGGAAATCGCGGGGGCAAGGCTAAGCAGAAAAGCTGACATGCGACCAGCGAATTAAAAAAAACAAAAAAACACAGAAGAACAGGAGGATAAGGAAAAGAAAAAAGCAGAAGAAGAATAAAGACGAGCACAACAACTGTAGAAATTGTGCAAGCTTTTGAAGAAAGACTATGTCAGTGTTTAGGGCGTGCTGGGCGCTTGGAAACCACTTCATAGCAAACCATTAAGCATCACTCCCCGTTCTGACGTCCATTTCAGACACCGGTTGGTGGCGGTAATGCACCGCTATGAAGTAGTTTGCAACCACCCAACACATTCACAAACTCTTTCTTCAAAAGTTCTCACCATCTCTACAGTTGTCCTCGTTGTACTCTTCTTCTTCCTTCTGTTCCTCTTCTTCTGTGGTTTCACTGGTTGCATCACTGACCCCAGGGTTTCTGGTGGTGTTGCTTCGTTTGCTGCGTGAAGTGACCGATCCGAAAGGCTTGAAAATACACCAGTTACACGTGTTAGCAACACAGGAGAAGGAAAAAAAGTCTGTCCGTCTACATATCCGCCTTCGCATAAACGGGATTTTAGCCAAACATGGAGGAACTAAGGATATGTTCACTCTGCAGGTCTGTTTTTTTTTTTTTTACATGGTGGTTCACATTCTTACTGAAATGTGACCATCAGACTCGAGTGTGAACAGTTTTCGGCCCCTCAGTGACCCACATGTGCAGACCTGGATGTGGACCTCTTTTCCCTGCAGTGTGAACGTAGCCTTAGTGTGAGTGTGAACACACACTGATTAGATGCTGAGCCAGTTATGATCAGTCTGTGTAAATTACCAGAAAGAAAACTTGGTCCTGCCAGGCTGGTAAGGGGTAAACATAGGAAATGCTCAGCCAACTCTCAGCGTCACACAGTTCTACATCAGTAAAACCAACTATCAGCACTATGCTGTAGTTCTCCTACAAAAAGACTAACTGCAGAAGATAAATCTAAGTGTGGTACCTTTGCTGTTGTGTAATCCACCACCTTCTTTGTCGTCAGGTCACACTTGTTTCCAACCAATAACTTGTTGACGTTTTCACTGGCGTAGCGGTCTATTTCCTGTAGCCACTGTTTGACATTGTTGAAGGACTCCTGACAATTAGAAATAAGAAATAAATTTCAGCTCTGCTGTTACAGGACATCATCACCATCACAGAGACTAGTCTTTTTACTGCAGAGGACAGGTTTTGGCTTGTTTTAAAGTAGACACCCGACATGAAAACAGAAAGTCAGTTAGCTTCCCGTTGTTGTCTCTAGACTTTATATGCAAAGGGATATATTTCAAGGATTTATTTGTTATAATTTTGAATATTATGGCTTACATGAAAACCCAAAAATTAACATAGTGTGAAAAAGTTCAGTGTTGTAGCCTCTAAGAGCCTCTTTTCAGCCTATTAATCCAAAACACCTGCAAAGGACTCCTGAGCATTTAAATGGTCTCTCAGTCTATTTCAGTAGAATTCACAATCAAGGGGAAGGTTGCTGACCTGTCAGTTGTGCTGACAACCATCATTGACTCCCTCTACAAGGAGGGAAAGCTTAAAACGGTGATTGCAGAAGAAGCTGAATGCTCTCAAAGTGTTGCTTAAAGCACATAAGTAAAAAGTTGAGTGGAAGGAAAAGTGTGGAAGAAAAAGGTGGAACAAGCAACAAGGGTGAAGCAGCCTGGAGAGGACGAGGACGGTCAGGAAAAGGCCGTTCAGAAATGTGGGGGACCTTCACAAAGAGTGGACTGAGGCTGGATCCCGGACTTCACAAGTCGCATTCCTCTTGTCAAGCTGCTCCCGAACAAAACGCGTCAGTCTGTTGAGCAGTGGTCCAAAGTTCTCTTTTCTGATGAGGCAAATTCTGCATCTCATGTGGAAATCCAAGTCCCAGAGTTTGGAGGAAGACTGGAGAGGCAACGATCTAAGACACTTAAAGTGCAGCGTGAAGTTTCCACAGTCAGTGGTGATGTGGGAGCCGTGTCATCTGCTGTTGTCGGTCCACTGGGCTTTATTAAGTCCAGAGTCCATGCAGCACCTACCAGGAGATTTTAGAGCTCTTCATGCTTCCTTCAGCAGAAAAGCTTTTAGGAGATGCTGACTTTATTTTCCAGCAGGACTTGGCACCTACCCACACTGCCACGAGAACCAGAACCTGGTTCAATGACCAAGGATTACTGGGCTGGACTGGCCAGCAGACTCTCCTGACATGAACCCCGCAAAAAATCTATGGTAAAGGGTCTGTATTTATATAACGCTTTACTGTACCTGGAATGATACCCAAAGCGTTGGAGCATTGCCAAGAGAAAAATGAGACATGAGACGGAGCAATCCAGAAGAGTTGAAGGGGTATGACATCCATGCCATGCCGCATTGAGGCAGGAATTCATGCAGAAGGGGCTCAAACCAAGTATTGAGTTCATATGCAGGACTAGACTCTTCAGATGGTCACATTCTATATCCTTTTTTTAATTTTACGTAATATTCTTTTAGTTTTTTGGGTTTTCATAAGCTGTAAACCATAATTCTCAAAATTATAACAAATAAATGCTTGAAATATCTAATTTTGCATGTAATGAGTCCATACTAGTTTTTTTCCCCGTGATGGGCTTGGTGATCTGTCCACGATGTACCTGCCTCTCGCCTGCTAATTGCTGGGATAGGCTCCAGCTCTCCTGCCACCCTAGATTGGACTTAGCGGTATAGATCGTGGATGGATGGATGGATGGATTATATTAGTTTCCTCTTTTAAGTTAAATTACTGAAATAAATTAAGTTTTCCGCAATAATTTTAGAGTTCCACCTGCATTTACTTTTTTCTCTCTTCAACCTAGTTACTTAAAATCAACCAACCAATCAGATTCGTTCTCATTGCTGTCAATCAGCCTTTCAGATGGTACAAATTTGGAAAGATCACAATCAGTTAATCACATTAATAATAATTAATCTTTCAGATGACAGTGTTTAACAATTTAAATGACCTGTTTGAACTGCTGTATGGTTAAAGTGTTGGAAAGAAAAATATTCGTAAAAGTGCACAAAAGTGCAGTTTGTTCAGACTAAACCCCACCTGTAGTAAATACCTGGATGGAGATGTGTAGTACTGACCTGGTCTGTGACGTCGTACACTACAATGATACCATGAGCACCTCTGTAGTAGCTGGATGTGATTGTACGAAACCTCTCCTGTCCTGCTGTATCCCACTGTCAACGAAAAGCAAGACGCCAGTTAGACATGACCGTTGCTCACTGACTGATGAGGTAACTGCTGATTCTCTGTCAATTCCATCATATCTCCTATTTTCATAATCCAACTGAACTGCTGCAACTATAATGATAATCAAGAAACCTTTGAATAAATTAGTGAGAAGTACTTCATCCTGTCCTACTCTGGAGTTTCCATGTACATACAACGATTCAAACATAAGATTTCATGCTCACAGACACAATATAGGCTCAATTTAACAGATCTCCATTCCAGTAAATACAGAAATAGTTTATCTTGAGCCCTGTTCCACATTTCAGAGCCCAGTGTTTTACAGCTTACAAAACAATTCAGGCCCTAAACATGAAGAAAACTTCCCCTGTTTAGTGGAGATGTGCCATGTAGTCGAGACACGTCTAGCTAACCACGTGTGTGTGTGCGCTTAAACAGTGTCAGCGTCAGACCTGCAGGAAAAGTGAAGTTTATCTGGCCATCATTAAGCGCAGGTTTACATGAAAAAAACCTAAAACTGGACTGGATTTAAACATGTGGCCCTCAAAGAAATTTTGGTTTCAACTTTTCCTGATCCGCAGAAACAGCAAGTGTGTGTTAACACTCCCATTCACTCAGTTTTCTTTCTTTTATCAGACAGATAAATGTGTAAAAACTGGCTGACTCATCAGATTGTGTCGATCCTGAATGCTGACAACTTGTAAACGAGAATAAAACATCCAGGTTTTATAACTAGCCACTTATCTGTAACATCATTCATGTTTTAATGGCTCCATCTGTGCCCACTTTTATATAATATTATTATAATAAAAAATACAGCCTATTCACTACAAAAGAAGATCAGAAGGTCTCCATCATTATCTGCTACATGGTCACTTGTAGCGAGGCTAGTGCACTCTGACCGTGACACTAACATTAAAACTCAACAGGAGGAAAAGTTTAACATCCACGTGACATGCTGTTGGTTTGAGTTTCTCGCATGCAGTTTAAAAAAAAACCAAACTCATCCAGTCAAACTCATCCAGTTAAGCCATGTCCAGAGAAGGAAAACAGACTTTCAACCTGTTCAGAGACGGAAAAGCTGCAGGTTACTTACAATCTGAAGTTTGATGGTTTTTCCATCTAGTTCTATGGTTCGTATTTTGAAGTCCACACCAATAGTACTAATGTAACTTTCTGTGTATGTGTCGTCCTGCAGAGAAGAACACAGTCGGTTAGATGCCTCTCACAGCAGTACACTGAAGGGTTAAACAGTAACCAGACTGAACCAGGTTCATTTTCTTATGAAAACTTAGTTAACAACAAAGGTTTTTAATTGTTAAAAAGAAAGATTTATTGTCTATTTTCTAAAGATTTCTAAAGACTAAACCTGCTAACAGACATATTTCATTACTTGTGTAACTCTTCTGGGGGGAAACTTACTGCAAATCGTAGAAGAAGGCAAGACTTTCCAACACCAGAGTCACCAATCAGCAGGAGCTTGAATAAATAGTCACTGGAAAGGAGAAAACAAAAAGGTAAGACGAACAATCTTTATTTCAAACAAGTTGCTAAAACAGCAAATCGGATCAACGAAACAGAAGTAATAAAAATTTTAAAAATGGAAAGTAATCTATGTGTTATAAAAGGAGCATAAATAAGTAAAAACATATTAAACCCTACCCCTTTTTTAAAGTTTATTTTTAGATTTAATGTAGATTAAAGAATACAAACTATTAATATAAATATATTAGAAGCTATAAATATATTAACTCTGCATTTTTACTTGTGTCCAAACCTTTGACTGGTAGTGTATATAGATATAGTAGATACAATTATATCTATTCTATTCATATTTACACATTTAATCGTGAATCAATGTTGATACATTTACAATTTAAAAACAATTTTATAAATATTTTATAAATGTTAAGTTAGCTCAGAGTGGTTACAGACTGAAACTCAGATCATGATAGAAATAAGTTTGAGTTTAGAGATGAAGAGGAAAATATTTTCAGTTTGAAACTGTAAGGCCAAGCTGTGGGCTGTGCCTGACAGATGCTCACCTTTTATTTCTAAAGTTAAGACACAGGGTAGACACTCGACTTTTATATGCCGCCAACACTCGTGTCTATACTACACCCTGCTCTGCTAACATTTACAAAGCTGATCTTAGCTTAGTTTCTTCTCCAAACTGACCCTGTAAACACACACACCACGTTAACACCTTAAAACCCTCTGCAGCATTTTATGAACCAGCCTCGGTAAAAGAGCAGGAGCTGCAGGAATCACCTGATGCTCCCAGTAAAAAGGGAAACCTGCTACTGGTTAACCCCCAGTATGAGCAGATTAATGTATAACTTTATTGTCACTCATTACCTGAGGCCAGTAGTCTAACACATCATCCTACTGACTCCCTTCTCTCTATTCTTATTGTAATAAATTCCAGTCATTCTCTCCTCATTAAGCCAGGGGCTGAATAATGGTTCTTCCTATGCTAAGCTAACCACTCACTGCTCAACACAGCTTGGAGAACAATACTGACCAAAAACAAACCAACCTGCACTCTAAGCCACACACAGAGATCACTGTATTACCTTAGTCAATGAAGCATGTTTCTCTAAACTAAAGGTACCACCATGCCCGAGTCTGGGAGATTCATCTTCGTGTCCAGTTAGAAAATTCCAAACCAGAGACATGACACATGGTAGCTTCTGATTCATGTAAAGAGAGAGTACACTGCTTTTTCAGGGAACTTGACCACATTAGACCAGGTCCTGTTCAAAAACTACTAAACTTAGAATGTTTAAATCTGCACTGAATTAGTCTACAGAACACGTAGGTTCTCTAAAACACCGTCACTGACTTGGTGAACCTTTAGAGGGCGTTCACACTGCCAGTGTTTGGGCCACTTTAAACAGACTGTGGCCCGGGGGGGTTCCATCCAGTCAACCCAGTGGACCAAAAAGAAAGTGACATATGCCAACCACAATAAGGCATCAATATAAAGAGGAAGAAGGAGGAAGTGATGAAGAGTATTGCTTGGATAGGACATTAATAGCACATTAAAATTCTGCACGGGCCGATTTTACCAACCCGCAACCACCCAAACCCGCTAGGATGTATAACCCACGACCCAACCATTAATTGTAAATACTTCATCCTCCCTCCCTTTATTACTTATCTTTATTCGCTCATATATAATTAATGTGATCCTGTTGTTTAGTCATTGCTTTCATTTGCAATAAAATACAAGGAATAGACAACAACACAGTAATATGGTTGAAGGTTCATTTTAAGCAGAACTTGCTGATTCATTTTTTTTAACTTGCATCCCTATAGTCTCTGTTACTTTGCCACATGGGCGGTTTATTCATTTTATTGGGCGATTGCTGCATAAACAAGATATCATCAACCATCTCTGGTTTTAGCTGTTCTTCATTCCTGATTCACATAACCAGCAGCAGAAAAATCTAACTGGCTGCACTGGATGCCGGGATGGCGAGAACATTCCTAGCAATAAATACAAGGTTTGGAAATACTCTGCAAGGCTTCGCAGTAAAGGTGACATGATAAGTAAAACACTTGTCATGTCCACAAAAACAAGAAAGAAGAGAAAGACAAAGAAAAAAATCCTTAAATATTCACCCGTATCCGTTAAATTTAATCCATGCAATTTTTGCCCAGAAAACAGCGTTTCTGCAGGTTATCTGTCGGGCCGAACTGTTGCAGAACTCTGCCCAGGACTGCATCGTGTGGCTCATCCTTTACAGTTTACTTGTGGTATAGGAGCCGCTGGAAGCGGAAAGATTTCGCTTTTTTGGTCCAGGCCAATCAAGGATCCTGGACAAGGACATAGAGTATTGCTTCATAGTGACGTTGTCCAGGCGGTTTGGTCCGCTACAGTTCAGTGCAGTTTGAACCCAAATCAAACCAAAAGATGGTGTGAAATATTTCGAAAATCCCTGCCCAATCGAGTCCCTGGAAATATCCTGGTTTGAATGCCCCCTTAATCCAGTTGTGACATCAGATAAGGTTTATTTTGTGGGGATGTGCCAAATGATCCCATAAAATAACCTTTATTTCCAGTGATCCATTTACTTGACCATCAAAACCCAACAACTAGGAGTAATCAATAATTTTAACATTCTGATCTGACATGTTGACAGGAACTTCTGCCATGTGATATTCCAGAAACCCTGGTCTACGTTTTCCAGTTCATTATCTTATTTCTTTCAGAATACATAGTAAAGTAACTTCCTGTAATAGTTGTCACTAAACATGGCGGTGCCCGCAGTCTTAGCATTAGCTGCTAATGTAGGAGCTAATAAGCTGCTAAATAAACTACATGTGACTGTTATACTTGGTTTATATTTCCTGCCGCTGCACACCATCCTGTTTTTAGAATAGAATAGAATGCCTTTATTGTCATTATACAACAGTACAACGAGATTAAGCCATCACCAAACAGTGCACGACAGAATTTTTAAATAATTTTCTTTTATGCTCGGCTCATGTTGTAACAAATCACTTCTGTCTTTTTAAAGGACATTGAAAAGACAGGCGCAACACAGGTTTTTGCACATGTAAAGAAAATAAACAAATCAGATATACAAAGACATCAAATTAATAAGGAGAAATGTGGGTATGTTAATCTGATTTCTTATAATTAATTAAAATTTCAGGGTTGTCCAGCTCTGGGTCTCGAGGGCCACAATCATGCAGGTTTTTATGTCTCACATTAATGGGTCATTATGCTGAACTTCATACGCCGTTGGGTCTATTTAACATGAGTAAGATGTGTTGAATCAGGGAAACAATGACACCTGCAGGACAGCGGCACTCGAGGACTGACAATTCATCCACTAGTGAACAGGGCTGAGTTCAGAGTTCACTCCTGCGTTCTGACATCAGTTTCTGACATGTTTGGAGGTGGTACTGCTCCGCTATAAAGTTGTTTATAACCACCCTACACACTCACATAGCCTTTCTTTAAAAGCTTAACGACACAGGAGATGGACAAAATGTCCATCCGCCCGTCTGCATATCTGTCTTCTGCATCAAGCATTAATGGGCCTTTATGGTGAGCATGTAAACAGGGCTCAGTGATATGAGAAGATTAAAAGTTTTACCTCTGAAACTGCATGTTAATGGATCTAAATGTTGTGTAGAATAATTTAGATATATTCAGAGATTAGTTCAGATTATCTTAAATTTTATAGTTTTTGAGCAGGACCCTGTTTAATGTAGGTCCCCAAAAAGCAGCAAAATTGCCCTTTATGCCAACATGCATAACATGAATAATGTTTTTTATTTCAATCTGACATTTAAAAGGATCTCAGACCTTATTGAGAAATATCTAAAGTATTATGTGGAAATGAGTCATTAGTAGAAGATAAAGTCATCCACAGAGGAGTAAAGAAATCAAACAAGGTAAAGGTAAGCCCAAAATAGAAAGAAATTAACAAGAGGTACTGGACTGTCAGGGAATAAACCATGAAAAAAGTGTACTCCCTAATTTCTAATTGCCCTCCATATGTTTATGAACGTAAAAGCAAAGACAGCTGAAGTCAATGATTACTCAATACTGCTGAGGAAATCTCGGGCTTATCCCGTGGCATGTGACCTACACATGACTGAGAGGCTGTGGACAGGGAAACACCACACCACACCATATGACTGAAAACAGTCATCCACAACACCTTATACAGCCTGAAACCAGCAACCAGAGGACAAAAACCTGCTCCGTGATGGCAGCAGGGACAGGTGTGTCGGCAGACAGAGCGGGCACACCTTTATAAACCCTGCAGGCATTTTCATTATAACTTCATTAATCCACTCAGCTAATTATGGGCAGGATAGTAAACTGAAACAAAGCACAAACCCTGAACATCGCAGGTTAGAGTCAGCTCACAGAGAAACCTTGGTCCTGTATCTCAGCGAACCAGAACCGCTTCCAGTTAAATCTGCCCAACAGCTGCCGAAACATAAGCTAAAAGCTAACATGGATGACGAACATATTTTTACTTAGGATATGAAGTATTCAAAATTCCACATCCTAGCTGTGTCCTTGGACGATGTTCTGTGTATAGCAGGTATCTAGAAAAGCTTCAGTCAGTTGATGGCCCACGTTTATTCCGTTCGGCTGTCATTGTTAACACATTTGTCAACCTAACTTGCTTGTTAGCATAAAGCTAATCTGAACCAACTGAATACGTCGTTATGAAGTATAATACTTACTATTCGGGGTTCATTGTTCAATCGTTGTACAGTGTCTATCCTCTAGTCAGATGTATGTTTTCCTTGACGTCCTGAAAATTGGGACGATGACTGGCTTGGACTCTTCCCTGGACAGCGGCCGGCTAGCTGTTTTTTCTTTAAAATTCCAAAATGGCTGCAACTTCAACCAGGAAACGGCTAACATTAGCCAGCCGGTTGGCCAAGGAAAAAAGAAAAGAAAAGGTTTTTGGTTCAACTATTCTTAATCTTTTAAATAAACTTGTTAGTCGTTCTACAGGCTGAAACAGAAACGAGTAACTAGGGTAAATATGGTAGATGTGCAGCTAACCGGCTCTGAGTGTGTCGTTACTGCACCAGCAGACTGTCAGGAGGAGCGATTACGTCATTTAGTGAAACGTGGCAGAGCGGAGTCGGTTAGCGCCCCGTGGCAGACCACATACACACTACTTCCGGGTACAGACTTAAACATTACCTCCACTACTGCTGTTGTACTGTTTGCTTACGCTGCAAAGTAAGGCTTGTATTTACAGGACTGTACTTCTCCATCCAACAGTAGTTACAATGTAATCAGCCTGTCACCTGGACCCTCTGTTCACCTGTAGCCACTTCACGCCTAGATATGAATACCATTTTTATTAATTTCTCTTAGAAATTAACCATATTTATTATCAGTGGTTAATGGTTATTAATCCAGAACTTTCTGCACTGAATTTCTGTGTTTAAGGTGAGTCATGGGTGTGTCATGGTATGGCTGTTACAGCAGGTTTCACCATCTTACCTGTAATCAGC
The DNA here is from genome assembly GCA_037177495.1 of Rhadinocentrus ornatus. Classification (NCBI taxonomy): domain Eukaryota; kingdom Metazoa; phylum Chordata; class Actinopteri; order Atheriniformes; family Melanotaeniidae; genus Rhadinocentrus; species Rhadinocentrus ornatus. The sequence goes on along the minus strand of JBAMHW010000018.1, from coordinate 671,279 downwards.
ATCTTACCTCAGCACCTGTAATCAGATCCATCTAGTGATAAATCAAACATTTATATCTTAATAAAAGTAAGATATAATAAAAATGGTAGACCTAATAAGGCCTATGAGTATTTAGCAATATCTACAGTAATGTTAAGAAATTCAGTTAAATGTCATTCAACTTTATTTATACAGCATCATTTCACAACAAACTCTTCTCAAGTCCCTTTTACAGACACATTTCAATTCAATTCAATTAATTGTAGTCCTTATTATCCAATTAAAACATACCCATTACATGATTCACATTAGTCCAGTTAGTAATAACTGTTTACTTAAACAAATTCATTCAAATAATGACTTAGATAAGTAAAACCAACAGATTGCATTTAATGTTTGATTCAGTCCTCCATACTGAGCTCAATCAGGACCAGGAAGTAAAACCTCCAGTAGAACCAAAACCAGGAATGATGGCCACCTGCCTGGGGGGGTGGTTGGGGGTAGAGAGGACAGCAAAGAGGGGTCAACAAGCAGCATAACCCCAAGCCAGGGATTCCTGCTTAGAAAGACGAAAATAAACAAAAATGAATGACAAGAACAACATCAGATATTTCTACATGGAGAGTAAAGAGAGCAAAGAGGAGCCCAGTGCATCATGGGACATCTCCCAGCAGCCGTGGCCTATAGTAGCAGGACTCAGGGTCACCAAGCCAGACCTGTTATAAGATTAGTCAGGAAGGAAAATTTTATACACGGAGAGTAAAGAGAAAAAATGGAGGGAAGTGGTAAAAAAGTAAGAAAATGTACTATTTCTGAATTCAGAAATTTTACACATCTGGATACTGAAACCAAATTATCAACCTCAGATAAACAACAACTTGAGACATATTACACAACATTGTGCATTAAATATTTAACAAGAAAATGCAGAAACAGTGTTAAAAAAAAATAAATGGAAAAAAGCACACCGTTAATGCTTCTATAGAGTTAAGAGTTAAATGGCAGCCATGTTCTCCTTAACAAACCCTGGTAAATCCTGTTAACACAGGTGGTGATAAAGTTGCTTCCTATGGGAAGGGATACACATTTATTTCCAAACAATCTTGAGTTTATCACCAAGGTGCAGAAAACCCATGACCTGCATCTCAGACTCTCCAGGCCGCAGGTACAGGTTAAATGTTAAAGTTTATGACAGTTCAGTTAGAAAAAGACAACAGAATATGGCAGCGCGGTTTAGATAGTCAAAGCTGCATCTGAACCAACCCCAGGACATCTGGTTTAATGGTAGTTGGCAGATTCTAGTTGTTCTTCACCTTCTGGAATGGCATGTAGATCAGAACGGCAACCATCACTAATTAAACTGAATTCCCTTCAGAGTCCTTGTTCTTTTCAACAGTCTAAAAATAGTCCCATAACCTACATCACCTGAACGCCTCCCTCTAATACCTACAGAGATATTTTGTTCTTTTGGAGTTCAAGTGTTGGTGATGCCCCTTCTCATTTCTACCACAATTTAAAACACAGTTCCACCGTTTCTTGTTGTCCACAACCACTTGAGGCAATGGGCATGCTTATTCAAAACCTTTATTTAACCCAGTAAGACCAAATCTTCAAATCCTTAAAATTACATCCTATTCACTTTAAGTTCTCATTTCTTCTTCTTCTCAATGGCTCTCTTCTTCTGTCCCACTGTACTCTATCACCATATTTCTAATTACAGCTGTTCCTTCTGTACTGACTTTCCCTCTTCAACACAAACATGTGCAGCGACCCAAATTAATTTGAACTCTAGTTGTAACTTCCTAATTCATAATACTGAAAGAACTTTTTTAGTGTTATCTGACTGCATTTGATGGACTTGAGTCATAGCATATCACTGGTCCGTTGTCCTCTGCCAGTTCAAAGTGCAAAGGGTGTTGTTTCACCATTACCTGCCTTCTGGAGCGGTCCGTCATTCCAACTTTTGAGCACACCGGTGAAGGGAGGGATGGTGGTGACGCTTGTTTTGCAGCTAAAGGGCCTGGACCACGAACACATCTGTATGCAAAATATTCTTCAGTCCAATAGCTAAAACTGGCTCATGCAGCAGGACAATGATCCAGATCGTCCATAGAAGGCTAAAAATAAAATAAAAAAACAAATATTCTCATGGAAAATGGTAAAATGTCCCAGTTTTAACATCTGATATACTGTACTGTTTATGTTCTATTGGGAATAAAATATTGGTTAAGATCTGAAAATCATTGAATTCTGTATTTTTATTTAACACAGAGACCTGACATTTTGGGAGTCGGAGATGTAAAGATGTGTGGGATAGTTTTTCTATAGGTTCAGATATTCTGTCAGTATAAAAACTGTGCAGTGTTTCACACATGAAGCCTCAGATGTCGATAAGAAGCCGTCAGCTGAGATGAAGTTTACAGTAACCAGGATTTAAAGTGACTGAAGTATCACTGCAGTAAATTCTGGAGTTTTCTCCAAAGGAAAGCAGACTATAACTAACACAAACTCCCAGTTCTTAACATCCAGGTTTGTTCAGCAATTTTATTGAAATGTGAAATAGTGAAAAGTTTGATATTGTAAGCTGGTGAAGATTAGATATTCATCCAAACGTTTAGTGGATCCATCCAGCTGGACGTCCATGTCCAGTACAACATTTCTGACCAGCTGCAGGTGAAAACATTAAAACTTGTTAGTTCCATTTGTGAGGGAGAGAAACACTCAGGCCATTCTTCATATTATCAAGTCTTAGTTATTAAAAACTAGTATTTTGAGGCCACAGAGATACTGAATGTTTGTGGGAAGTCCTTCGTTGTAGAGTCCTCGTCTGTGCTCAGCTGGACTGGACTGTGTTGGCTGTGTCGGGGTGGTCGGTGTGGGTCTGCAGAGCTTCAGACTGCGTCTCAATCAGCAGAAGGGTGTCTCTTAAAACTGTAAATAAGAAGCCAGAGTACAATCACACTGTGTGTGTGTATTTGGGGGGGGGGGGGCAGTGATTTTTTTTTTGTTTTTGTGTATGTGTTAAAGTGGCGGCGTGAATGTGACTGACATGGAGAGGTGGAGTTAATGCAGTTGAGGAGGTGTTGTCCAGACTGCAGGACGCAGGAAGTCAGGGGCTGCTGGTGGCTCAAGACTCCCTGAATGAACAGATGACACATTATTCAGCTATTAGAGAGCTGGAAAGTGGGAATGGTTTTACTGGTGTTTGAAAAATCATGTAAAGATGCAACATAGAAAAACCCTTCCTACTGGTGTTGATGTTTCCCAGCCTACTTTACTGACTGTAAATCAATACAAATACGAACTATACAAGAATACAGAATTCAGTGTGAAACTTTCTAACTGATGGGTTATCTACTGACAGGTTATCCATGTTGTTGATCAGTTTCTGATACTTTCTGCTGGTCAGCCAGCTGCCTGGGCTGACTGTCAAAATATACAATTAACTGGAGCTGAAAAAAGAAAGAGAAAGAAAAAGATTTTTTCCTGTTTCCTGCTGCCTGTTTACAGCATGTATATAGCTTTTAACAATGAGTTTATAGCTGGTATACAGAGAGTTTGTAGCCTGTTTACAGTTGGTTATCAGCCCATTTACAGCTAGTTTACAGTCTGTTTACAGTTGGTTATTAGCCTATTTAAAATTAGTTTGCAGGCAGTTTGCATCCTGTTTAAGTACTATTTATAGCTTGTGTGCATTCAGTTTAAGTACTATTTATAGCTTGTGTGCATTCTGTTTAAAGGTAGTTCACAGTTTGTTTACGGGTAGTTTATAGCCTGTTTCCAGCATGTTTACAACCAGTTTACTGCCTGTTTGCACGTTGTTTACAGGTAGTTTACATCCCAATTACAGCTTGTTTACAGCTAGTACACTGCTTTTTTACAGCCTGTTTACAGCTGGTTATCAGCCTATGTACATTTAGTTTACAGGCTAATTATAGCTAGTATTCATTCTGTTTGCATCCTGTTTATAGACTATTTATAGCCTGTGTGCATCCTGTTTACAGGTAGTTTAAAGCTTGTTTACAGCTAGTTTACAGCCTGTTTAAACCTAGTGTACAGCATGTTTGCAGGCTGTTTTCACCTACTGTAAAGCATGTTTACAGCCCATTTACAGCTTATTTACATGTGGTTAACAGCCTGTTTGAGGTCTGTTAATAGCCAGTTTACAGCTTATTTTCAACTAGTTTACAGCCCATTATAGTCGGTTATCAGCCTCTTTACAGTTAGTTTGAAGCCTGTTAATAATTTGTTTAAATTCTTTTTGCATCCTAATTACAGTCAGTTTACAGGTTGTTTACAACTAGTTTACAGCCTGTTTACAGCTAGTTTACAGTCTGTTTACAGTGACTGAGTCAATCAGTAAATCGAGAAACCCAAAGCCATGCATGTTATATTTTGATATTGATAAACACACATTCAATAAAAAAATTTTGTTCTATGTAAGAAATGTTGGGGGTCTTTGATATGTCAAACATTACCCAAAATATTAACTTTGATACATGTGTAACATCAGATTTTGTTTCTACTTTCTTAAGTTATTTCAGGAAAAACATTTCTCATTTAAACCATAAGGGAGGGTTCTCCAGTTCGGTCCTACGAGGGCTGTAATCCAGCAGGTTTTTCATGTATTTCTGCTTCAACACACCTGACTCAAATTAATTAGTCATTGTGCAGAACTTGATTGGCTGTTAGATCCATTTAATTTGA
>JBAMHW010000018.1:650861-666493 GCA_037177495.1 Rhadinocentrus ornatus | reverse complement strand
ATTAGTCATTGTGCAGAACTTGATTGGCTGTTAGATCCATTTAATTTGATACAGGTGTGTTGAAGCAGGGATACATGAAAAACCTGCTGGATTGCGGCCCTTGTAGGACCGAACTGGAGAACCCTGCCATAAAGGATATATGGCTTCAATGGGACTTTTTAAAATTACATAGCTACTATATTTTATATTAAAAGTATTACAATCTGTTGGAAAATATATCACTAATATATTATATGACTCTGTAAAATTTTTATATCAGTTCTTTGGAAGTGGGCTTTCAGAGTTTGACTTTAGAGTGTGGTTACATGTTTTTCACAGTGCTTTATTCATCTATCAGCAAAATCAAAAATGGAATTCCAAAATCAAAAGTTATTAGACAGACTTTCTTACAAAAAAGAAAAAAAAATGCATCAACACACCCAACATGGGAGAATGTCCACAATGATGCATGAGGGTTAAACATGGCCACTAGTGCAGATGCACAAACCTAATTGACTGATTACATGCATCCTTTTAATACACATAAATAAAGAGGTTCCATTACACTCAGGCAGGTGTATTGAGGATTATTTAAACTTGTAAAAAAGTGTGCGTTTTAGAGGCCTTGATATCCAACCTGACAGTCATTTGGAGAAGACTCCACAGGGTCTTCATCCATAGCTGGTGCAGCCAGCTGATCCATCCTCTGAGAAAGTGCATATAGTTGCTGGATGAGCAGCTCTAGGTGGGAACAGAAGCTCTGAAACATACACAGCATTCACAGTTTCTGTTTCACACTAATCAAAATGAACAGAACTATATAGATATCTGTAATAAATCTAATATATTGTGTAAATACAGGGTGGACAACTCTCACACTTCTGACAGGTTTAAACCATTTTAAACTCCTGATTGCTGGTATGTTGGTTTGATCATGTGAAAATGTTAGAAAACAAATACAGAAATGATGATGTAGAAGAAGAAAAACATTAGGTTATTTAAGGAAACCTTGGTTCTCAGAGTAGCACAAGTAAGATGTCTCACTATGGGATACGCCCCTCTGCGTGTTCCTCAGAAGCACCTATCTCCTTACGCCAATCCTGATTGGCTGGTGAACGTGACGCTCACGTCACCCTACCTTTAAGTAGCCTGCACTACGACGCAGCGTCATTCAAGATAAGCACCTCTTCTCACTTCGCCCGGCAAGAAGGGCTGTCTGGTGAGACATCTCACTCATGCTACTCTGAGAACCGGGGTTACGTGAGTAACCTAAAGTTCTCCTTCATAGCATTCGTTTCGATGTCTCACTATGTGATATGAAGACTTCCTGAAATGCCAGATAGCTTTTCTCAGGTGAACACCAGCACTCAAGGAGTGAAACTCTGCTCCCCTGAGTGCCCACTGCTGAGCACCGAGTGGGCCATACTGGAGGCAGAGACCGAACAAAGGTGAGGGGTGAGGACCAACATGCGGCTGCACAGACATCCTGCATGGAAGCCCCCATAAAGAGGGCCCAGGATGCAGCCAGTCCTCGAGTCGAGTGTGCATGCAACCCCGCAGGTGCCTGCAAACCCCGACCCCAATAGCGTCCACAATCCAGTGGGAAACCCGTTGCTTAGTGATTGGCTTGCCCAAATGGGGCTTAGCCCAGGAGACAAAGAGCTGGTCGCTCTTCCGGAGCCCCTTCGTCCTGTCTATGTAGACAGGACACAGTTTTTAAAGCCGCTGCCCCTCAGGTAAAGAGAAAGGCGGCAGAGAGATTGACACAAGGATGATAGGTGAACACGATCCAATCACCTAGGGCACAAACGCCGGGTTAGGCTTGAGTGACTCTTACATCACCCAAGGCAAACTGAGTGTACAAAGGATGCACTGAGAGGGCATGCATATCACTGACACGCTTCACAGAAGCCAAAGCCAACAGCAACACTGTCTTTATAGACAAGTGTTTGAGGTCAGCATCTTCTAGCGGTTCCAATGGGGGCTCAGATAGATCCTCCAACACTACCGCTAAGTCCCACGGGGCACCAGGGCTAGGGGCGGAACACATTAAGGAGGACTCTGGGCCACACATGTGACAGCACGTCCACACAGAGTGGTGCGCTGGAGTCGCGTATTGTAAAGATCACTGAGCGTTCACTTTTGACGCGAACAGATCCACCGAGGCTTGGCTGAAGAGTGACCACACTTGCTCCACAAAAGCTGGATGCAAAGTCCAATCGCCATACATTGGAGTGCCCCTGGAGAACCGATCCGGCCCCTGGTTTCAAGAACCCGAAACATGCATCGTCCTGAGAGATAGAAAACGCTCGCCGCTCCAAATAATCAGTTGGCATGCCAGCATGTGTAACCGGCGGGAGCACAGTCCCCTTTGACGGTTGATATAAGCCACCGTCGTGGTGTTGTTCAATCTCATCAAAACGTGGCGACCGTAGACACAACCTGAAAGGGAGGGTTCTGTGCAGATGAAAAACGACTGTAAGCTCTGCAGCCCCTATCCCTGAAACTGGAGTTAGGGTGCCATCTAGTGGCAGAGTGAAGTTGTGACAGCTTGTCAGAACTGGGCATGTGCGGCATGTCAGCGACACGGCAGCGCTGACATCCGGCCCCCGCGAAAAGAGTTGACTCTCGCGGGAGGTGCCACCAGCATTTTATGTTCAATTTCTCTGCACCCTCGACCTTTGGTCTGGATGCGACATTCGAACATTTATTTTGGAACATGAGTGTGTACTTTTGTGACTCGGGGATAGGGCTGTGCTTGCCGTCCCAGCACCAGAGTCCTCCATCCCTCTGGTTGGGGAAGAAATCATACGTGGAAGCACACATGGACTGGCCTCACACCGCTGCTGCATAGAGGTCAGAGCGGTGCCAAAAATGCCATCTGGAATGACTGGCATGTCTAGAATATTCTCCTTCTCTCTTTCTGATGTGAGTATAACCTTGCGGTTATACGCCTCAGTCTATGGGGAAGACTGGGAGATTCAGCTAGGGCCCGGCGATGGAAGCTGAGGTATGAAAGATCCGTCTATGGACAGTTGAGCTACCCGTGAGATTGAGATATGCTCCAGACGAAGTAAGAAAAGGTTTTTGAATGATGCTGTGTAGAGCAGGCTACTTAAAGGTAGAGTGATGTGAGCGTCACGCTCACCAGCCAATCAGGATTGGCGTAATGAGATATGTGCTTCTGAGGAACATGCAGAGCGTATCCCATAGTAAGACATCGAAATGAATGCTATGAATGACAGCTGTACTGGCTTCATAGATATAGACAGGAAGTATGTATTGCTACTAGTCAGGTATCTACCTGGATGTGTTGCATCAGAGTACAGCTCTTCTCCTGGTCTCCCTGGCTGTCAGACAAGACAGAACCACACAATTGCTCCACCAAAGCCTCCACCTCCAGAGCACTGGACTGAGTCAGGCCTCCTCCACCAGGTTCTGTCCTGGTACCAAAACAGCTCCTCAGCATCTCAGAGCCCACGTGACTGGCTGCTGCTGGACAAATGAAATCAAAATACATGAACAAGGAAGAGATAAAGATGATCTGTTGTAATCTGGGTGGTGTAGAGGTCAAGAACCTGTGTGAGCAGCTCTTCTTTGATTTTCGTCATATGCATCTTCTTTGTCCTCCGTTGGTTCTTCATCCTCTTCCTGTTTCCCAGCCAAGCTGACGGAGGACAGGATGGACGTTGTACACATGTCAAAGAAGTCAGTGCTGGCTCTCACAGGTGGACTCAGCTTGGCTGTAACCTCTCTCACCTAAATTAAAGTAACACACATACGTCCCCAGTACAGAATGACAAATGGAGCAGCTTCATGGATATTCAGGCTGTGAGTGTGTGCCCATTATAATTCAGACCATCATAACATCAATGTGTGGTTCACAAGTCAAAGTCCAAGAGTGTCCACATCACCAACCTGTCTGGACAGGTGCTGCAGCTCCTCCAGTTGTTCCGGAAGAGGCCAGAATTCCTCATCATTCTCCCCACAAACACACCTGGAGCGCGGCAGGACACTGGTGGTGCGGGTGATGGACCTGGAAGTGGACGGGATGAAGGACCTGGAAGTGGACGGAGACTCTGCTCCGAGCTGATAACGGTAACCATCCCTCCTGTGAGGACTCGTCTCACCTCCATCTCTGCTGCAGTCTAAACTGTCCAAAGAAAACCTCATTGGACCAGTGTGAGAGAGGGGGGTACCGGAGGGCGGACTGTCTGAGGATGTAGGGAAACCCTGGAAGTCAGGTGACCTGTAACCTGCCCTCCTTCCTGCTGTAGTCTGCATTGGCCGACCTCCAGAGCAGTCTAACCCTGACAGGCTAGCAGAGCTGTGAATGTGGTCCAGTCCAATCCCTGAATCCTGCAGGTTGGAGTCTGTCCGGAGAAGAGTGTCTTCCTGCCGCTCGGAGCTGTCCCACTCTCTGCCCACATGTTCAGGTCTCAGAGGGTAGGTGTAGTCCAGCAGAGCCTGGTACTCTTGGTTTGGATTCCAGCTTGCAGAAAGCCTGTCTGGAGATGGAGGCATAGCTTTGGGAATGACACAGACCCAGAAGTTGGCCTGGTGGGATCCAGAACCTCCCTTTAAACTCAGCTTGGTGTCTCCTACAGCGCTCAGTCTGAGCTGAGTAGAGCCTAGCCTGGAACTCCCTGAACGAGGAGTGTAAGTGGGATACAGCACTGTGGAGGTCAGTGCTGGCCTCAGAGGAGGGTTTAGTTTCTGGACTTTCAGAATGGAACTGGAGAGGCTCTGCTGGGCCAATCTGCTGCGATGGAGAGTAGACTTTACGGTGGTTTCTCTACGGCACAGCTGGGCCTGCTGCCCTGAGACACTGAAGGATGATGATGGTGGGGGAGGAGGAGATATCGGGCTGTGAGAAAGACTGAAGCTCTCTGGAATCAGAGCATCACTCGGGTTCATCATGTTGGAATGTTCTCTGATGGTTGCAATTGGCTGGTTTTCCTGAAATGTAACACCAAGAAAACACGGTTATTCATCATGAAGAGAAGAACATATAAACAACTAATCTAAACAAATGAAGAATAGACAGAATAGAAGCAAAGAACCAGAAGTCAGATGGATGGATGGTTGGATGATGGTGTAATGAATGGATGGATGGATGATGGTGTTATGAATGGATGGATGATGGTGTAGTGGATGGATGGATGATGGTGTAACAGATGGATGGATGGATGCTGGTGTAAAGGATGGATGGATGGATGATGGTATAACGAATGGATGGATGGATGATGGTGTAACGAATGGATGGATGGATGGATGATGTTGGTGTAATGGATGGTGTAAAATAGTCAACTTTTGGGATTTATGAAAACCAAACTTGATGGGAAAATGTTCTGATCTTCACGGCAACTCTGAGCCTCCCGTACGAACATAATCTAGAGAAATGGGAAACAGCTACACCACCGGTCCAGAATAAAATCAAGGAAATGATGTGAAATGTGACATTCGTGTAAAATCCACTATCACCTTTCACACCACATGTTAGATTTAAAGCTGTTTGCAGAAATGAATAAAGATGCACGTTCCATATTACTTCTCCTAAGACTGCACGCTTGGGTTGGAAAGAAATATTATTTAACACTAAATAAACTGCTACCAATCTCAGATGTATCTGTACATGTTTATTTTATAAATTAAAACAAATAACTTAATTACTGTCATTTAGCAGACGCCTTTTTCCAAAGCGATTCCCCCCTGTGCGATTCGTACTTCGGTCTCCTACATGGCAGACGGATGTTCTACTGAGATATCCAGCCGCATCATCCTTCCCTTCTGACACTGTGATGACAGCATCTCCACCTGCTGCCACTATTCTACCTTTCTGACACCAGTAATGCCCACGCCGTGCCCACCAGTTACACATTTTAACTTTTCCAACGTGGTCCATCAGGATCTCTGTCTCACACCCGAAAAATTCCACTTCTTCCCTCTTTTTCCCTCCCGAGCCATCATGGAAATGATGTGATGAATATGTATTACAGGCATCCACCTGACCATTTATAGCTACCATGTGGGCGTGGGAAGGCGATCCCTCATGTGTGCCCGCTTTAGAGTTGATTCTGATTTATGAACAGAAACAGGTGTGGCGTGGGCACTCTTTGATAATTCTGAAAGTAGAAGTGCGCAGCTTTTCCTGTTTGCTCTGCAGACGCCACCTGTAGTTTGCTTTGCTATGCACAGTTTGATAAATGAGGCCCCTGATCTGAACAAATACACCATAAGACCCTCCTCACCTCCTCCAAGGGCCTCGCTGTCATCTTTAAAATAGATTCATGTTGTTCCTCAGAGAACAGCGGCCTTCTCGTCACATAATGTTTGTCTGTCAGGTATCTGGAGGAAGCTGCCATAGTCACATGTTTCTGTAGCTCCTCCTCTCCTCTTCTCTGGGTTATCTCTCTCCTCTTGTCTTCTGGAGTTGGATCTAAAATTCGCTTCTTTTTTTGAAAAGTTGTAAAATGCATCCTCCATCTCTGGCTGCATCCACGACCCTCCATTGGACAACAGGAAAGTAGGAGGTTCTGTCAGCTGAAAGAATACATCAGTCTCATCAAACAGGACAAAATCTCACATATGTATTTTTTTATTTGTAATAGGGATCAATAGTTCACCTTCCACTGTGGTGGAAGAGCTTTCTGAGCACAGCAAACATTATGAGGCCGAGACAAGGCACACAGGAGACCTGGAATAAAATGAAGTAGAAAACATACAAATATTTCTTTTATCTACTGTAAGGGTTAACTAAAATTCTCTAGTAAAAATATAAAACACTCTGTAACAGAATAATAAATCAGACTGTGATAACGAAGAACCTCTTGCTGCCATCACTGCATCATGTCCAGCAGCTTGTGCAGCGTTCTCCTCTGGACAATCAGCTGCAGAAGCTCTAGACCAGTCCGCAGAACAGAACCAAAACTTCTGGATCAGTTTGTTCAGTTTCTGGTTCTGGTGGGGTTGGGGTTAGATTGACAGACTGATAGAACATATGAAACATTTTGTTACACACACTGAAGGATCCTCCTCTGTCCTCTCTTCAGTCAGAATATTTCCATGCACAGCCGGATTAGAGCTCAGATCTGGACCTTTAACTGGAGAACTGTCTCTGTGGCGTACGGGCACATGCTGCAGATCTAGCTACTGATATGATGACTGTGTTAGTACTGGTTTTCTCCAGTTAACCTTTGACAACGACTGAAAAATGATTTAGCTGGTAGCAAAACGTCTGGAACTTTTCCTACATCCTGTACACTTCAGTGTTTTTACAAAAACCTGTGGTTATTTTTATTACCGTCTTCTTCTCCTGTGATATTTTAGGATCAAAGCTCTGGTCCTCATTTAGCAACCATACTTACACACGGATCGGTGTGTATTTAGGGTCACAACTGGACAGAAATTGTTCTGGACAAGATCACACTGACAGGAAGTAGGAGACAGGTCAGACATATCCAACCATCACTGGGCTGGATTACACTATCTGGGTTGGATGCTGTCATTTCTCTGGCCCAGAATAGGTTCTGTTCCTCTGCACCAATCAGCGTAAACTGGAACCACACTGGAAAGATCTGGAATGATGCTGGGAATGTGTGTGTTCAAGGCTCCTTTATTTCTCTACCTACCTCTAAAACCTACAATGTTTAACCAAGAGAGTTTTAGAGAATAACATTACGACATCCAGAGGTGGATGTCCTCCTCCAGCTGATCAGTTTCCAGGTGATATATAAACAAGTGTGTTGTTGCCATAAATGGGTGGGTGTAAATTAGCAGGAATTTTCAGGAACATGGAGGATTTATCACCAGATCACTCTGACTGACCTGAGAATGACTGACCTGTTCATGCTGGATGAATATGCATTAATTAGTACCTTCACACATTCTACATTTTATCCTAGAAAGTAAGTTAGAACAGGTTCTAAGAAGAATTTTAGGGAACTGGACTGTCAGGTATGTACAGAGTACCAAAAACCACCTAAACCAATCTGAATCTAACGAGCACACACATTATCTGGGAATGTTAGTCTGGATTTAATAACCTTGGTTTCCTCATCTTTCCAGTGATATCTCAAAAATCAAATCAAACTTTATTTATAAAGCACTTTTCATGCATAAGAGCAGCACAAAGTGTTTTACATGATAAAAACAACTGTTTAAATAATAAAAACACAAAACAAATCAAAGCACACACAATCATATTTTCTCACACAGAAGCTAAACAGACATGGGGTCCCACCCCCACCCCTTGACCCTACTCTAAAATAACCTGTCTCTATGGTTACACCATCTTTTGTCAATAAATGCTGGAAAACCTTCTTCTGTTTTATTCCTGCTACTTTTTTGTTCTCTGTCTGTATGATCTCTGAACCTAGCAGGAAGACGTTGGGAAAAGAGACGTTCAGGTGGTTGCTATAATCCAGCTATAGACCTTTTCTGTCGTTGTGGGGTTACCAGGCTGCGGGCCTAAACAACATGGCGTCAGGTAGCTTCTCACCTGACTAATCTTATTAAAACTGCATGTTCAGACTGGTCTGTGCTCGCCACACCACCCCAGGAATCATCGTGGTAAAACCTCAATCATAAAGCTACTGAACATTAAACGCCCTAATCTGATGTCAACATATTAAAGGGAGATGAAGCAGAGTTAATATTTAATTTCAGTGCAGTCGTACAGCAGAGTTTGACAGAATCCTGCACATTCAGGACTAATAATGTGAGAAATGACTGCAGCTGCATCATTTCATGATTCGGTCAACAGTGAGAGAGGAGGCAGGGAAGCAACCATGAACAGAAATACAACAAATCTGGTTTTGGTTGGAAAACCACAACAATGTCTGTTTTTCTAGTTTCATGCAGATGTGCTGAGACTGAGCTACATTCACCAAACCCGGGATGCAAATCACCAAGTCCCGCATCTGCTGATGGAGAGGACAGTTTTGCTGTGATAAAACTTGCTGTTCATGTTTTTATCTGTAAATGAAAACTCTGGTTCCAATGAAGTTGGGACATTGTGTAAAAAAATAAAGAAAAATTGGATGAGTTTTTCAGTCTATATTCACTTGAATACACCACAAAGACGCCATATTTAATGTTGAAAATGATAAACTCTGTTGTTCTTTTGCAAACATTTACTCATTTTGAATGTGATGTCTGCAACATGGTCCAATAATGCCTCGTTTCAAAGTGTCTTTTTACATCGTATTCTTTCATTACATCCAATCTGCCTCCACAAGACACAGCTTTGTTCTGAAATAATTTACTCTGTTTTCAAAGTCCACTTTTCATTTAGCCATTTTTGAGGAGAGGAGTTGTTGAAAGTTGACACAAGCCGTCTCCCACCGAGGTGCATGCTCGTGATCAACCCACCAAATCCCAGTGCATTCTGGGACTTGTAATATTATGGTGGTGCGTGCCCTCTATCAGCGGGCCAGCATTAATAGTGATTAGTTATAATCATGCGGGCCAAATATAATTCACTCATGGGCCGTATGTGGCCCGCGGGCCTTGAGTTTGACACATGTGCTTTAGAGCAATCTGGATGGTTCTGTTCCTCTTCAGCCTGGTGGACATAATGTCCACGATTTCCGGAGACTAAAATAAATATGAAATACTGACTGGTCACAGCACACTTTTCCTCTTTGGTTGTATCCATCTAAGAGTATGTGGTCTGGAGTAACCAATTTCCTCTTTACATGTTTTAACACATCAGCTGTGTTAACTGACCGCTTTTCCAGAGTCTTCCTGAGCCCACCTGCTGATCTCCTTTACAGAATAATGCGTTAAAGGTCTAAGACATTCAGCCTTGCAGCTCACGTTCTCCAGATTCTCTGAACCTTCTGATGAAGTCTGGAGATGATGAAATCACTAAATTCTACACAGAGAAATGTTGTTCTTATGTCAGTAAGGAGCAAAATTTCTGAGGAATGTTTCCACCTTGTTCAATCTGTGACACCAAGAATTACAGCAGTTCTGGTAGAAAAAGGGATCTAAACCAGTACTACACGGTTGACCTGATAAATCCGCTGGTTGATGTTGGACAGTTCAGCTACGACACTGTGTGTAAAACACTTGATACATTGGACAGATGAAGCACTGTCGGGGTAACCATAGCAACAAGCAACACTCACATCAGACGACCTACACAAAGAGAGTCCTCTTTGTTGTCTCCACATTTCCTCCTGGTCGGTTTTTATTCCATTCAAAGCAACAAAAACGAGTAATAAGTTAATTTAATTTATTATTTAAAGAAATGCGACGTGCACTGACCAGCCCTGGTGTAGACGGAAGTGAGACCTGCTGCTTCACACAGGAAGTCTAAAATTAATCATATCAGTTCATCAAGGTTCCCAGCAGCCGTTAAGACCCACAGAACCGATTCTAACCATCCGATCTTTACCTCATCCACCAGTCCGGATCGGTTCGGATCGTCCAGCTGCTCCTCTTCGCAGTGGATGCATGTTCGACGCTCCCTCCTCCTCTTTCACCTCCTCTTCCTCAAACTACGTGGACTTCACGGACTTCTGGTCCGGTTCTCCCTCCGTCCTGTACCGGGTTTCAGTCCAGTTTTTTCACACCGTTGTTAGTCAGTAAACGGTCTGTTTGGTCAAAGCAAGACGGGCTTTTCTCTCTGCTTCTGTTTTGTTTTCTTCTTCTTCCTGTTGTGTTTTCTCAGGACATCTATGGCATGCGCAGTGATGACTTGCGTTCTAAAGATTAGTCACTTCACAATCACTTCAACATCTCCAACATCCTGTCGGTCATTAAATTAACACGTTTGTCCTCTGAAAGGAAATAAAACAACAAAAGGAAGAACTACAAAGCAGTTGGCAGGACATCAATCTTTACTGCCCCCTACGGGAAAGAATCCAGACTGCAGGCCGTTTCACAGATCATTAAAGAATGATAAATGAATTAATAGGTTCGATCTAAACAAAAAATAAGGAATAAAATAAATAAATAATTAAACAAATGTTTCAATCGAACCAAATAAATAAATACATTACTTTCTAAAAATTCAATAAAATATTCAATATTCAAAATGTTCAATAAAATCAAATAGCAACATTATTAAAGACTGACGTCAGCTGATACCTGAATATACTGAATGAGCAGGTTATTCCATCTTCCCTGATAGCATGGCCATATTCCAAGATGACAATGCTAGGATTGATGGGGCTCAGATTAGTGAAAGAGTGGTTCAGGGAACAGGAGACATTATTTTCATACATGGACTGGCCACCACAGAGTTCAGACCTAGAGCCCATTGAGAATCTTTGGAATGTGCTTTAACTCATGGGGGTATTCCACGAAGCTGGATTAAGGGAAAGCCAGGCTTATCTTGATAAGTCTAGCTTATTTAAGAGAGAGTTTCGTTCCATCATTTGGCTTATTTAAATGTCTGTCAAGTAACCATGGTAACTTATTCTCCAGAATTAGCCTGCTCGGGGGCAGGCTTATATTCAAGCTTAGCTTAGCTGTGTCTGGAAGGTCTGATACAGACTCCGTAGGATATTAGTCAAGGAATTACTCCGGTGTGCTACTTATTTTTATTCTAAGTTCATATATTTACAAATAGTGTGTTATGAGTCCTTGTGTATGAGTCCCTGTGTAACAGTGAGACTCTGTGGGATTGATTAGTGCTATGTTTCTAGTGAAGAAGAATGTATGGCATAATAAATCTTGGGGTTTAAGTTGTTTATTGTTCTGTCAAAGGCCTGGACTTGGGCGGCGGTATCTTATCTCTCTTGACAGAAGATGGGAGGTCAGCGCCGGGTGAGCACACGGAGAGACTGTTAACAGGACACTTGGAATTTACTCCAGAAAGTATGACTCTGGATTGCACACTATTTAAGGGTCCAGTGGTGAGTTAGAAGTGAGTTCTGGCTGTATCAGGCAGTCAGAATCCATGCTTCTGTATTATTGAAGGAGAGGTAATCGGACCCAGAGTTCTGTAAGCACACTTCTAATATTCTGTAATTGAATAAATAATTGAAATAGGAGAGAAGTAGTTTGTCTTCACTGGCTTGCAGTCCACTCTGAAGGAGAAGAGAAAACCCACGGAGTCAGAAGGTATTTTATCAGTACTCTAAGTTTGCTGCAGTTGGGTCTGCCTCTGAGACAACTGTGACTGGACCTGTGTCAGCTGGTTTTGAATATCCTTGAGCTTTTCTTTGGTCTGCTGGTTTTCCTTCTGGGCTGCCTCCAACTCCGGCTGGCTCTTCTGTGCCTCCTCCTGTTTCTTCTGCACTTCCTCTTTCAGAGAGTTCAGCTCCTCTCGGGTCTTACTCTGTTTAACAGCCTTCTCCAAGGCGGTAATCTTCTCTTGAAGGCCCCTTTATTTGAGTCTGATGAGAATCTCTGGATTCTTTCAACTCCTGCATTTTGCTAGATTCCTGCTGGAGCTGTTTATTCAAATGTGCCACCTTCTCCTTGGCTAGTTCATTCTGCAGGACCTCAAGCCTTCTTTCCTTTTGAATGAGGTCTTCATTTATGTTCGTCAGCTGTACTGAACTATCACCAGATGCTTTCATCATGTCTGAAATGTCGTTTTCCAACTTGCTTTTGTCCTCTGAAAGCTGCTCAAGCCTTTCATCTGCAGCCTTTAGCTTTCCCTCCATCCCAGCAAACTGACTTCTTAGAGACTCTGTGGTTAAAGATGTAAACATCTCCTCCTTTGCACTAAGCTTCTCAACTGTTTTTTGCAAAGTTTTGGCTGATTTATTCAGCTTCTTGGTGCTTTCTGCCAATTGCTCTTTGGTTTGTCTGTCCTTGTCTTCAGTCTGTTCTGCCAGATTTGCTTCTTTCTCCTCGTGCTCCATAATCTCCACAAACTTCTTGTCCTCCATGCTCCTCCTCCAGGGCCTTCTCATTAAACTCCAGATTGTACTGGGATACCAACAGCTCCTCCAGTTTGACAATGGAAATCCTGTTAGCGTAAACAGTTCGACAGCTTCTCTGACCACCATTTGCTCTTCTTAAAGGTCCGTTTATGACCCATCCCAACAGGGTCCTCATGGCGTAGGGTCCATTGCCTTTGCTGTTAATGATCTCCCAAGGCTCCAGCAGCTTTGCCGCATTTGTCCCAATCAAAAGTTCCACATCAGCGTCAAGTTCAGGGATCTTAATGGATTTAAAGTATTCCCATTTCTCATTTTCGCGCAGACGGGGAATGTTGCCTGTTGAGACAGGAATGGTGTGTAGACCTCTGGAAGCTCTATAAAACAATTTCCTCCTAGCTCAGAGATCTCCAGCCTTACAACACAACGGCTAGCAACTCGTCTTTGCTGACCCATGGTGCGCAGCATGATGTTAGTCCTCGTGCCATGCAGGTTCAGTTGGTTCGTGAGTGTGTGGGTGATAAACGTAGCCGTACTCCCAGGATCTAAGAAGGCATAAGTCTTCAGCACCTTATCTCCTTTCTTAGACTTGATCTCAACAAGAACAATGGAAAGATTATAGTCCTGGTCCCCGGCCCCAGTACAAGCACCAGCCTGGTGGGAACCAAGTGCACTGCTCACAGATGTTCCAGATGACTTAGCCTGCTGTTCTCTGCTCTCTATATGCAAAATAGTGGGATGCTTTAAGCTGCATTAGTCACAGGTGCGACAACTCCTACATTTCCTGCTGATGTGACCGACCTTGAAACACCCAAAACATATTCCTTTTCCTTCAAGAAATTCCATTCTCTCCTTTTGAGAGATCCTATTTAGTTTTGGACATTTTAGCCTGGAATGAGACTGCTCACAGCAAAGACAGGCTTCTGAGGGAGGGCTCTTAAAAGCTGTTGGCTGTGTTTGTTGCTCATGCATCATGTGCGAAGACGCTGTGTCGCTGTTAGCGGTTGTGATAGATTTAGCAAAACTACTACCTTTGATGGTACTCTTGAACGACATCTTGTTCTCTGTACTTTTCATTACAGGGTGGCTTGACATCAGAGATATCTCCGAACAGAGGATGAGACGGGATCTTAACTTGTCGCTCAAGAAGTTGACCAGGTCACTGAATGTGGCTCTAAAGCCTCGCCGTTCCTGTATCTCCCAGACATTTCTGCATTGTGCATTCAGCGTTCTTCATTTAGATCTGCTTGCCACAGATCCAAATATTATTAAATAATATTTAGATCTGCTTGCCACAGATCCAAATATTATTAAATAATTGTTTGATAAAAAAAAAACATTATAAAACGTAATAGTACTGCAGTCATTATTCTTTGTTAAATTAACTTATTTCTTCACTGAGAGCCTCTGGTGAAGACCATGAGGCTGAGGCCTCCTCTCTGATGTCGTATTTAACCTTTATGTAATTTTGACATTATGACATAATAATCGGCTCTGCACCCCGGTTCTAGCATCTGTTTTAGCTCTATGTGGTCAGGCTCCTCCCCACATCTTTCACCTTATTTATATACCGGTGCTGGTCATACAATTAGAACATCATGAAAATATTGATTTCAGTAATTCCATTCTAATAGTGAAACTTGTATAATGTAGACATTCATTCCTCACAGACTGACATATTGCAACTGTTTATTTCTTCTATTAATGATTATAACTGTAAACTAATGAAACCCCCACATTAAGTATCTCAGAAAATTAGAATATTGTGGAAAAGTTCAATATTGAAGAAATCTGGTGCCACACTCTAATCAGATAATTAACTCAAAACACCTGCAAAGGCCTTTAAATGGTCTCTCAGTTTAGTTCTGCTGGCTACACAATCATGGGGAAGACTGCTGACCTGACAGTTGTCCAAAAGACGACCATTGACACCTTGCACAAGGAGGGCAAGACACAAAAGGTCATTGCTAAAGAGGCTGGCTGTTCACAGAGCTCTGTGTCCAAGCACATTAATAGAGAGGCGAAGGGAAGGAAAAGATGTAGAAAAAGTTGTACAAGCAATGGGAATAACCACACCCTGGAGAAGATTGTGGAACGAAACCCATTCAAAAATGTGAGAGAGATTCACAAGGAGTGGACTGCAGCTGGAGTCAGTGCTTCAGGAACCGCAGACCTGGGTTTCAGCTGCCGCATTCCTTGTGACAAGCCACTCTGGAACAAGAGACGGCATCAGAAGCATCTTGCCTGGGCTAAAGACAAAAAGGACTGGACTGTTGCTGAGTGGTCCAACGTTATGTTCTCTGATGAAAATAAATTTTGCGTGGCCATTGGAAATCCAGGTCCCAGAGTCTGGAGGAAGAGAGGAGAGGCACAGAATCCACGTTGCTTAAAGTCGAGTGTAAAGCTTTCGCAGCCAGTGATGGTTTGGGAAGCCATGTCATCTGCTGGTGTTGGTCCACGGTCAACGCAGCCTTCTACCAGGAAGTTTTAGAGCACTTCATGCTTCCTGCCGCTGACCAATTTTATGGAGCTGCAGATTTCATTTTCCAACAGGACTTGGCACCTGCACACAGAGCCACAGCTACCAGTACCTGGTTTAAGGACCATGGTATCCCTGTTCTTAATTGGCCAGCAAACTGGCCTGACCTTAGCCCCGTAGAAAATCTATGGGGTATTGCGAAGATATGATATGCCAGACCCAACAATGCAGAAGAGCTGAAGGCCACTATCAGATCAACCTGGGCTCTCATAACACCTGAGCAGGTCCACAGACTGATGGACTCCATGCCACGCCGCATGGCTGCAGGAATT
>JBAMHW010000018.1:488408-510322 GCA_037177495.1 Rhadinocentrus ornatus | reverse complement strand
TTGTTTTTTTTTTTTGTTTTTTTTTTTTTTTTTTTTTTTGGTTTGTTTTTTTTTTCTTTGTGTGTGTGTGTGTGTATGCATGAACCTGTAGAAGAGGCCTGGATGGCCCTGAGGGTGGTTTGCCGTAAATCTGGGCTCGCATTCTGGGGTCGATGGTGGCTTGTTGGCGGCTTGTTGGCGGCTTGTTGGCTGCAGTCGCTGCGTGACCCGATCACGCTCCTGGCCTGTCTTGCTCTGGGGGGCCTAGTGCTGCTAGCAACTCACCATCCAGGGGGAAGTTCGCTTCCCTCTGGACTTACATCCCAAGACCCCTCTTCTTCCTCGCTACCTTTCACACAAACACACACGCACATGCGGGGTGCAGCGGAGGGGGCCATTTAAGTGGCCTAGACCCTTCGCTCGGGTTGCTCTGGATGGCCAGGCCCTGGCGGGGTGGTTACCTATCTTGGCCCCACTGGGGCCTGTGCCCCAAGACCGCGGGGGGCTCTGGCTGGGGCTCTCTTCTGCCACCCTCCGGGGGCTTGGTTCGTCTTCGGGGTGGAGTGGCTTGGGTTTGTGCTCCGGGGTTGCTGCTGATGGCTCGGGTCTCTGGGCTGCCCTGGTCTGCCTCTAGCCTCCGTAGAGGCGGGGTTGCATTTGCATGATCTCACTCATCACTCCTTATCTCTGATCACTCCTTGTTCCTCATCCTCTGCATGCTGACACAGTCACTGTGTTGTCCAGTGGGTTTATACACTAGGAGATCATTTTTCTTTTTTTTTCTGTGAGTTTGTATCAGGTCAGTGTTGTGATACGTTTGCGATATGTCTTTTTGATTTGGTCATTATTTAAAAACTGTTAATCAGTGGCAGCTCTGTTTTTCTGTAAAACCTGTAGGAAAATTTCTGGTGTGTTTATGTACAAATGTAGCAGCAAATAAACAAAGAAATCTATCAAGAGGAGCCTTATACCAGAAAGCCCCCCCTTGGCAAAGCAAATTAGTTCAGCACAATACAGCAACCAGACTATCATTCTGCTTGCTATGATGCTGGACCGGACAGGTTAAAAAAAATTAAATAAATAAATGAAAAATAAAATCAGGGTTAAAAACATTTCTGTTTGCTGCCTTTTATCAAAACAACAGTTAATTCCTCACAACGGAACATTTTATTTGTTTTATTTTAGCTTTCTTCTGTCTGTTTTTATTTCATTTCTTTAATTTCTTTAAATTCTTTAAAAGTTTGTTTTTAAATCACTTGTTTTTGCTTCCTGAACCATGCTATAATGCTTTTAATGTTTTATGTAAAGAACTTCAATTTGTCTAAACTTGCCTTACAGTCTGTAATGTTTGAAAGAGTAAAGAAATTAAAAAAAAAATTTAAATTGAAGAAAGACTGTTAATATAACTCCATGTCAGTTTTCATGACTGTTCCTTACCGTAAACATTTGGGATTTTCCTTCATCTTGCCACACGATAACATTGATGCTCAATAAAAAAAAATTTAAAAATTATTTTAGCATCATGCTCTTGAGAAAGACTCAACAGCATCCATCCATCCAGCTTCTTCTTCTCAGAGAGGTCCAGCCGAGGACCATGGTCTCAAATTTGGATGTGCTGATTCTCATCCCAGCCACTTCGCACTTTCACATTCTACAGTGTTACAGCGAGAGTTGATGATGAAAATAAACACTATTGTCTAAACACTATTAGGTCATTATGTCTGTAAAATTATTGTCCATTATAAGGGTCAATTTAAGAGTTAAATCAAGTACTAACTGCTTGTTTTTCAGTTCACCTTGATTATCTCATGATCTCGAAAGAAAAAGGGTCAATTTCTCCAGATAATGGGAAAATCCAATTTTTTATCATGTGAAAATGTGCTTTTTGATCTCAAGATAGAATTTTTACCTTATGATTGGTAAACAGGTAAATAACTCCAGGCCTGGCTTCTCTCTGCTTTCTGCATAGATTTACCCAGCTTCTTGCCCGGTGCCCAGGCTCCTGCAACCCTAAACATGATAAAGCGGATTGGAAAAACAGATGGATGGCTTTCACACTCTGCTTCTGTGTGCAGTAATTTTTGTCTCCTCTTGCACATACAGAAAAGAAAAATTTATGTTTTAGGACGAGAATCATTGGAGTACGTTTCAAGACACCCGAGTGAACTGTGTTACTTGATTTTAAACATGTATTAAACGTGTTTTTAAACGTGTAACTATTGGATATGCAGCTCTGCTTTTTTTTATAAATTTTCTTTTTAGCTGTTTACCCCTTGTCTTCAACAGAATCCTTTATTTTCATTCATCAGATTTTATGTAGAAAGAAAAAGGGGATGTGAAATCTTTATGTATACATACACCCATTCTTACCTCTTGTATTTTCATACTCTCATAATCACACTTGATGCAACAAAGGATGGATTACAGTTCATGAACCATATAGAGTTTAAGACCCTCTGTTTTAGAATTATCATTATTGAAGGTCCAAAAGCAACTCCCTTAAAAGAGAAAAGTGGGGAACAAAAGAGACTTTAATTACCAAAAATTAGGAAACATGAGAGAAAAACAAAAGCTGAAATCCAGACAAACAAATGGAACACTAAAGAACTACAACAAGAACAAGAAGATATATTTGACAAAAATCTGATGGAGAACAGAGGAAAACATCAAGTTCATACTGTCACTGGTCATTTTATTAGGTACACCTGTTCAATTACTTGTTAAACCTGCCAAAGACAATGATGGTGCACTTCTACACCTCCATCATTGAGTCCATCCTCATCTCTTCCATCATCATCTGGAACGCTGCTGCCACTGCCAAGGACAAGAGCAGACTGCAGCGTATCATTCGCTCTGCAGAGAAGGTGATTGACTGCAATCTGTCTTCCCTCGAGGACTTGTTCACCGCCAGGTTCCTGAGGCGTGCAGGAAAGATTATGGCTGAACCCTCCCACCCCAGTCACAAACTCTTTGAGATGCTCCCCTCTGGCAAGAGGCTGCGATCCATCAGGACCAAAACTTCACGCCACAAAAACAGTTTCTTTCCCTCTGCAACTGGTCTCATCAATATGGCCCAGGATCCCCCTATGACTCTGACACTTGTTCAACCAGTTCAATCAGGCTCAGAATCTGGTGGAAATATCATGAAAACATGGATTCATCCTGCCTTGGATAAAAATTTCCAACTGCTGCCAGTGGTGGTGATGTTGGGGACATTTTCTTGGCCCACTTTGGGCCCCTTAACACCAACATGGACTGGTTTAACCACCACAGCCTACCATGTCCATCCGATTATGACCACAGAGTAGCATCTTCTAATGGCTACTTCCAGCAGGATAATGCACCATGTCACAAAACTCAGATCATCTCCAACTGCTTTCTAGAACATGACAATGAGCAGGGCCAGTTCTAGGCCGGCAGGTGCCCTAGGCAAAACAGGAGTTTTGCCACCCACCCCACGTAGCAAAATACTTACCAAAACTGAAGCTACTTAACTCAGTCACAGACTTTTTGTAACTAATGCAGAAATTTTTGCCTCTTTATTAACAAACAAATCAAAGTCACACTGAAACACTCTAAACTAAACTAATTGCTACAAAAATAATAAATAGCACAAAATAAATTATATTTAGTTAAAAATAAATAATGTTTAGTGCAAAAGTCCAGGGCAAGAAATGGCACAAGTGCAAATCCTAAAATAAAAAACACATTAAACTTTAAATTGCCCATTATTGCAAATACTGGGAGGGCATATTTTAGACAAAGGCATCGCTTCAGATTTTGTAACCTGATATACCAGAAAAAGAACCAATCATGGATAAAATATGAGGCACTGCAATTTGTGGATTACTTGACAGTATCAAAATGTCATCTGCATATAGTAAAAGCTTATGCTCTTTTTGTCCTAAAACAATGCCTTTAATATCAACATGGTTCCTAATTGCAAAGGCAAACGGTTCCAAAACGAAGGCAAAGATCAAGGGATAAAGAGTGCAACCCTGTCGAGTTCCACGTAATAGTAAAAAAGGATTAGAAATATCCCCATTTGTGAGGACAGCTGCCTTTTGACTTGTATATAACAATTTCACCCATTTAATATATGCATAGCCCACATTAAACCTCTCCAAAAATGCAATTAAATACTCCCATTCCACTCTATCAAACACTTTCTCTGCGTCCAGAGAGAAGGCTACCACCGGATCTACGTTGTTCCTCGTTTGCCATACTAAATGTAGCAGTCTGCACAAGTTATCTGCCGAGGACCGCCCCTTAACAAATTCCACCTGAGCAGGCTACATCAACATAGGGAGATTGTGACAAAGTGAGTGAGTCCACACCATTTGCCACTGTCTCATAACGTCAACCTGTTCTCATAATTTCAACCATAACGGTCTGTTTGTAATATTGTTAGCTTCATCATTACTCAGTGGTCAGCAGACATCAACTGTCCCGGGTTTGTTTGTGTTTTGCTTTCTATTTGAGTTCAGCTAATATACATTAACATCTGTTAAAGTAAGACTCAGGCCATTGTTAACATATTTAGTTCTGTTTATTTGGTTACAACTAGTGATGTCTGACACAAAAGCCCCAAAGCCTGCATCGAGTAAAGGGGGCGTGTCCAAATGAAGCCGGTTGCGAAGTCCGTATTATTTTCCTCAACATCACGTGATCAAAGACAAACGAGGCCCCGTTTTCTCTGATTCACGCAAGTGTCTCGTGTCGTCTCAACCAATTCATGGGCTTCATTAAACCATCACTCGTTACAACTGTTTTGTTTGTTAAATATTTAATTTGTATGTTACTCACCATACTTACCATGAGTTCCAGGAGCAAAAGGAGGGGGAAAAAGCACATTACTTCCTGTATTTATAGGGTTTGCCCTGATTTAAGGCGGTCACTGGAAGGGTTCAAGTATGGGGGGAGATTGATTATGTTTGTGTTACAGAAAATGTTTGATTTCTCTATTGCCTAGTTCTGTAGGTGGTACCAGGATTCATTTATCAAAAATTGTATTAGTATTTATTTAAGATGACTGGGAATGAGTCACTTAATTGTGTTGAATTTATGTTTAAAGGATAGGCTCACCTGTTGAGTGGAAGGAGCCTAGGGAAGCCATTTTGTTAATGGAACTCAACCTTATATAAGGCTGGCCTTTTGTCTGTGTTGGGTGGCCATGACGATGTAGCAGGGTGCATGTGTAATTTAAGTTTTGTTTGTTAGTTTCAGTTATGCTTAGTTGATTAAGTTTACTGTTAATTTACATTATGTTCTTTGCATTTTTCCGTGTTGAGTTTTGTTGAAACATGCACCTTTAATAAATTCTTGCCATTTTGGAAGACCTCTGCCTGCTACCATACACCTCTAGTCTTAATGCCAATATCTTAGCCAGAATCTTGGACCCACATTAATTAGAGATACTGGCCCATAGATCCCACAGTGCTTTGGGTCTTTGCCTTTTTTAATGTATCAATGTTATCATTGTATTCTGCATACTCTCTGGCAGACTTCCTCTCCGGAACGCATCCTTAAAAATCCTAAGAAGGTTTGGGGCCAATAGGTCAAAAAATTACTTGTTGTGTCTGTCTGTGGGAAATCCGTCTCCCCCAGGAGACTTCCCAGCACTAAGACATCTAATCTCTTGTTGAACCTCTCCCAATGATATGCATGCCCACAGTCTTTCTCTAGCCAATTCAGTTAGTGATGATAAAGCAGTCCCATTCTATTCTATTCTATTCTATTCTATTCTATTCTATTCTATTCTATTCTATTCTATTCTATTCTATTCTACATTCATTTGGCAGACGCTTTTATCCAAAGCGACTTACATCTGAGAATAAGAACAACACAAGCAAGAATTCAAATAGTGTGCGACATCGTAATTAAGTAGTAGTCAGACTGCTCCAGTCCAGTTGGACCCAGGTGCTGTCATGTAGTGCTAGACGCAGGTTTTTTTTTTTCCTGGACATAAAATTTAGAAATTCAGTCCTATCCTCAAAATCATGTATAATTTTTGATAGATTAATTGGGAAGCGCTATCTATTCCCCTTTCTCATTCTGTATTGCCGAGATTAGAGTTTGAGCTTGTAGTTGTTTCACCCCTTGAGCCAATAATTTACCTGCCCTTTCACCCTGTTCATAATATTTTTGCCTACATGTAAACAATAAATATTCTGCTGTTCTCTGCATAATAGTGTTTAATTCAAATTTGGTCTTACTTGAACTGGCCAATTTATCTGTTGTCTCTTTTATCTGCATATTCCCTCTATAGGTTTTTTATTTCTGTTTCTAATTCAGAAAGTTGATTAGATGATTAGGCCCAGGTTTACTGTCATTTGGAACTTAAAAAAAACCCAAAAGCAACCGACCATAATAGATCCGAGTGTCCGGCTGCTATGCACTCACGCGCCCCTCCTCTATGTACTGTATACCCTTACATGCAAAATATGTCAATCAACAAAATTTTTACATTAGCTTTTTCCTCACACACTAATGCACATGTGGCTGATAACCTACTTTTTGAGAGAGAGGCCAGGATTCATCTCCCACATTTATGTGCAATGGCACATGTTGATTCAATAAAAAAATAACTGACATAAGTAAATTATTTTTAGCTTTATTCTTACAATAACCTTTAAAAGCCTGGGGTACACAGCACTGAACATTATGAATGATTGAAAAGCAGTAAGAACTTTAGCAGAACTATTTAAACATTTCAAAAGCAATATTGAGAGAAGTATATTTGACAAGTCAAGCACAAAAACATTTTCAAAAGAAAGAAGTCTTCTTCTTTAATTTAAAACACCCGAGACTGTTTTGAGCTGAGAAGCAGGCCTAGGGCACAGGCTCCTAGAATGCTCTGAAACATGAGTGCAGTGCAAAAATAAGGCGCTACCCAGAAGACCTGCGAAGCCTAAGCGGGAATATAAGGCATTAAAGAGTGATCTGATTAACTCTGGTCTAAGACTGAGGCCTCAAAGATGAGGAGGATCTAAATTGATGCCAGAGGAGCGACATGGAAAGTGTTGACAAGATAATAGAGGGCATATTTTTGCAATGCCCCTTTGGTGAAAATAAATTAATTGTATGTGACTTAATAAAGGTTTTAGATTTCTTCTGGCAGTCCAAAATGATGAATACATTTTTTAAGGTTTTGCAACGATATGAGTTGTTTATGATCCAGATATTTGGAAGACTGTGGAAATCTGAGCCAGGACAAAAATGAGAATTTTTTGTGATTTAGGAAAATAGACAGTCTAATCTAATTTAGAGATACTGATCTTAGCCATCGGGTGTTATGAGATTTTCAATGAGGTTTCATGGGCAAGTAAAACTGTGCATCATCAGCATTGCTAATTTAAAACAGAGTGAGCTGGGACACGCTCTCCATGTTTTTCTTTTTTGACTGCAGTTCTGATTTAAAACACTAGGTGACAATGCGACTTACGTGAAACCAGGTTATGTTTTTCATGACAGATTATCTCGTCAAGAGGAAATTTTTAAAACCCCACAGCCCCCTCCCTTCATATGAAAACAGATAGGTCCTCGCCTTGCAGGCATAGAAAACCACGCCCACTAACACATTTGAAGGGAGGTGAACTTTTATGATGTAGATCTGCTAGTTTCAGACTTTTATTCCTTTACAGAATTTTGATAAAAAATATTCCTGCAATAGGACGGATTTGTGCTTTTAAGGGGTGTAAAAGTAACACTGGACTTTATTCTTTACCTGCTGATCCCCTTCTAACAAGAGACAACAGCTCAAATCGTAGCAGCGGCAACTTACAGCAGCACTTCCTGCAGACCTAATCTGCCACAAATCTCCACAGATTTCCAGAGCTGCTGACAGGTCAGCGCAACAGCGCTAACGGCTCAGACTGATACAGTTCAGGACCACCTTGTTCATGTGTAGCTGAGGAGATTCTGGAGGAAAATTTCTTCCACTCAAAGATGGCTCTGTGGTGTAGCTGCTGTGTGAATCTTGTTTTGCATCTTGCTAGTGAGCTGAGCTGCTGTGTGTCAATCATTTCTCCCTGTGTATCCCGCTCAGCCCACTCTCCACTCGTTGATCACTCCAAACCTCCCCCAACCCTTGCAGTTCCAGGCATTTTTCAAATTTGGCAGTGGGTGGAGTTAAGGTAGGCTGTGTAGTTACACTTTTAAAAGCACTAAATTAGTTTTAAGATAATGTGGGGAATCCATATCAGTGAGTGGATTTAGGGACACATCAACTCAATGTGCACTTTCACAGAGCTGAACATAAAATGTTAAGTAAGCTCAAAGAGTATCTCAGTTACTTAGTACTGACTGAAAGGCTGATTTATACTCGTGCGGCGTCTGCGTGCAGTTGGCTACGGCATAGCTGATGCTGGTTTCCTAACGCACTTGAGCTTAGGGAGTATGTGCCAATTTGGTGTTGTGTCGCAGTTTCTCCTCCTAATCTGAAGGTGGCAGAAGGGGTGGTATCAGCCAGTAAACTCACCAGGTCAGAGTTCTTTTGATGGTTCACTTCAGTTTGGTAGGTATTTTATGTTTTAAAACAACAATGGAGTCCAGTATGGTTCAGTGTCTTTATTAGTGTGAGCAGGCTGGCCAGTGACACGATGACCATAGTATCCAATACAAAAGGTTTTTATTTACCAGACAGGAACTCACTTCTTCCTGTTGTAGAGCAGTCAAGCCTCCACCAGCATCCACCCCAAATGAGCAAACAAGCCCCATTTATCTCCTGCTGCTGATTGAACTGAACCACTTCCAACAGGTGTTTCTTCAATTATAATACAACCTCTTCTGCTAAAACTATTTCTTACAAAATCCTGAAATATTTACACACCCCAAGTATATAATAACCCAAAAATAAAGTAAAGCCCAAAACCAATACAAACAATCCTGTTTTTAACTTCCCGGTCTCATGGTCTCTCCCAAACCATAAAATGGTGTCCAGGCCACCTGGAAGCCATTTGCCTGATTGCCCTGGATGGAACATGAGTCCGGTGAGTAAAGACCATTACACTATTAATTACGTTTAAAACACTTCAACATCTACATACCATGTTCCTGTCTATTACTACTAACAGTGGTTACCACACAAATTCAGTGAGAAGATCCAGATATCCGACAACACGTGATCCCAAACTGACCAATCACAAGGGAGTACCTCCATGTAACCGTCTGCGTAGCAGGGGTGCACATCTGGTCTGGAAGAAGTGCACTTCGAGCAGTTGTGCATGCTAGGTATACACATAAAGATTTTTTCAAATCTGATTTAGATGTTTATCTGGATGAGACCTCACAGGTGAAGTAAAAAAAAAATCAGGCATTTAACAGTGTTGATCATACTGTGTGTGTTGTGCTCAAAGAACAACACACACATAACAATGCTGTCCCGCAACTGATCTACAATCTAGTCCTCTGAACCAGAAATCTCGCACGATCAACAGTGATTAAAAAAAAAAAAGCGAAGAAGAAGAAGAAGAAGAACAAGAACAAGAACCACGGCAACAACCGGAAAACACAACACTTAGCATAGCGGCGGACATACATAATGAAGTAATGATGGTGGTCTTGCGACTATTACGTCATAAAAAATCGGACATTTGTCGTCCTTGGTTGGTAAGGGGCAAAATCGGAACAGAAAGAGCCCGATAACCACCATCTAACAGTAAACCAGAACTGATCCCTCTAGTCCCACATCAAGCTCCATATACTGCCCCCAAAACAACCAACCAACAATCCAGACCAGTAACAGTATCACTGCACCAGTTTAAAATAAATTTACAAAACAACCAACTTACCTTTCTGAGCAGCTTTTTGAACTTATCCCAGATATTTCCACTTGGTGATCCAGATTATTAATGTACAGATGCTTTATTTCTCATGTTTCTCTGATGTGACAACAGTAATCACAGCAATGGATGAGTGTGTGCTAGAGAGGGGAACATAATCGTTTCCTTTCTTAGTATATGACCCACTTGATAAATTCTTGCCCACTTTCTGGCCAGCCCCTTGTATAAAAGTCTAGCTCTGCCACTGAAAAATATTTATATTGGCTTGTATTTCTATTCAGAAAACAAGAAAAAAACATGTTGGTTTTGGAGGATGGTGAATGGCAATACATCAGAGCAGGAATGTGTAGCTGATAAGCCTCGAAGTCAGTAAATCTATTAACAAGAAAAAGAATCTGATCTATCTGTGCCTGGTTCAGGATTCAGCATCAAAGGGGGTTGGAGCCCAAAGAAATCTAAATTCTGGCACAAAATAAAAAGGCTTCAAACTTGGCAAAAAGCAGGTGTTCCCTAAACAGCATGGCAGAACTTGTTTCCATGCCAGGTTGAGTGATAGGAGGGAGGAAAGTAAGAAAGATAAGCAGAAGATAAAAGGGAAAGATATGACTTCTGCTGTTTCACTGACATATATTTAAAGTTATATAATTAACCCAAATATATTCAATGTTTCTTTTTCGGGAATATGGTTACTTTGCAACATGATGGATTTATAAATATATTGCATTATTTTGCCATCTGAGTTTTTATTATCATTAATTTGTTCATTAATGTTCAACGTGAATTGTAGAGAGTGTACTACAAGAGAGAGAGGGGTTGGTGTATTGCAAAAGTGTTAAAAATTATCCCAAACAGGCTTAAATATATATAATAAATTCCATAACAATCCATCCATGAACTAGAAAATGAATATGTGTACAAAATGTCCTAAAACTGCCTTGCATGGTGTCAAACCACATGTTTAAAGCATCAAATGTCCAAGTAAACAAGGAATGAAACTGAGTTTATTA
Source organism: Rhadinocentrus ornatus (assembly GCA_037177495.1). Classification (NCBI taxonomy): domain Eukaryota; kingdom Metazoa; phylum Chordata; class Actinopteri; order Atheriniformes; family Melanotaeniidae; genus Rhadinocentrus; species Rhadinocentrus ornatus. The sequence continues at coordinate 499,554 of JBAMHW010000018.1, read as the reverse complement.
TAACTACAGTTGCATAAAAGTTGGGACAATGTGCAAAATGTAAATGGTCAAGAATGGAATATTTCACATTCTACAGTGTATGATATCGTTAAAAGATTTTTCTGTGTAGGTTTTGTTTTCCTGCTTCTGCCTTCCTTGGGTGTGGCTTTCAGTTGCTGCATTGATTGCTTATGCAGCTCACTGGGACAACTGATCACTGCCTCCATTTAAGCCTAGATCTGCTCCTCAGCCATCGCCAGGATGTCTGCTTTCCAGTGGTAGCGTATGGCCCAGATTTGTCACGTTTTAACATTTAAAAAAGGACTTTTGTTTCCCTTTGAACCTGATTTCCTCTGCCTTCCAGTTCCTCCATCAGGACTCAGCAGTTTCTTCCCATTTCAAGCTGTGGGAAGTCATCTATCATCAATCAGTATTTCTCCCATTCTCTGGTCACTCTGCACCACCACCATCAACTACCTGGAAGGCTCAGTTTCACACAACTCAGGAAAACCCTGATGCTTAGTAAATCAGTTTTTTATCAGTAAATCCGTTTTTACTTGGAATATGTTTTTCCAGCGCTCACCAGTGGATTCACCAATTTATTTTTTCTCCAATAGTATCCATCTGATTTGCTCCTCCTCAGTCCTGTCCAAGCAAACTACAGCCCCCATCTTATCAAAATCCCTCTTTAATTGCAGTCAAACTTTTTATCTCTGTTTTTGGGTCCCTGCCTCCTATTCCAAATCTCTGTGCACATGGGACAAGGCTAAAGGTCAAAGCTGAATGCTGCTGGTCTTGGGGGCCCTCTGGCAGCACTGCAATAAAGACAGACATGATTCAGGAGTGATGGACTGGTGACTTGACCTGTCCAAGATGTACCCTGCCTCTCACCTGCCAAATGTTGGGTTAGGCTCCAGCTGCCCGGCAACCCTTCATTGGACGTGGATGGATGGATAAATGGATGATTCAGGAGTCACGTGACATGGTTAACAAAGATGGCTGCCTAGGTAAGGGCTGCACCTATTCCCACTGTTAAAACACTTAAAGTTTGACAAGAAAGCAAGAAATAAAACAATTACAAACTTCAGTGACTTGAATGCCAAATCAAAAAGTGCTGAGTCATGCTGTAAGAAAGTGACTTCAGCTCAGAATCTCAACAGGTTAAATGTGAAGTATGAATTCAATTCTCTTTCTTCTGTGCCAGATGGAAATTCTTTGAGGAGGGATAAAAGTCTGGAAAGCTACTTGCCAAATAAAAATAAACAATATTAGATATTACTTCTTTTTTGCCTTCTCTTAACCTCCCTCTGTTGCTGAACAGCTGGAGGTACTCACTTTACCCATTACTATCCAGGCAAATAACAACGGTTATTAATGACCTCTTGTGAAAGTAAAGCGCCAAATCTTGATGGGTTCACAGCCGAGTTTTATAAAGCCTAACTTAATGAGCTTGCTTCACTCCTGCTAGATACCTACAATGAATCTCTGGAAAGGGGGGAACTCCGTTTCTTTTCATGAGAACCTGTCATTACTCTTGTTCTAATTAAAGTTAAAGACCTATTAGACTGTAAAAACTACGAGCCCATTAGTCTTTGCTATTGCGATAGCAAGATATTGTCTAAAATCATTATGCTTTTATGCTCAAACATTTGGATAGTGGTCCTTGCCCCAGGAGAAAGCTTCCCTGTGGATTCATCTGGAAAGCACTTACTGAACTCCCCTTATATTATAGCCAGCCCAGCTTCACAAAATTAGTCACACCCCATTATATCCCATATTCACTGGATCTGGCAGAAAATGGCTCATTTTTTAAAATTTGATCCGTGGTTGAATTTGTCAGCTTGAATTTGGGTAATCCCAGGCTCCTTGTAAATAAATCACATTTTCTTTGATATTCTTGGCTTTAAAAGGGGATTAAAGTGTAACCTATATCATGGAAACACTCTGAAATCCTTTCAGACCCTTTGGGAATATGATCCACTCCTGAATCAATTTTGGAATTATCCACAGCTGAGACATCTGCTGAAACAGACACCCACCTGATGGGACCTTTCTTGAGTTTGTTTTTTGCAATTCACAGAGGCAAACTGGGATAATGGGGAAAAAATGTTGAGAAACCAATAAATTGTTAATCATAAAAAAACAAAAACAGCCATGATTCTCTAATCACTGCGTGGACTCAGAAGGACTTCCAAAAATCACTTTCTGTGAACATAGTTCACCCTGAAATCACAAATGCAGGTTAAAGCTCCATCATGCAAAGAAGACGCCAGATGTGAACAGGATCCAGATACACCGCCATCTTCTCTGGACCAAAGCTCATTAAAATGGTCTGAGGCAAAGTGGAACCTGCTCTGTGGTCGGATGAAAATGTAAAATTCTCTCTGGAAGGATGGATGCCGTTTCCTGCAGACTAAAGAGGAGAGGGAGCATCCAGCTTGTTATCAGTGGACAGAGCCTGCATCTCTGATGGTATGGGGGTGCATTAGTGCCCATGGTGTGGGCAGCTTCACATCTGTGATGCTCCATCAATGCTGAAAAGTACATGGAGGTTTTAGAGCAACATCTGTTCCCATCCAGATGACATCTCTTTCAGAGAAGGCCTTGCAGATTTCAGCAAGACAATGCTGAACCACATCCTGCATCTATCACAACAGCATGGCTTCACAGGAGAAGAGTCCGACTGCTGAACTGGCCTGCCTGCAGTCCAGACCTTTCACCAATATAAAACATCTGGAGCATCAGGGAAGCAGAAATCCAGCAACCAAGTCCAGGACTGTAAAGCAGATAGAATCCTGCATCAGACCAGAATAGCTGATTTTTTGTTAATATTTAATTGGGAATAAAACAGAAGTTTAAAAGATTTGTAAATCAGTGCATTTAATTTTTCTTCATATTTTACACAGTGTTCCAACTTTTATAGAACTGGGGTTGCACAACATTTAAAGATGTTCAGGTAAGTTAACTTTACTCTCCTCCTGCCAAGAAAAAAATGCAGATTTGAGAGTTCAATCTCACGATACTGGGCTTTCATTTTCAAGTTTCCCTAATGTACAATACATGATTGTGCCCTTTAATATGTTAATTTTTAGTAGAGTGAAGCATTTTGTAACGTCAGCTTATAGAACTGAAACCACTCACATGGCTAGTTACTGCTAATCTACTTGGGTTTTTCTAGGTCTGTCAGGCTCTAACTGATCCCGTTCATCCAAGCCGAACATTAAGTAAATTATACTTGCTGGTTAATTGTGAGAATAAGTGACACATATGCACCACACTCCACTACCATCCAAACACACACACAGACAGGAGCTTAAAGACAGGAAGTCAAATAAGTACTGGTTCCAACCAAGGTATGCAGAATAGCATCTCTGAACACACAACACGTCCAACCTTGAAGCAGATGGGCGACAGCAGCAGAAGACCACACCGGGTGCCTCCTGTCATCTAAGAACAGGAAACAACAGGAAAACTGGACAATAGAAGAAAAACTTGGTGATATACCTCGAATTACGATAAATGCATACAATATTTTAACCACCAATAATCAATTAACAGCAAGCAGTTCAAAATATCAGAAAATATGAAATTGTCAATATCGCTTTAGGGACTCTGACGGCATTTCAGGTGAGCTGACAGGATGGAATCAGCTTAAATGCAGCAGAAATAAAGCAGAATAAATGGGAAATAAAGTCAGAAGGATGATAAAGTTAAACCAAAATAAAGATTGTAGAAGGAATAATATTTATGAACCATGGGAAAATAAATCAAACTAATGAGCGGAACTTCTTTAATCTCGGTCAGGACTAACGGGATGAGAAAAGGGGTAAGTTGGTCTAGAATTTAAAAATAGCCAATGTAAACTGGAATCAGTGAGATCTGATGGAACTTTGGGATAGAATGAGGCTTAATCTAAGAATTTAAAGACACCAGCTAGAACCAGGTGGATGATGGTTAGGTCTTACTTTTGGCACCACGGTGATCAGTGGATCTCCTGAAGTTCTCCTAATAACAAGAAGAACTCTCAGGTCCGGTGTCCAAAACGCGAACCTCATAGCCTTCACTCTCCACTGGCACGAAGAATGGCTAACGCTGGTGAATGAGTGATTTCCCAGTAGCGTGGAAGCCAAGTTCTTTAGGATTTCCTCGATAAAACAAGCTTTGTCGACCAAAACTTCTAATTTTCTTTGAATACTTGAACTTGAATTGGTTTCCAAAAAAGGTGTATTCAAGCAAGAAAAATGATAAAACTCAGCAAAGCTTTATATCTCGCGGGCTGTATAACAAGAGCTTACGTCTATTGCATGGCGACATTTCCAGGTTATGCTGAGCAAAATAATTAAAACATAAACGAATATACGAATACAAAGACAAAACTCGACAAAAAGTTCGAACGTTCTAATGTTAATCTATGGATTTCTTTGTTCTTACAGATCAGTTCTTCTTCTCTTTCTTATGTTTTTCTCTTTCTACTCTTTCTCTAAACTAAAACTCTCCCTAAAACTTTCTTTTAAGTTCTGGGGAGTTTTTTAAAAAAATTGGCAGGTCCTACACCCTTAATCTAATCACAGCTTAGAGATATTGGCGCGAGAAAGATCATCACTGTAGACTCAATCAAATTACATACCTAAGTTTAAACTTATTTTCCCATATCCCAATCAGCAAAAACATTATAACACATGTTTTATAAAGGCAGATTAATAACTTGGCTGAAAGTGAAACACAACTTTAGAATTTACCAAGAAAAGTTAATTAGTCATGAAATATGAACATACATTTATACCATATTCACAGATAAAATATATATCCGGGACCTGGAAAGAAAGTCTATATTTGCAATAATACATTCTGCCTTGAGTTAGGAATATTAAAAGATAAAATGTTTCTTTAAAGTTTCTGAAAGTCTTAAAAGTCTCCCATGTGGGAAACCAGGGTTCAAATTCCCCAGGGGGAAAACATTAACACCTTCCATTTGGGTCCTTAGGCAAGCCCCTTAACACTACTTCCTAACCATTGTAAGTCACTTTGGCTAAAAAGCATCAGCTAAATGACCGTAATGTAATGTACCTTAGAACAGCCACTAGGAGGAGTCTAACTCCATGTTAAAATTCATCTTAATTGTAACTTTGTAATAGTGTGTCCTCGAGACTTCTTTCAAAATACCATTTGTATTTTCCTGACATGTGGAATCACTTTAAACCAATCATTACCACAAAAATCAAACACTTAATACAGTTAAAGCATTCTGTTTAAAACAGTCTTGTAAGAGAAACTGGGTATTTTCTTTGACACTTGACAAAGTCCAGATGTAGAAGGAATGTTATCTTGAGTTAAGTGTTTTTTTTCACAGCTCAGTTGATTTACATGTAGTGAAACATCCTAAATGAAGATCTTTGGAAAAGAAGGGAGGATGGCTCGAATCCCATTAATCAACAAGATTGTTAAGATATTCAAAGGTATGAGCTGACACTTAGTTCTGGACTTAATCAACTCGAGATGGCTCCTCAAGGTTTCTTCTTGAAGATACGGAGTCTGAATTTTTGGGTCTGTATTCTTTATACACTTTGGCTCACAAATTAAAATGTTCCTTATCTACACAGAGTGGGTGAAAAGGGGGAAACATAGTTGTGGTTTTTAAAAACCTGTCCTGTCCAGCATCATAGCAAGCTGAATGATAGTCTGGTTGCTGTATTGTGCCGAACAAATTTGCTTTGCCCAGGGGAGGCTTATGGGTATAAGGCTCCTCTTGATAGTCTGATTCCTTAAATAGTCTTGGTCCTTAAATGCTACACCGGAGTGACTAATTGGGAGGTTTGGCAGGATTCCAGGTGGGTCTCATTACTCTTGGGCCAGTCTAAGTAGTTATCTGAGAAGACTAATTAGTAGTGATGAGTGGGTCAATCGACTACTGAAATATCTATTCCTACCATACCAACATTTCTATAAGTACACTTTCAGGGTTCTTCCGCCTGCCAAAGGCACATGCAAAACAACACAAAGTGAGGTTCATTCACTGCTCAGTGATTATTCCATCATGCAGTGATGAGGGACATATTTCGGCTTCACAAACAGCAACGATGCTCAGTTTAATGTGTGTGAAGACCACAAACCTCCTTGAACATTTGAGAATCAATAAGAAGCAGATGTGATGAGGTTATAATGAGGCAAGATAAAGAGGAGAGGAGGACAGGTGTTGCTAGGGCGGAGACAGATGTTACTCCGAGTCCTGATGATGCAGGTAGGTACTGTTGGGCACTAACGGGTACTATCCAGGTACTATCAGCTACGATCAGTGGAAGAAAATGTGGAGCTGGTGGATACGTGGAGCTCTGTTGCTGGTTTCTGGGGAATAACGTCAGTCTGCAGCTGGTTTAAGTTTTTGTGCTGATGTGTAAACATCAGAAATTCCCTGCAATCTTAAAACCAAGGCTTCCTGTTTTGTTCAAATGTGCAGTAATAAATATGTTTATGAAATAAGTAATATTACATTAAATAGCCGCAAGCGTTTAGCTTGGGGTACAATGTTCCAGAGACCACTTCACCTCAAGTCCACGGGCCTAGGTGTTATCAATACCTTATCGTCTGAATGTTTTTATGTAAAGTTACTGACATGAAGAATTTACAAAATTTGCATTCAGCTTGCTGAGCCACCCAGAAGAACCTCCCTACCCCCAGTGAGGAAGTTTCTAACTTTCAGATCAGTTGTTTGTTGATCCACAGAGTGCACTGAATGAATTATATGTGTGATAAAATATAATCTTGAATACTATCTGCGCCATCAGATCTCTAGACTGGCATATGACGTCACCGCCAGCAATCAGCGGTAAAAGCTCTGTATTCTCAGCACCATGCACCAGAAAGTGAAGATTGAAGAAACACGCAAAAAAAAACAAAAAAAAAAACAACACTGTTACAGACTACAACCACTTGAATGTGGTGTTGACATTACGGACCAGAAAGCACAGTGCGTGCAGGAACAAGGAGGTGGTCCATTGCTGTGTTTTACAACATGCTCGATCTAGCAGCGATGCACGCGCATGTGTTCTACAAATCACAGCTAATCGTTCATTGTCGAATGTGGCACAACAGGTTATGTAGCACACTGCACATTTATGTATATAGATTATTTACTGTTTTTTTTTTCTTATCTTTATCTTCTATCCAGCTTTCTTAAGTTTTAAGTATTTTACAAAATTAGTACAAAATTACAAATTGTAATCCACAATCACTGTCAAACAAAGAGGAATTAACAACTCAATTACACAAAGTTTTATTCAGATATGTTTCATTGCATTGTGATGAAAAATATTTAAAAAATTCAAATGGCACAGTAACTTCTCTCTACACGGGATCTTTACAGTTATTGTAATAGTGGCATTAAAACTAAACAGCTAGGTAGAAAGATATATACTTTATTAATCCAGAGGGAAATTATAGTTCTATTTTAAAGAAATTAACAGGTAAGTTAGAATAAAACCTTACAAAAACAAGTCATAATGGCACAAACCTGTATGGTAGTGTGGAAAAAATGTGTCTAGTGTAAAAATGAAAAAGATTCTATCATCTCTACAGATCTGAACTGATGGGAAAATTAGGTGCATCTTGTACTTGTAACTTGGGTGGGGGAGTAACATGCAGTCTACCTCATTTGAAAAACAATGGGTCAGTAATGGGGTAATTAACTAGTGTTAAAACAACATAAACTGACAGATCCCAGTCCTCCCAGTGTAGCTACCGACCGCAGAGCAATGTTTAGTTATTTCAGAGGCATCTATAGAGTCCATTTAAAGGTCCCATATTATACACATGTTCAACAATTTCATATGCGTGTCAGAGGTCCAACAACATTGTTTTCAAAGTTCAGCCATGGTCCTTAATTTCAGCCATTCCAAAAGTGGCTCAAGTGAGCTCTACGGAGAACGGGCTGTTTCTGTGTCTGAACTTTTAAATGTTCATGAGTGGTGCCTGGTCACGCACCACTCCACACCCCTTACTGGAAGAGGAACTGGTAACAGATGTTTCATGTATACAGTTTATTCCACATCAGAAAGAGTCAGGTCCTAAATATAAAACTTCCTGGGTGAAATTGGTTCCGCTCTGGCCCTGTTGCCTGGTCTGATGAGTCTCCATTTCAGCGCCACAATCAGATGGTAGAGTCAGAATTCGGTGGAAATACAGGGCAAACGCACATGCAGACATTTCATTCACAGATCCACACTCTGCTGGCAGACACACATGCATGAGGCAGCTCTCTTTTTATTTGTTGGATGTCGGACAGTTTGAGGTGTGTTACTTGGAATGCGCGTGGAGGTGGTACAAGGGAAAAAGAGGTTAAAGGTTTTCAATCGAATGCAGAAAATTGAGGCAGACATCGTCCTCCTTCAAGAAACTCATTTATCAAACTCAAAAAAAGATCCCTGCTAAGACTTTCAGAAAAGTCAGCTGCATCTAAAAGTTCTGTCCATAAAAGTGATGAACAGAATTGGTGACAAAGGGAAGCCTTGGCAGAGTTCAACGCGGGTAGGTAGGTAGGTAGACAGACAGACAGACTGACAGATATTAAAGCTGTTAAAAATAACACATTGATGGCGGTGACAAATTTATGTTGCCTTAAAATTTTTACCGCATGCCTCGTCATTTATGACAGTGACACATGGAGGTGATCAGCTGGAACAAGATGGGCTGGCTGGCTCTGTGGATGGATTTGAAGGCGTCACACCCATGAAGGATGAGGGTGTTTTAAAGACCACACTTTTACTGGTGGGGGGGTTCAACACCTGCACTTTTCCCACATTTTTTGCATAAACGTCTCTGTTCTGGTTTGCCCGGCCTACTCCTCAAATTGCTCCTGATGGGTCTCTTCAGTATCATTCCAGGTACAGTAAAGCACTATTTAAACTTACCATTTACCATTCCTCTCATCCCTCCCTCTCCTGTTGAGCCATGGCTGTTGGTGATCAGCTGATCAGCTTTTCTCTCTTGTTGCGTTTTTTTATCGTTCAGCTGAGGAGGAAACTAGCTGTTAATGGTTCATACCAGCACATAATTACCCCAAAGTATTGTTTTGGATGCGCTAGCCAAAGTAGGGAACATTTATTAGTCTCATATCAATCAGATACATGTCACTAAAGCTGAAGAATGAAACGTAACAACAACCTATTTCAGTTAGATATCATTTGCCTTTGTTTCCTATTACTTTTCTGTTTTAATGAGGTTTGCTAGTGAAACAGCCACATCTATTTTCTATAACACTTAGTCCAATTATGGTCCGGGGGAAGCTGGAACCTATCCCAGCAATTAACATTCAAGAGGCAGGTACACCTGGTGTGACTGGTCATCAGTCCATCGCAAGGCCAATACATCCACTCACACTCACTCCTATGGATAACTGAGAGTGACCAGTTCATCTAAAATGCAATGCAAGTACCCAGAGAGAACGCACGCGTACAGGGAAAGAACAAACTTTTTACAGAAAGTAATGTCTTTTTTCGCTGGTGATGGCTTGTGGAAGTAGGAGGGTTGGGGCTGCTGTGTTCCGAGGTGTGAATGGTGTGGGGTGATCAAACCTATTAAAGAAGTGGTTTAGCTGGTTTGCCTTTACCACAACTCCCTCAATGGAGGCACCTCTCTTGGAGCTGCAGCTAGTGATGGACTTCATCTCCCCCCACACCTCCCCCATGTTGCTGTTTTTATCCTTTGTTCTCTTTTCCTTCTCTAATGCTGCTTCGCCTCCCTGAGCTGGACTCTTGAGTTCTTTCTGTATCTGCTGTTAGAGAACCATTTAATTTGAATCAGGTGTGTGCTGCAGGGAAACATCTAAAACCTGTAGAACCCTGGCTTAGGTTGGGAGTTAGTGTTCCCTGACCTTTACTGCCAGAATGCTGCTCCTTTAAACCCAAAAACCTTATGAAATAAGGTCTTAGAGGTCTCCCTGCTACAACACACCTGATTCAAATTAAATGGTTCTCAGACAAGCTCTGCACAAGTCTGCTAATGACCCATGAATTTGAATCAGGTGTGTTGTAGCAGGGAGACATCTAAGACCTGCAGGATAATGGTCCTTGAGGACCAGGGTTGGGAATTACCACACCAACTGCTAATTGCATTTGCCAAGTAGAACACTTGATCAATGTTTCAAGTTGGATTTTAAGTAAGTAAGACTTAATATGACACAAATAAAAAGTAAGCTTTCATATACAATTTCTCTACCAAGAAATCCAGATACAATGCATCACAATAAAAAATGCTCGGTGCCCTTCAGGGTAGCAGCTTACAGTGAGCCAGATGGCCATTTGCCAAACAGATGGATGAAGGTGTCAGGACAGACAGAGGATGCAACTTCATTAAAACATTATTTATAGAGAAGAAATCACAGAAAGAAGTATTGAGTGATGTAGATGTACAAGCAGATCTGCCCTGCCGGCTTCATCACTCCGCTACAGGTGGTATCTTATTATGGTATTTCCCTATTTGTTTCATTAGAGAGCAAGATTTCTTGTTTTCACTCTCAAATAGAATTTTTCTCTCTCTCAAAACTCTGCTGTCACGTTCAATAAGTTCCTTCTTGCGCTCAAATATATTGTGTTCCTTTCAAAACTCACACAGACACAGACTCTTAAACCACAACTATTGTAATCATTGCCAACATGAACTTATGTAAACATTTTCTTATTTACCATGCCCTCTCTCCTAACCTATAATTGACATGATGCCATGTAAAATTACATTTTATAGTCCATCAGTGTGATATAACTACAGCGATTTACATCTATAAACTTACACAAAGCTTAACAGTGGAAAAAAATGCATGCTGGTTGAGCATGTGTGTCATTTAGCAGGCCAGGACTAAGTGCCTATAGGATATTCTCGCTGCAGCAGGCAGGACACGTAGCAGGGGGGAGGACAAAGAGCGTGTAAGATGACCACTCCAAGCTAAGTTTTGCATGCTGAACATAGTGTAACTACCGGCCCACCTTTATTTAAAGGAACAGTTTCTTAGTGTAGAGTTTAAGGTTAACTTTGGTCGCTATTCCCATCCCGCTCCTCTCTTTCCCCCCTGGGTGTGTGGCAGTTGGGTGCGTCCTGGGATCGGCGGTGGCTTGTTGGCTGCGGTCGCTCCGTGGCCTGGTCATGAGGGGGGCGGCTGCTCCTGGCCTGCCTTGCTCTG
>JBAMHW010000018.1:476969-488308 GCA_037177495.1 Rhadinocentrus ornatus | reverse complement strand
TCTATCACCTGTGCAAAGTGTGGAGAGTGTGGATACATATCTGAGGTCAGTAGAGCCAGGGAGTGGTGTTATGGTCATAATGCTGTTCATTGACAAAAAGTTTGTCCACCAAGATGACAGTGCAGGCTCCTCCATCCAGGAATTTTCTCCTGATGGGGAACAATATCTTGCGACGCTCCAGGATTTCTCTGGGAAACTGATCACTCATGCTAAGGTCAGTTCCACAAAGCTGTCTGCCGCAACGCTTCACCTCTTCTTTTTCTTTGTGGAGAGCGAATTTAGCTACTATGCCCTCCGTTTTTTTTTTCCTATGCAGTGAACCCGATGAAAGGAGATGGCGTTTACCTTTTCCTCTGAAAGTTTCAAGTTGGTTCTGATTAATTTTTTAACAGCTGCCTCTGCATCTTCCTCTACCTGCTCAGGGATCCCTGAAATAACTATGTTATCTCTAATGCTACGAGCTTGAAGATCTAGGACTAATTCTTTCATTTTTTTAATTTTCCACTGATATTCGGCTTACTTCTTCAGTAAGTGTTTTCAAAAAGTCTCTGAGAACATTGTTCTCCGTAGCTAGAGCTTCCACCTGCTTTTGGCTATATTCCAAACTTTCTTTTAAAGATTGAAACTCATGGTGAAGAACTTCTAGCAGGGAGAACATCGAGGCTGGATAGCTTCCCGTCGATGGAAATTTAGATATCCCTTGCATTGCTGCCGGTTGGAGAAACTGGACTGGTCGCTCCGGAGAAATCCGCCGGGCAAACTCTTTTGGTAGTAGAGCTGTTATTGGAGGCCGTCATTGCAGCGTTGTTGGATTTACCCATTATGATCCGCTGGAAGTTTTCTTCGATGAAATCCGTTGGGCTGGTGAGATCTTCTTCAAGCACGCCAAAAGAGCTGCTCTCGCGTGCAAAGCAGGCCAGTGCTCACGCGTGTGAATTATTTCTTGTGGGGGGGTAAATGCGTTCATTTGCGATGGTAGTTGTATTCAACCTGTGCGCGAACATGTTTATTTTGCTCTTCTGGGTTATTTTATAAATGTAATGCAATAATTTTCATCTGTCTGACCACAGAACAGTCTCCACTTTGCCTCAGATCATTTTAAAAGAGCTTTGGTCCAGAGAAGATGGCACTGTTTCCGGATCCTGTTCACATCTTTGCATGATAGAGCTTTAACCTGCATTTGTGGATTTCAGGGTGAACTGTACTCCGTGATTTCTGTAAGTCTTTTTGAGTCCATGCAGTGGCTTCCAGTAGAGAATCACATCTAGTTTTAATGCAGAAGATCACCGGCATCCAGTTTAACATTCAGCCATGTTGAATTCTCCTGATTATTTGATACTTTACACTGTGTGTGGTGTGATCTTTTAAAGTTCACAATTTTTCCAAAGCTAAAATTGAGAAACATTTTTCTGAAATTGTTCCACAATTTTCAGGCTCCGATTGGTGAACTTCTATCCAGCTTTACATCTGAGAAACTCTGCCTCTCTGAAATGCTCCAGTCATGTTACTGACCTGTTGCTAATTAACCTAATTAATTGTCAAATGCTTCTCTAGATGGCACAATTACATTTCCCGCCTTTTGTTGCACCTGTCCAACCTTTTTACAGATGTGTTGCTAACATCAGATTCAAAATAACCTCATATTTTCCATGAAAAGGTAAAATGTCTCAGCTTTAACATCTGATATATTGTTTATAATCTATTGGGAATAAAATATGGGTTGATGAGATTTCCAAATCATTGCATTCTGTTTTAATTTACATTTTAAAGTTGGATTTGTGAAATTTGCTCAGATATTCAGATCCTTATCCATCGACTCTAATATTGATTATTAATTTGTAAATTTAGCTGGTGTTCATTATTTTGTTATAACTGGGTTTTAAATAAAATACAAAATAAGAAATACCATGTGCCTACTGTTTTAGAGACTCTGGTGGAGTGCAGTCTTCTTTCCTATGGCCCCCTTTTGGTCCTCTTCTCTTTCAGAGGAGCCATTGCTACAATTTCCTTTACCACAGTCCATCTAAGGGCTGTTCTGATAAAGAGAGTGCCATCGTATAGATTCTGGGCTCCCCACAATTACCTGCCCTTTCCTCAGGTGCTCCAGGCTTTCTATCCCCGTCTGCTTGGCCTCAGGATTTCCACAGCCAGACCCTGCCAAGTTTACCTGCCAGTGTCTCTGACCAAGAGGTATCTTGGTGCAGGTCCTGGGCCAGTATTGGAGCTCAGGGGAGGGGGTTTCTGGTAAGAGTTATCAGGGATATCTGTGCTTCCTGCACTGGAGGTGCTGCTACCATCACCAACATCCCGCAGCAGGCCAGGCACATGCATGCCTCCACCCAGCTGAGACAGACTATTCTGACTGTCTACAGAGTTCCTGTAGTCGGGGTTTCCCTGGCTGCCAACACCACCTTCTCCTCCTGCAGCTTTCTCCTTCTCTAGCATTAAACACACATCTTTGAGCTCCAAATTCACCTGAACCACCTCCACCTGCCGCTGTTCCAGCTCTTTTAACTTGTGCAGGTAAATGGCAACCTCTTTCCTCATCAGTTCGTGTCCTGGTTTACACAGAGCACAAGGGCAAATTACATGCACATTCCTGCTGTGAATGATTGTTTTATGAAAAAAAGCTGTTTCTTAAATTCCAGTCTCTCTTTCTCTTCTTCTTTGGCTACACTCATTAACCTAAAGCAGGCTAAAATATTTATAATATATAATATTCATATAATATTTAAAGCATCCAATTCAAAGGATAATAAATATGGCAAATTGACATTTACAAGCATAAACATCTGGTGTCCGACTGTATTGAATGAAGCACAAGGTAACTTGAAAGAGGTCCAAACCAGCATTGTTTTAACCTGAGAGGAGAGAGGCAAGTAGGGAGCAGCAAGAACAGAAGGCAGCAGCACGGAAGGAAAGAGGTAACACTAAATAATGACATCATATTAGGAAATGAAATAATAATGTCAGCTCGGTTCTAATTGTAGCAAATATTTTTGATGCAGATTTTGAGACAACAAAAAAGACGTTATTTTGCTGCTTGTGCATGTAATGTAGTTCTGAAGTTAGATCTGTCTAAGGTAGAAAAGCTGAAAATGACTAAAAGTTTGTCAAGGAAAACACTGGAAACTTCAAATCTTGCATGAATATAGAGGAAATACTGAGGAATGAACGGGAAGAACGTGCTCTGAATTAACAATAGAAGTTTAGTAACTTGTTGTGATACCCCTCACTCCACAGAGCTTCACTGCTACATTTGTGAACCTTTTTCTTATCAAACTGTGACATAAATACCTCTACAATGTATTCCCACCCCTGAAAAATTCCTGCCCCCCCCTCTCACCACCCCATAAATATTTTTCTAGTTCCACCCCTGCTGGTGACCACAAACGTGTTCTTCCTCTCCATCTCATCAAGACATGCTACTTTCTCCACATGCGCACAGCACAAAAACGTCATCGCTCTGTGGGTTGAGGGCATGCTTATAAATCTGTGCTACCCTCTACTCCATTTTTGAACTGCTGGATGCGATACTTTTGTCTGCTGTAAAAAACTTTTTTTATTCTGTTAAGATATCTTACCTTCATTCGTTTTTTCAATTTTATTTTTTAATGCCTGTAACGTTACTTTTTTAAAACCATACCTAAAGGTTACTTCAGTTAGGATAAAGATCATCAATCCACAAATATGTGGACTGATGATCTTTAAACTAACTGACTATTTTTGTTTGCGCAAAAATTAATTGTATGAAAAATATGCACGGTATTCTGTTCCAAAAGGCTACCACAGATCCACAGATAACCCTAGAAATTCATCCTGCGATAGCACCTTTTGACAGAATGCCGGTGTTCTAACATTTCATTCTACCCATCAAGACATCCTACCTTTGCCTTCTACCCATGCGCATATAACAAAAATTTCATTTCAGCGTACATAAATACATCCATAAATTCATGCTATACTCAAGTTCACCAGCTGTACCTCCATGTCGTAAAATAAATTAATAATTTTAATTTCATATATGCATTGTATCTATTTTCATAGAAATTGAAGGCTTATATTTAAAGAATGAATATTCAAAAAGCCTTATAATAGAAACTTTCATTAATTTACACTTTCCAGGCATCCCCAAACAAATTTAGGCTACTGTATAAGCTAGCACATTTTTATAGTGTCCTAGCTTCATAAATATATTAGGTTGTCACAATTCAGCAGACTGGACCCAGTAACACACAGAGACCCAAGGACTGAAATACAAAGGATTTATTAAATAGCTTCAGGAGCGCTCTGTCCGGTCGCGTTCTGTCGGCTGGTCTGTGGATACAGGAGAACATGGGTGAATAACCAGAAAATTCGGAGGTGCCAAGCAGTAAGAACACAGAATTACCAGGCGAGGGGCTGGCAGGGTTGAGTAATCCAGTCAGAACAGGTCAGATCCGATACACAGGTTGGCTGGCAGGCAGGCAATACAGGGCTGGAAATGTGCAGGGAATGAACCAAAGTTCAAAGGCAATGGTCCTACAAACCGATGGGTGAGTTTCCGACAGTCCACATGCAACGGCAGATCCCTCGTGGTTAGCCACACACGTTGACCCACCTGGTAGGACGGTGCAGCCCGCCTCCGACGGTTGGCCGCTGTCTGGTACCGCAGGGAAGCCTGTAGCAACGGCGCCCGTGCACGTCGCCACACACGATGACAGCGGCGCACCCGGACCTCCTCCTCTTGCGGAGTGAACAACGGGGACTGAAACACATTCACCACCTGGAAGGGGGAGAGACGGTGGCCACGGAGAGCAGGGAATTGTGGGCATATTCTACCCAGGGCAAAGTCCGGGCCCAGGCGAAGGGGTTCTCCGAGCACAGACTGGTCTCTAGCGTCTGTTTAGCCCTTTTAGACTGACCGTCAGATTGGGGATGGGATCCTGATGACAGGCTAACCTGCACTCCCAGGAGGCGACAGAACTAGTCCAAAAGTTGGAGGTGAATTGGTGCCCCCTATCAGACACAACATCCAGCGGCAGCCCATGTAGCCGAAAAACATGGACAGAGAGGAGGTCAGCCATCTCCTTAGCTGTTGGGAGTTTAGGAAGCGCCACAAAATAAGCGATCTAGGAGAATCGGTCAATAATGGTCATGGCGACCGTCTTGCCCTCAGAGGGGGGAAGTCCTGTCACAAAGTCCTTGGAAATAAGGGACCAGGGGCGACAAGGTATGGACGGGGGATGCAGAAGACCGG
This sequence comes from Rhadinocentrus ornatus, assembly GCA_037177495.1. Taxonomy (NCBI): domain Eukaryota; kingdom Metazoa; phylum Chordata; class Actinopteri; order Atheriniformes; family Melanotaeniidae; genus Rhadinocentrus; species Rhadinocentrus ornatus. The sequence continues at coordinate 483,069 of JBAMHW010000018.1, read as the reverse complement.
CCGGACGTAATCGTGATGTCTTGGACCGGGCACAGACGGGGCAAGCCGCCACGAAGCTCTGGACATCCCGACGACAGGAGGGCCACCAGAATCTCTGGGACAGAAGGTAAAGGGTGCGTGTGACTCCAGGATGGCAGGCCAGATGGGAGGAGTGACAGAGCACCAGAACTCTGGACCGCAGATGAGGAGGCACAAACAGGCACCCGACAGGACAGCCACCGGGTACCACGGACCCAGCCTGGGCCCGTCTGACCTCCTCCTCCAGCTGAACCCGGTTCATCCCCAGACGGACCCGGGCAGGAAGGATGAAGTCCTCCCCCTCCTCCGAGTCCTCCTCCACCGGCAAAGCCTGTCAGGAGAGAGCATCGGGTTTAATATTCTTTGAAACGGGACGGTAAACAAGCGAGTAGTTGAACCGGTTGAAGAAAAGCGCCCAGCCAGCCTGTCGTGGAGTCAGTCTCTTGGCAGACTTCAGATATTCTAGGTTCTTATGGTCCATCCAGATCGTGAAAGGAAAAGCGGCGCCCTCGAGCCAGTGGCGCCATTCCTACATCGCCAGCTTTACCGCCAGGAGTTCTCGGTTCCCAATGTCATAATTACGCTCGGCGGCTGACAGGATCCTGGAAAAATATGCACAGGGGTGTACCTTCGCATCCTCTGGATTCCGCTGAGAGTGCGCCGCACGCACCCAGCAGTCCGATGCGTCCACCTCCACGATGAACTGTCTGGCATGCGCATAATGGGCGCAGCGGTGAACCGTTGTTTGAGCTGATTGAAGGCGTACTCAGCAGCACCTGTCCAAACGTATGGCTTTTTTCCAGAGGTCAGCTGGTGGAGTGGAGAAGCTATGACACTGTAATTCTTTATGAATTCACGGTAAAAATTGGCAAAACCCAGAAACCTCTGGAGCTGCTTACGGTTCTCAGGTGCAGGCCACTCCCGGACAGAGACCTTGGAGGGATCCATCGCGACACCTCCGGCTGATATGATGTTGCCCAGAAAGGAGACTGATGGGCTGTGAAAGTAACACTTCTCTGCTTTGACGTAGAGCTGGTTCTGTAAGAGACGCTGCAACACTGTACGGACATGGAAAATGTGTTCATCCAGGTTATGGGGAAAAATGAGGATGTCATCCAAATAAACAAAGAGACAAATAAAAAAAGACAAATTTATTCAGCATCTCCCGTAAAACGTCGTTCACTAATGCCTGGAACACAGCGGGTGCATTCGTCAGCCCAAAAGGCATTACCAGATACTCATAGTGCCCCGTTGGTGTGTTAAAAGCTGTCTTCCACTCGTCCCCTTCTCTGATACGAACGAGGTGGTAGGCGTTCCGCAGATCCAATTTAGTGAAGATGTTAGCCTTATGCAAAAGGACTTACGCGGTGGACATTAATGGAGAAGAAGAAAGCGGTTCTTAACAGTGATATCATTTAGGCCCCGATAATCTATGCACGGCCGAAGTGTGCCATCCTTTTTTCCACGACAAAAGAATCCTGCCCTGGCTGGTGAGGAGGACAGCCGGATGAGTTTAGATGCGAGAGAATATCTTAGGGGCCTGTGAAGTGTGACTGCATAACTACAAAGTTAAGTTTCTTCATTTTAATTTATTTTCTCTTTTCTTTGCTGGAATGTTTTAAAATACAGCAAAGCAACTTGTCTAGATCTAGAGAACAGAAACTGACAAAATGAAAAATTAATACGAATTAAATAACTAATTAAATAACTTATTAAACAACTAACTAAATAACTAATTAAATACAATTACCTACACAAAATAGTGTAAATTTTCATTAAGTAATTTATAAAATGTGACAGATTTTTTTTCTTGTGACTTTCAACTGTGTTATAACTTACTTAATGGAACATTCATTTTCATCATTTAATAAATTTTTTTTAAAAGAAAATTGAATTATTAATTAGTTTGAGCCATTTTTGTTTTTTTGTATTGATTTTTAGTTTAAGCCGTTTTAGTTCCTATTGGCTGCCTCACTTACATAAATGTCATTGCCTTATAAAATACAACTGTATTTGTTTGTTGGTTCACTTTGAAAGTGTTATGTGTGGTAAATGTGAAGAAAAAACAAGTTTTTATGCTGTCAATTAAATCCTGTTAATAAAGCTTATTTGACTATCATCTGTTTTTTTATTGTGAAGTAAAGGGTTAATTATGTATTTATTGTGCAACAAATGAAAAGAAATCTAATTGAAAGAACTAGATTGATATGCGTGAAATCTTAAAACTATATATATTGGTTCATTAAGCAAGAGAAATGATTGTAGCCTTGATTAACAAAGTAGTTGTTCATACAAGATTTAATTCTGTTTACATAACTTGTAAACTGGTGTAGGGTAAATTAAAACAAATTTGGCTTAACATACTTAAATGAAACATTTGGATTTAATGAAAAGAGAATACATTAATCTGATGTATTGTGATTAAATTGAAACAACAAATACCAACTGTGTTCATTTGACATGATCAAAAATGGGTTATTGTATTTGATTTAATTACGTGGTGCCATGATCAAATTATGTTAATCCAAAAGTGTTGTTTTGTATTTAGTGCAGGGTCTCCTCCCACTCAACCTCCACTCATCTCACCTTTAAGCTCCGTATTTCGGTCAAATGCTGCTGGAGCCTCCGGTTTACCTCCCGCATCAGATTTCCGTGCTCCATGATGACGTATCTCTGCTCCACAACCGTCGCACCAGATCATCTTTGCCCCACTTCAGCAGCTCCTCGTCTGATATTTGGGAGATGTCCTCCGCCGGACTTTCTGCGCCCTTGGACGGCGGCGGCTGTGTGCCCTTCATTTTAACAAACTCCAGTGGATTTTAACAGGAGGAAAGTGCTGCGTTTGGTAAATTCGGAAGAACAAAACACCAAGCCAGATCCCTAATTAATTCGGAAGAACAAAACACCAAGCCAGATCCCTAATTACCTCCTGATCCAAACGCTTTTTGGGTTCCTCCCCACCCACCCTTATTGTTATGTCCATAGAATTGCATGACTTTCATTTCGATCGTCCTTCTCTTCAACGCCCATGCTGCAGCTCCGATCCCCACCTGCTGTTTTGCTATTTTACTGTGGTTAATGCATCAGCCTGCATCCTGATCCGTCTTCGACGGGGCAGGTTCCCTCCAGGTGCATGGTGGCCGCTTTGTTCGCTACTGCTGCCCAGCAGACGACGGAGGAAGAAACGGGAGGTGGAGAGGGGGACTACACGGAGAGATTGCAGGTGCATATCGGAGGATTAGATGTGCAAGGGTGAACAGACTCCCTCCTCTCTTGCGGTTGTATTGTTTTATTCTATTGTATTGTGGCGCCATCCGCTGCAATTGGAAGGTTTTTTTGCACACACTGATCTGGACTCTTTTCCGACGCCAGGACAGAGAAGCCTTTTAAATGTTCCATTAATAAAGTTATAGAAACACATATGAAAATATTACATAACATATATCCCACCAATTAATAATCTCAAAATTTAAGCCTGATGATAACAAAAGGCCCTTCTGTAAATTTGAACACAAAAGCACATTTTATCTTTTCTATGATTCCTCAGTTTGAACTTTTGCAAGGACCTGCAGAACTGTCTGCAACTGAGTGCACGTGTTGAACATTGATCAAAGAAATCTGTTATTACTTTTTTTTATATACAGAAAAGAATCTATATACTTTTATTAATCTTTCCATAGATCCAAATATTCTCAATCAAAGCCGTTGTTGAAGTCATTCTTACAGACTTGGAACTGTACTTTTAATCTCTTCAATGTGTAACCAAGAAAAAGGGTATCTCAACTACTAATATCTATCTGAAACTCTTTGAATTGGGGGATATTATATTATGAAATAGTCAGGGTTTTTTTTTCTTCTCTTTTCTGTTAATCCATTTACAGTATAATTCCCATCAGAATGTGATATAAAATGTTTTATGTAACAAACTTTCAGCGTTGATCCATTTACTTATGAGCTGTTATGACTGATTTGTTTGTACATTCAAAAAAAAAAAAATAATATAAAAAAGCAGGAAATGACTTTCACAAAAAGAGTAAGAGTGTAATAATATAACATGAGTTACAAGTCGCTGAAAATGCTTCATCACGCTGTCTGTTGACTTTTCTGGCTCTGACAACAACAAGGCAGAAAACATGTTTTTAATATCTTTATCATAATATCAGTGAAATAACTATAGTACATTTTCTTCTCTACAATTTTGGTACAGTTTTGTTCTCTAATAATGTTATTTTTGTGTATCTTTGTGTGTGTGTTTCATCAGATGGTGATGGTTTACCTTTGGTTATGTTGGATGTAAACTTAATTCCTTTCAGCTGATTTAACCTTGTTCAGTCACAAACACTATTCCAGTTTCTGCCCGTTCATTTTTATATGTCTATTTCTTTTATGGCATGTTCCTCATAGTTCTGTCTTCTGGTTCTTTGATGTTGCCCGTGGTCTGTATTTTTCCTTTCTAAACCTTCCCATTTTGTTTGCACTTGCTACAAATTTTAAACACAGCTGGAACTTCTTCAATTTTTTGTTTTTAGCACCGCAACCTCACAGCAAGAAGGTTGCTGATTCGAGCCTCGGCTGGGGGAGGTTCGAATGTTGGGGGCTGGTGGTCTTTCTGTGTGGAGTTTGCATGTTCTCCCCGTGTATGCGTGGGTTTTCTCCGGATTCTCCCGCTTCCTCCCACCATCCAAAGACATGCATGTTAGGTTAATTGGTGACTCTAAATTATCCCTAGGTGTGAGTGTGATTGGTTGTTTGTCCACTTCTGTGTTGGCCCTGCGATGGACTGGTGCCTCTCACCTGAAGCAATGCTGGGATAGGCTCCAGCTTACCCCACGACCCGTAATGGAATAAGCTGTACAGATATTGACTGAATGATTTATTGATCTATTTTATTGAGAGGGGTCTGGCTGCAGAGCTCCATTCTGGAGTGGTTTATAAGTCAGTGTCAGTGGTGGACTGGCCATCGGGCATTTCAGGCACTTGGCCATTGGGCCGACAGTGATTTTGGGCCGTGCCTTTTCCTTTTTTTAGGCTACTAATGGTACTAATTATAAAAGGTATGATGCCTGTTGGTACACAAATCTGATAGATCGACCCACTAGTCATGATTGATTCTGAGCTGAACCAATTACAGCCAAGGGCCGATGCACGTTCCCACTTGGGCCACGGTTGTCATGTTCAGTCAATCATACAGTGAGAGACAGAGAACAAGACGGAGAACAGAAAACGTAAAGGAGGCGCAGAAAAATATCGAGACCGAAAGAGGCAAGCCCTTCAGGCAGATGCAGCTGAATGTGTTAAAAAAACACAACTTTTGCTGCTAGTGGTGGAGTTTCCTCGGCTGCATCAGAATCAGTGATGGAGGTGGCTGGCAGGTGAATGAGGTGAAGGGGAGGAAAGAGGAGAGACTGGCGGCGGCCACCGGTGGGGAAACTGAACTGACTATAGTATACACTGGGTCAGATATAAATCAAGTTTGGGTGTAGTTTATTTTCATTTTGCTTGATACCTCTTAAAACAGTCAGGAGTTACAAGTAGGCCATTTAACAATTTAGCTAGCTAAACATGGGGTGTGTCCCAATCTGCACTTCTATACTTTGAACACTACATTTAAGTGCTTAGTGCGCTGACATCAGTGTTGGGCACATTACTTTGAAAAAGTTACTAGTTACTAATCCCAAAAAGTAACTGAGTTAGTAACTGAGTTACTCCACAACAAAAGTAATTAGTTACCACAGAAAACAACTATTGTGTTACTTTTTAAAAACTGTCAAAGAATTTGGTTTTATTTCAGAACAGGTTTCACAAGCCAGATGCATAAAGTAAAACAGCAAAGACAAGAACCTGCACAATAATATTTATTGCACCTCAACAGACCACATCTGGTATAACTGTATTTTAAGTGTTTTCTTCATCAGAAATGTAAGTGCTGTGGTGTAAATAAAAAAAATAATCTAATTTTCACAAAAAGGAGCTTTTTAACCACCTCAGCGACCTCAGCCCCAGAAATGGGAGAGCCAGCACCAGCTACCCCAGACTCTGCTTCCTCATTGGAAGACATGTTGGTGGGATTGAGAAGGTCTTC
>JBAMHW010000018.1:386446-399325 GCA_037177495.1 Rhadinocentrus ornatus | reverse complement strand
GGTTGAGATGCAACCTGTATTTCGCTGCCTTGTACCTGTGACATGCGCAATGACAATAAAGTTGAATCTGAATCTTATTGTTTCAGTGTTTAAGGTTTTCTTTATTTTATTCAATTAATTTGCGTATAGTTACATCTGCTGACAGTTAAAACAGGAGCTTTTTTAATGTAGTTTAATTTATTCATCAGCATTTTCTCTAAGTGTTTGGAATTTAATTTTTCTTTAAGCAATTTATTTATTGATTCATCCGTTTTCAAACAGATATCAGATCTTTAGTTTGCTTGACTGAAATATAGATCAGGTCTTTAGTTTGTATCATTAAAAGCTGTTAAAGATTCAATATTAATTATAATTATGTGAATTATTAAACCTTAACTTAAACCAATTATGAACAAGTCTTATATGTATGAAGGGGTCTAGAACTGAAGTCTTATAAAAGATATAGATCTGTTTAACTTCAGTATAGTAACAGGATTTTGCATCTTACCATCATCATTTCGACTGGTCACATGATGATATGAGCCGTCGTCTGAACTGTTTTTGTCACTGGTGATGCAACCTTAACACATGGAGTTTGGGCTTGCTCCACAGAATCCAATTTTGAGCTATAATACAGTAAACCCTACCTACCTCCCCCCTCTTTTTTTAAAAAGGCCGGCGTTCACAACTCCGCCCCTTTCAGAAACATCCAGAAAGAAAGGTGGTAGTGTCACAGCCTGGAAATATTAGGACATAATACTTTCTAATTTAGATATTGTCCAGGAGAAGTGTTTCAGCAATGTTATTTTTATTTTATTTTATTTTTTAATATCATTCAGACGATTCTTTAAGCCATTTCTTCTGTTATTATTTTCTGTTGTGTGTGCTGCAGAAACATGTAACACTAGTGAACTATAGTTTGTCATCAGCCTGTGCGCACTGTGTGTATGTACATGTGTGAGGCTGCTGGCACACGTGTGTAGTGTGGTCATTTTGCATGTCCTGGCTGCCTTAGGGGTGCAACAGTGGCAGAGTGGAGAAGTTGTTTAAATGATATGGACTGAGCTTCAGCCTCTAGAGTCCACCTAAAAAGGGCAGTATAGGGATTTGGAACTGGTGTACAGGAAGTTGTGACTAAAGCATTTATGGGCCTAAGATCATGAACCATTAATATTTCTCACTGTAGAGCTTAGGTACAGGTATAATGAGTGTTCCAAGCAGCAGTTTGAGCTGGTTCTAAGACCCCTGACCTTTCCCAGCCTGCTATGGTATCATAAATGCCTGCTACTTAAGGGTATACTGACAGCACCAGATCGGATACTCTGCAGAAACTGAAACTTCACTGAAGGGAAATTATAACAGAAGCAAACTTCTGTAGGTCCCTCTGACCACAGAGAGGATGGAAGAGAGATAGGCATTCTTTCAGTGTCACAATGATCTGTCATCTCTCTGCCATGGAAACAGTCTAGCTCTTGATGTTCTGAAATAACCTTGTCTGTGATGTGATGCATGATTTAATATGCATTTTGACTAGGGGAATACATGACCTGTGGTAAGGTAGACTGTCGCCAGTCCTGTGCCTCCAGGAGGTGCTTTGTCATGGACGTAAGTCTTTAGCTTGGTTGTCCAGAGTTAAGGGCAAGGGACATGTGGGGGCTGGCATAAGGCTGTAGTTTATACCAAACTAATTGATCAGAGGTCAGTTCCACAGCAGCAACAACTCCCTCTTTTCCTGCTAAGAGGCAGGGCGAACTAACGGACCAGGATGTCCCTGCTATATCAGTGTCAAAAGCATCATGCTAAATGAAATCCATTTCTCTAGTATAATTAAAGGGTAAGCGGAGAGGGTCAGCGGGAGGAGTATAGCAGAAAGGGACAATAGCCAGGGCTTCCAGCTCTGAAACAGGGAAAAAAATGCCAGTCAACAGTCCCAGGTTGTAACAATGCCCAACATATATCCAGAGATGTTGTAGGCGGAGGATTGTAGCACCGTCTCACCAGGCTGGGAGAAAATGGGTGCCTCACATTTAAGGACCTGACCATCAGGGAAAGTAACCTGAGTTCCTTTCCGGTAAACAGGAGACAGCCATTCCTGTTTCACCCATGTCTCTTCCCGGACAGTCCAGAGAAAATGGGTGGAGATCTGGCTCCTGTGTCCACCATGAAGAGCAAATATATGTTTCCACAGTCATTTGGAGCATAGGTTCTGCCAAGCCTTGCTCCAATTATTTATCTGGGCACCCGCATTTGCTGACCACTGTCCACCAAGCCCTGTCACATTTAGCCAGGCGCTTGATTGGGGTTTGGTGCTGGATGAGGTTGTGTTCCGGGAACTCCAGTTTGGGCTTGTACAGGGGGGTTAGGGCAGTCTTGTGCCCAAAGTCCAAGCTGGCCACAATTGTAACAGCACTGGTCGTCACCTGACCACTGAGAACCGCCATAATTCCCATCATTTCTCCCTTTGAAACTTCCTTGTCCCCTTTTAGGGCCAAATCGACCACACACTCGGTTGTATGACTGCTGTGGAGCACCCTGATTCTGATAGGGTTGTTGCTGTTGCATTTAAACCATTATCATGGGTGGAGTCTGGGTTATTACTGTGCTGTGAAACAAAAGGGTCAGCCAATACAGGAGTCTGTTCGGCTGTGGATTTCCTGCTGTCTGCATTTTCTTTCTGCTTTTTTGAGCTGTATCTTAAGCAGTCTCATTTACATGTCTTTCTGGGACTCCCCATCCTCCTGATAACTTGACAATGGCAGATAACTTGGTTTGCACTTCCTGGGGAGGCCGCTAGTTATTGCCTACATAAATAAGGTAAAATTGTCCTGATTATTTCCAGAGGAGTTTATGTCTGTGTGATCAATCCATGTGGTTTTGGATCTTAGAATAAACTCTTCAGGTGTTTCACCTTAAGAGTGAACACCATCACTCCTATAGTGACAGCTGGCCAATGTTCTCTCATGGCATAAAGGCAATCTGTGATTATGAAGTTAATCCTCATCAGGGAAACATGAGACCCAGCTCAGTTTTACAAATGAACTAGGTTAGAAGTAAAGGCAGTGTGGTTCCTCATCTACTGTTATCAGATTCCCTATATCTCCACCTTTGTTTTCTACTGTGCTTCTGGCTGATCTGTGCAATTTATCTTTCAGTTTACTTTCGGCTACTTCTGACAGCTTCACTAACCTGTGAAGAATGTAAAACCCTTAAGAAGTATTACTTTCCAACTTTAAGAATGCATACTAATTTCCCACACACCCTAATCAAGCGGGTACTACTTTCCCACACATCCGAATGGAGTGGGCACTCCTTTCCTACAAACTTAAAGTACTAACAATTACCTTTTGATTCTGTGGGTTTTTTCTCTTCTCTTTCTGAGTGGACAATGAACCAATTAAAACAAACTGCTTCTTCTCTCTGTTTACATATTTATTGAATTACAAAGTATTAAAAATGTGCGTACAGAGCTCTGGGTCCGTTTACCTCTCCCTGACTAATACAAAAAATGGAGTCCTGTTGCCTGCTACACCAGAACTCACTTCTAACTCTCCAGTGGGCCCTTAAATAGAGCAGATATACGGAGTTTCTGCTGAGTCATGCTTGTAAATTCCAAGTGTCCTGTTAACAGCCTCTCTGTGGTCCTCACCCGGCGCTGACCTCCCATTTTCTGTTAAGAGAGAGATATAGACAACCCCACACAAGCCCAAGATTTACCACCCGTAAATTCTTCTCACCAGAAACACAACACCAATCAATCCCACCGAGCCCCTTTGTTCCACAAGGACTGATAACACACTATTAGTAAACATATAAGCTTGTAGATGAGAAATATTTAATATGAATATTAACAGGTGTTTCTTCTTTTACCAGGTTTTTTACTTTTTGCCTCAAGGAGAAGAACGGTTGTGATGCTATCATTTTGTTCTTAGGTATGAATGATGTACTGATATAGAAGTATGGACACAATGCCTTAATGAGACCAAATTGACCAAAGCTTCTACTGTTATGGTTTGCAGGAAGATAGGCAGGAACCAGGAAGGGGGCAGACAGCAGATTCAGTAAACTGATAACAGAGGTTTATTGGAGTGAATCCAGAGTCCTTGGAGGAGTAACAAAAATAAACTGAGGCAGGGGTGGTGGCAGTGCAGTAGGCCCAGGTGACCGCTTGTGGTGAGTCCTTCCGAATGGAAAGCGGTGCTCTTCTGTAAAGGTAGGTAGACAGAGCAAAAAAGTTAGGAGTCAGACTGTACACAAAAACTCAAACGACTCTCTTAATGGCCGGTGTTGTACCACTAGGGTAAGACAACGATCTGGCGACGAGTGGACTGCAGTTTGACTCTTTTGTAGGCTGACTGAGCCAAACAGCAGCAGGTGAGTGGCATCTCCCATGATTCACCAGGTGATTAGAATCTCCAATTAGCACCACCACCACCATGCCCAGTATGATCTCTGAATCAAAAATAGCAGAAACAGTACATGACAAAAATAGCAGTAACACATATAATCCCAACATCTACAGATCTTTTGTCTTCTGCGGTCAATTTCTTGGGGTTCTCTCCAGTCCCATATAATACTTTTAGAGCTTCCTGGATTTGGTCCTGAGCGGTATATTAGAAGATGACAGCCAAACCTTTTGACCAGGGCAATACAGCAGTTCCCGGGACCAATACTGATTGGCATAATGGCGAGTTCTCCCAACTGTTCTTAGAAGGGCAGCATGGGTCTCCCGCCAGATCTTGCGGCATCTGCTCAGATGGGATTATACTGAAGGAACCACCAAATTGTGTTCCTGAGAGGGAAACAGCGGAGGCTGGTGCCTAGAGAACATTTGAAAGGTGACCTCCCAGTAGCCATACACACCAAAGAATTGTGAGCATATTTAATCCAGGTGAGGTGTTCACTCCAAGAAAGTTGGTTAGAGCCAACAACGTAAGGCAGATTCCAACTCCTGATTAAGGCGTTCTGTCTGCCCATTAGTTTGCGGATGAAAGGCAGAGGAAAGACCCCCAGGGCCCTACAAAAAGCATGCCATACCTGAGAGGTGAACTGGGGCCCCCCGTCACTGACAATGTCTGAAGGGATTCCATGAGGTCTGAAAACCTGGTTCACAAGCAGTTGAGCAGTCTCCTGAGCAGAAGGCAGCTTGGGAAGTGCAATGAAGTGAGCAGCCTTGGAAAAGCGGTCCACGATTGTTAGGATAACCGAGTTACCTCTTGAAGGAGGTAACCCTGTCACAAAGTCCAAGGCGATGTGGGACCAGGGTCGATGAGGTATGGGTAGAGGTTGCAGTCTCCCAGCTGGAGGTTGGTAGGAGGATTTTGCTTTGTTGCACTCTGCACATGCCAGCACGAAAGAGCAGGTATCTGCTGTCATAGTGGGCCACCAAAAGGTCTTCTGAAGGACAGAGTTCTATTAATACCAGCATGACAAGCAAGAATGTCCCAATTGTAGCACCTGAGTTCTCACGGCCTTCGTGGGCAAACAGGAGGTCCCGTACCAGAGTCTGGATCCAATACTGCCGTACCTTCCCTTCTTTATCCATATAAGAGTCGCAACGATACGGGAAAGAGGCACAATGGTGTCAGTCTCTGGAGCATCTGCAACAGAAAACTACCGGGACAGAGCATCAGGCTTAACATTTCATGAACCGGGTCTGTAGGAAATTGTGAAGTCGAATCGACCGAAAAACAGCAACCATCAGGCTTGTCGGGAATCCTGTCTCTTAGCACTCTGAATGTATCAGAAATTCTTGTGGTCGGCCCACACAATAAATAGATACTTGGCTCCCTCCAGCCAATGCTTCCATTCTTCCAGGGCTAGCTTAATTGCTAGCAGTTCACGGTTGCCCACATCGTAGTTATGTTCTGCCTGTGTAAGCACCATTCTTTCGTGATGATTATAATTTTCATAAGAATGTTGGAAGTAATTTAAGTTGAAAGAAATAAGTTATGTGAATAGAATTTGATTTGTAGTTAGCCTTCCTGGCTTCCGTACTCAGACAGGAAGTACATTGCTCTGTTTTTTGCCAACTATGCCGACTTAATGAGTAAAACAGTCTTGTGTCATCGGTAAGTTTATGAATTGGTTAATAGACTCTTGTAAAAGTAAAGAACAAGAAGAAGATTACAGATAGCCACAGATAGCCGAAATACACAGAAAAAGGCCTGGAGGAACAATTGAGCAGGCATATCAATGTAAGAAGATCCAAACTGACTTCCGGTTTGGCTAATGGCGAAGTAGCTGGGAGAGCTCTGTTGAGATCCTTCAAAATATATTGAAAAATACACAAATAGCCTTCTACATAACACTTACTGAGATGGGTAAGACACGTTTTAACAATAAACCTATCACGTATTAACATGATACATTTCATTTTTTTTCTACAAAACGTATCATGTTATAACGTGGTATGTTTCACATTTTTACAATAAACCATCACGTTATAATGTGATACGTTTCACGTTTTTACAATAAAATTTTCACGTTATAACATGATACGTTTCACGTTTTCACAATAAAACTCACATTATAACGTGATTCGTTTCACGTTTTTACAATAAAGCTATCACGTTATAACGTGATAAGGTCCCATTTTTTTTTATTTGGGTGACAGCTTCACGCTTCCGGAGCAAACAAAGAGGTGTCTCTATATTAATTAATAGTCCAGTTAGTTTATGATTTATGTGTTGATTACAAAGTTTCAATTCCACTGATGTTCATTACTTTTTAAATTTCTTTTAATAGACTACAGTACATTTTTTGTCAATAAAATGCTGACTCTAAATTAAATTGGTCTGATTTCATTCTGAGTTTTATCATACTTACTGGTTACTGGCCAACTAGTATCTTACTGGTACCGTCTAATCAGTTTCTGGCAGACCATCACCAACAGTGGCGGCTGTAGTTTCATGATGGCAGACCGTCATGGCACTGCCCTCTGTAAGATTAAGACCCGAAGACTGTACCCGCTGTGTTTTATGTTACATTTCAAAGGAAAACACTCACTTTTTAGACCAGATGGTAAAATGTTTATCTAAGCTGGTTTTTCTCCCTTTACCTCACTCTGTGTGTGAAGGAGGAACCTTTGATTTGTGGGTAATGCTGTGGACAAAGGCCCTCTTCAAAAATTTAGGCTTCTTATCTTGAGAAACCTTAAGAAGCTATCTCAACCTGATAAAGTCCAGAGCTAATTGTTAGCTTATACTGTTGGACATCTAAAACAATCCTGTTGATTAATCACACATGTATAACAGAGGAGGGTGAAACCCAAATTCAACAGCAAAAGATAATATTCTTATAACATCTGGACTTTGTTAAGTTGTCAAGTAAATAACCTGTTTCTCTTGCAGGATTCCCTGAATAGAACACTTAAACTGTATTAAAAATGTTTGATTTTTGTTGTGATAATTGGTTTAAAGTAATTCCATATATTGTAGATAAATTAATAGGGAATAACTAATCAAGAAATTACTTAGGTGGGCTACTTAATTTCATTTGTACTCTAATATTCATATTTAATATTTCTTATGTATAAGCTTATATATTTACCAATAGTGTGCTATTGTGTTTAAAAAACAATAAGATTCTTCAAGTGGTAAAGAAACAAGTGGGGAGGTTGATTAATTGTGTCTGCAAGTAAACAATATGTGAGATGTTTCATTTAAGAAAAGTCCCAGAGTCCAGAGGAAACTTCCTTGTTTGTCTGTGCATGGTCTTTTTCTTCTTTCAGGACACAAGCGATGGGGGTCGCAGGACCTGTGACTGCAGCTGGCACGATTCCTGCAACTACAGCATTAGTCAGACACAATTTATGTATAGAAAGGGGAGGAGCTATAATATTTAAGGGTCCAGTGGAGAGTGAGAAGAGGGTCCTCGGTGTTGCAGGCGGTCAGACTCGTATTTATTCAGGGAGAGGTCTGTATGCTCTGTATGCACATTTGTAATATTCTGTAATTGAATAGTTAATTGAAATAGGACAGAAGTAGTTTGTCTTCACTGGCTTACTGTCCACTCTAAAGGAGAAGAGAAAACCCATGGAGTCAGAAGGTAATTTATCAGTACTCTAAGTTTGTAGGAACGGAGTACCCACTCAATTTGGGTGTGTGGGAAGTTAGTATCCGCTTGTCTAGGGTGTGTGGAAAATTAGTTCTTAATTCTTAATGTAGGAAGGTAATACTTTTGAAGGGTTTTCATTCTCCACCTCCTGGCTTACCCCGTATGAGCAAATCTAAAATTGGTTACTTACGAGAATGTGTCAGATCATTAGCAGAGGTCATTATTAGAGATGGGCCGTTACTGTTACTAGCATTAGAATTACTCGCCAATCCCAAAAGTAAGGGGATCAGCATCGGTGTTTCTGTCTTGACCCCATTTGATACCACAGAAAAGAAATCATAATTCTTTGTTTCCTGCCTAGCACAACCAAACACACTCTAAGTTACGCAATTTTGCGTGACCGTTGTTTTCAGTTGGTAGGCAGAGAAGCAGCAGTGAGTCACTGTTGTGCTAACATTTAGCATTAGTGGTATGTTAGTAATTTGGTGTCATTACTTAATACAAAATCCCACTAGCAAAACAGTAACATGCCTCATGTGCAGGGCTGAAGTTTCCAAAGGCGGCACATGTTTTGCCAGATTAACCAGCAACGGCCTTATAAAGCGTCTGGATTGCCATTACATGAAAGAGCACGGGGAGTTTGTTGCCTTAAAGGAAAGGCACAACAAACTGCAACAGTAACAAAGGATGGCAAATGCTTTTAAAAAATGTGAGGAAAGCCTAAAAACCACTGCAATAACAGACGTTTTAGAATTTATTGTCCGGTCCTTTGTGGAAAACAAAGTCCAAATTCAAGATAGTTTTTAATAGAAATTATTTTATCTGAGTTTATTTACTCAATAATTACAATAGTTCTTTGGCAATCATAGTTTTCATGTGTTAATAAAACATATAATATATAAACAAATTAAGGCTGTCAAAAATAACGCGTTAACGACAGTAACTAATTTGTGTAATTATTTGTGTTAATTTTTTTAACGGAATTAATGCTCCCTCATCCCCCCACATTTTTCCCAGTGAGAGGGTTCTACACGCCTTAATTTAAATAAAAAAACTTTTCCCACAGTTCTGTACAGAATATGCCTTCTCCTCCTTCGCTTCTATTCCTCCTCCCTCTCCTGTTGTTTCGGCTTTTCTGTTACTAGCACCGTCTTTCTTGTTGCAAGCAATAATGTAGCTCATTGTTTGGTATTATTGTGTGTCTCTGTGTTTTAGACAATCCATCTGTCCTGCTGGCCTCTTCTCAGAGATTCTAGCTACTATACCATGTCAATCTCAGCTCTTATAGTGGTAAGAAATAGCTTGATTATTCAATGTGATCAGAGCATCTGTTTAAATAAATCCTTTAATATTGTGATTTTCACATTTCTCTTTCATATCAGTTCATATATGATGAAAAGGTGGTTTGGTAAGTTAAGTGTTGATTGTTTCAAGCATTTTTAAGAATTTATAAGACAAATGTTGCTGTTGCTACTAGTTGCCACAGTAAATATAATGATTTTTTTGTTTGTTTTTAGGTGGGAAGCACTCACGCTCATTCTGATGTATTTTGTCTACATTTTGATCATGAAGTGAGTTTGATTCCTTAATCACCTGATGATAACAAGGTTTAAACAGTAATTTACATGAACACATGGTTTTTGGAATATTATGCACAAGTTGGTTTATGTTTTGTTACTGACTACTTGGGTGAACTGTAGACACCTGAGTGCAACTCAATGCATCTTAGAATGTATTTTCTGTTTTTCTGCATGAACACTAGCGTGTTCTTGATCACAATGCAACATACAGTATTTCACAAACTATGTATTTAGATGATAATTATCTATCTAAAGAGTTTACAATTTATAAAGTGGATGTAAAAGTCATAATACCACCAGATTAAACATCTATAATTAAAGAGTCAATACTGCTGAAGAAGCACTAATAACGTTTGGTTCTAGGTTTTTACAGCCCTACAATACAGGATCATCCGAATGAAAAAATTAATAATGAAAAAATTATTGGCTTTTACAAGATTTACTTTAATTTTAACCTTTGATGACCAAGTTGCTCGACCACTGATCAACTCCTCTTGGGCTAGTGCGCCGTAGGTTTTAGATGTTTCCTGCTGCAACACACCAGACCTAAATTAATAGGTCATCAAAAGGGTTGAGCAGAACTTGACATGCTGTAAGAGAACCATTTAATTTGCATCAGTTGTGTTGCAGCAACATCTAAAACCAGCAGGACACTGGCCCAAGAGATTAGTGATCCCTGATAGAATATAGACATTTTTTCCATTTACTTTTAAGGAATCATTTGTATTTTCCACCATTTTTCTAGTTTGTGCCCCTGTATGGCTCCTCATCAGAAATGATACAGATCTTGTTCAAGCAGGGGTAGATCTTTAGTTGTTCAGCTAAAGAGAAAAGCTGGCTAGTTTTCAGTGTTAGTGACTGAGTCCCAATAAATAACTTTAATGTCAGCCTGTAAAGTGTTTTGACAGATGAGGCCTTTATTTAGTCCAAGAATGAACACATGTGAAAACCTACCAAATACATGAAAATTGAGTGAGTGCACGGCAGCAAATGGAAACTAGCTATTAACTAAATTTGGTGCAAAATTAGTTAGTTAATGTATGTCGCACATAGTCCCAAACTCAAATAAATGTGATAGGATTCAGTAAAATAACACCTGTGAGTAAAAATGCATCACGAGGAGGCATTTCTGCACTACAAGAGAACAACATGGTATTTGTGAGCAAAGAAACATCCTCATGAGAAATCATCAATCCACCGTGTGTGCAAATGTGGCCCAAT
Organism: Rhadinocentrus ornatus; assembly: GCA_037177495.1. Classification (NCBI taxonomy): domain Eukaryota; kingdom Metazoa; phylum Chordata; class Actinopteri; order Atheriniformes; family Melanotaeniidae; genus Rhadinocentrus; species Rhadinocentrus ornatus. The sequence goes on along the minus strand of JBAMHW010000018.1, from coordinate 388,490 downwards.
GAGCAACACATCATGACGAGTGTCCACTGTAATTGCACAAAGCGCACTCAGATGCTCAACCCTTGCTCAACTTCATAGTTCCTGATATCAGGTATTTTAGACCAGAAAAAAAGAACCAGAAAAGACTTTCATTGTCTTTATTTAAAATATTTTTGTAATTTAAAACCCAAAATCATTCTGCCAAAAATTAAACAACAGTTCATGTGCCAGGGCTCAACTCCATACAGCTCTGGCCAAATCTAAACCTGGTTGTACATGTTAATTAAATAAAAAAAAATAACAGTATTTAAAGATGTATGAGATATGTAAGTTGACCTGACCTGCTGATCTCCGTTCCAGGTTTAATTCTCACATTGTTCATTTTCTGGAGCAATGGAAAATGAAGTCCTCCAGCGTGAGGAATGGGGCAGTCAACAACGCTGAGCTGGATGATGGCTGTGATGCTACAGTTGAGCTACTGAAGAAAGGTGAACTTGTGGTTTAACTAAGGGTCAGCAGCTGATTGTACAGAAGAGCTGTGTCTTGAGATAAAATACTGCTCATTAATCCATATTAATTACCGTGTAATGGTGTTTACTCCTGTTTCCAGTTTTAGAGAGTGGAGTTGTCATATTCTCCCAAAGTACTTTCAGGTGTTTTCTTAAACAAAAATGAAGAACAGGTTACGAAGCAATATCTGTTTGTTCAAATTCTACTTTGTTTTTTACATGTGAGACAAGTCACAAGACAGGAAGTTCTCTCTCCATGTGCACTGTATTAACAACACATCCAAAACTGTGTTGAACTCTTCTGATCATCATGATATATTCATTCAGATTTAAATATTTCCTGATTTTGTTTCTATAAGAAAATGAAAAGTGATTTGATGTGTTAGAGAATGTTTTTGTATCTGTAGATGATGAGTAGGGGATGTGTATAAGATGAGTAGGGGATGAGTAGAGGATGTGTAGAGAGTGAGAAGAGCATGTGTATAAGATGAGTAGAGGATGTGTAGAGGATGAGTAGATGTGTATAAAGTAATTAGAGGATGTGTAGAGGGTGAGTAGAGGATGTGTAGAGGATGTGTAGAGAGTGAGTAGAGCATGTGTAGAGGATGAGAAGAGGATGTGTAGAGGTTGAGTAGAGCATGTGGAGAGGATGTGTATAGGATGAGTAGAGGATGTGTAGAGAGTGAGTAGAGGATGTGTAGAGGATGAGTAGAGGATGTGTAGAGGGTGAGTAGAGCATGTGGAGAGGATGAGTAGAGGATGTGTAGAGGGTGAGTAGAGCATGTGGAGAGGATGTGTAGAGGATGTGTAGAGAGTGAGTAGAGCATGTGTAGAGGATGTGTAGAGAATGTATATAGGATAAGTAGAGGATGTGTAGAGGATGAGTAGAAGATGTGTAGAGGATGTGAGTCCCTTTGGTATTATTCAATTGCGAATTGCCAGCACCTCAAGTTAAGGCGGATTTATCCTCGTGCAGCATCGGTTAAGGTGTGACTGAAGACAAAATAATCCACCAGCTCCCAGAGACACAACGAGACAAACGTTTTAAACAAACATACCTTTTTCTCACCAATGACCAGTGGTCAATTAACACTGTGAACAACCCGGGATTTAAGAAACTCGTTAACACTTTGGACAAACAGTATCACTTGCCATCTCGTCACCATTTAGTCGAGTGTCTCTCCCTGCCCTGTGTGATGAAAGTCGTGAGGGTGTTGTGAAGATTGTCACTATAGTCTAATGTTAATGCTATGGACCTCTGGTCAAGCTGCATCATGGAGCTGTATATAAGCCTCGCGCTACATTTCATTGACACGGATATCAACATGAAAACTAAATGTCTCCAGACTCGTGTTTTTTCCAGATCACACCGGGTGGAACATAGCTGCTGGTCTTAGCCAAACAACAGCTACGTGGGTCCTAGGTGGAAAGAAACTAGTCTGTATTACCACAGACAACGCTTCATAATGGCTCTCTTTCTCTTTCTCTTTCTCTCTCTCTCTCTCTCTCTCTCTCTCTCTCTCTCTCGATAGATAGATAGATAGATAGATAGATAG
>JBAMHW010000018.1:374335-384699 GCA_037177495.1 Rhadinocentrus ornatus | reverse complement strand
TCCTCCACTTGGGGCAGGACCCTATTGCAGACCTGGAGAGAGCACTCCACCCTTTTCCGGCTGAGGACCATGGTCTCTGATTTTGAGGTGCTGATTCTCAAAATTATTTTCAGCTATCCAACAAATTTTTTTATTGCTTAAATTGCTTGGCCATATATTTAAAGAGAACAAATGGAAATATTTCACATCAGATAAGCTGCATGCAAGAGCCAAAAGTTTCTTTTCTCTTGGCTTGTAATACTTATCATTTCCCCTACATCTACACACCTACAAACAACATACACAGAAATACAGAGGCTACAGAACCGGTTAGAGGTTTGAACACACATTCATTCATTTTCAATGAGCAGGTGTGTCCAAATATCTGATTGTATGTTTATCTGCTAACCTTTTACGTCTAAATCTGGCAGCAGAATTTTATTGCCTTTTTCTCACATATCTGTGTAATATTGCAATAAATGCAGGCATGAGGCAAGGAGCTCCTCTGTGACTGAGGAAACATTTCTCTTTCATTTCTGCTCTTGCCTCAGTTGTGTTCTCTATTCTCTCCTTTCTTGCTTTCACTTTTCTGTCAAATATACTTCTATCCTCACCTAACTCACCTTTGCTTTCAGCTTCTTCTGCTCACTTTTGCCAGAAACCACTGTATGAAGTATTTATGAAGGCCAGGTTTACCTCTGTAATAAAATCATGAGATGTCTGACCTTGGCTCAGAAAGGGTAGTGAGATCCCCAGCCATTTTGGACAGAAAAAGCTTGAACTCAGGCAGCTTACACACAGAGAACCGAGAGAGGTTTATATGTCAGGCCTTTAAATTGATGTGGCTGAATCAAGGGCAAGAATAGTGGGCAAATGATATATGTCTGAAAGCATGTCTGGTCACCAATTTGAAATTATTGTGTGGGCTTTTTGAAATCCTGATATACAGGATTGGGTCTAGGAAAGCAACCTCACAAAAAAGTTCTCCCAAAGCAGTTTTTCTTCCTTGCCTAAAAAGAGAGACTGCTGCGTCCTCTGGCATGTTTTAAGTGATTTGTACACACAAAAAGATGTTCTCAGAGGAAAAAGCCTGCATCGATGTTTGTCACTACCTTAACTGCAGCTGTTAAAACCACTTAGATTCCAGATGCTACTGGAAGCATTATTCTTGTCACAAATAGGCTCTTAAAAAAGGCAAATCCATCCCAGCATGGTTCCTACCGAGCATTCATATTTTAACATATCACACTTGAAAAAGACATAAAAGCATCATGGAGAGGTACAGTAGATGTTATTTTGCTGATCTGACTCCAAGGGCTGAGTTTGATGTCAAGTTTGTGATGGCAGCTCCAACAGCTGCCCAGTCTAATTACTGTATGTAAATGACAACAGAACTTCCATAGCCAGCTTCTCTGGTGCTGAATAATTATTTTCATATCTCTACATCAGAAATGACTGTCCTGATGTGATTGTATACCAATGCTGCATACAAAGGTATCTCCACCCTCTGCAGTGGTTGCATTCAATTTGCTCTTAGCTGAAATCTAATCTGTAATAAAAACAAACAGACAAAAAAACTGGCTCAGCATATACATATGCTGATGAAAATCAACATACATTTTATTCGCAAACTGAGACAGAACAAAGGAGAGAAATTGAACCATTAATCCCTTTCTTAATCCAAAGAGAACCTGTATTACCAACTGCTGTTTCCCGGGTGTTGTTTTTTATGTAACAATATTCTGAATAATGTAAATATGTGTTTATCACTCAGATTTAAACTTAAAATTTTAATGACACATTTGCAGAATTTCCAGGTCTTACAGCATAGTGTTTATGGATGGAAATAGCACACACCTTTGCATCACATAAACTTTCCCTCATTTTCTCACATAACCCAATACTTCAATGCGGCCATGTTTGTGTGTGTGTACATGAGTGGGAGCGTGTGTATGATATGATACAATAATAGTGTCTGTTAAATTAGAGTCTTCTACAGTGTTACTAGGTCGAGGGCAAAATCTCCCATCACCACCAATATTATACTCAATTTTCTGACTTAAAAAATAGATAAAATCTCATTATTTGTCATGAATCTTTTTAATTGTTTTGGGCAGATAGTATTATAAATAAAAACATTTTTACTGCATTCTTCTGCAGGGCTTAAACCCATCCCATTGTTTGTTTGTTTTTATGTCCAGGGGTCACAATATTTTTTTTTAACAACATACAAAAATATTACTTTAGTAAATGTTGTGCATCAATGGTCAAAGATGCACTTAGAAGCAACACACTACAGGTCATGGGGAAAGGGTAAATCACCATTAGATAATTGCATGTAAATTAAGTGTAGTTTAATTAGTTCTAATTTGCATAGAAATTAGATAAATGTCATGTATATTGGATACAGTGAATTTCATAAACCTGTTCCGATGTTAGGTAAAATTTGGTGATTCGAGTAGGCGAGAGGTGGGGTACACTCTGGATGAGTTGCTTGTTCATCAACATGGCATTATATTTGTGTCAGTTCTCAAGACCACAATAAAACATGCTCATGCACAGGTTATAGTATCCCCGTGTACTAATTAATTACTTGCAATAGCAAAAATAAGCAGCCCTCTCACAAAATATCTAAACGTGTGAGAGAGATCCTGCTTAAGGCTGGCACACACTACAGGATTCTTTAAATCTTCACGGATTTAGAGACCACACACTTGATGGTAACAAAATACAGATCTCGCAAGATTTCTTCCTTCTGATCTTATAGTGTATGGTGTGCACTTCAGAGCACACCACACACTAAGCGATTCTTCAGCAGAGTATCAGGTTCTTCATGCTGAATATTCCATATTTCAAAGACCTGCATTGACCACCTCCTGATTGGTCCATTTTAAGTACGATCACTCCTACAAGGAAGTTGATATTAGCTTTGATTGAGGTGGGCTCAATCCCAAACTGCCCCCTACACACTACCCCTTCACTACAGAGTGTAACTCCCAATGAAGACACACTTGCAGCTGTGGAGGGGACTTTAATTGGAGGGTATAAATAAGATGGGCAGAAATGGGATGCACTTTTCCCACCACCGGACAAGAAAAGCAGTCATCACCATGGCAACACAAAGAAACCCTGATTTCTTTTTTTTTTTTTTTGGTGAAACAATCATCGTATAAATATGATTGTCGCAAACGGAAGGGTTGGTGTCTAGGGGGCGTTTAGGATTGAACTATAGAGTTGATGTGATGAGTGCCCCCTAAAAAAGTGTTATGATACTTCTTGATCTAGCTGTCACGTAGTTCATGTAGCAGTCGAAAGTGACTTACAGCTCTTCTAGCTCCATCAGCCGCACTATTTCTACGGTAGATTTTTGGTCCTAACTCGTGTGTATTGACGACAACATTGACTTTGCTTTAATACAGTTTACCATAGCATTTTTTTATTGTAAGGAATGGAGACAGCATTTGTCTTCTTTGTTATATTTTTCCATGGAAGGGTGATTGTAAATATAAGGCTGAATACATTTTAACACCTGCCTAATAGTACAAAATAACACTGTTTCCATGTCACTAGTAATGATTGTCTCCTAGGGCCAGTTGTTCAAACATAATCCTATCAGATTTCTCGATGGTGAATGACATTTATAGGTCAATGAGAACACTTTTAAATGTATACATTAAAAAACGAACAAAGTAAAACATTTTTACTGCCTCTGCACTGCCAGAAACTTCATCTTTATGCAGCGTTCATACAACACATTTCAATTATTGTATCCAGAGATATTGTTATGGTTATAGATGTCTTACCTCGCATTTCCCCTTTATTTGTGCCCATCCTCCAAACTCATGTGGATCCTTTTTAACTCACGCTAAAACTGCCAATAATAAACTTCCCAGATCCCAGCTTGTAACAGTAGTAAGATTGCATGAAGATGCATGTTAGATCTGTTTTACTCAACTCTATGAAAACAATAGAATCAGCTGCGGAGTTCGTAGTTCCGGAGTTGCTGCTGTTACTACTCCCGCAGCCAATTTGTTCTCCACGGTTTCAGTCAGTTCCACCAGTTTCTTCATTACATTGGAACATCATTACAGAAATTAAAGCATATGAATCCCATTTTTCTAAGTCTTTGAAGGGAACAAGGATTGGGAACAATGCTTGTTTCTACAGAGTTTTTATGTTTTTTTTAATGGGACGTTGTATATTAATATGCAATTATAATGTAATTATGCATGACTTTAGCAAAGCTAATTTCTGTCCTTAGTCCCTAATTGTTTAAATCACTTCAGAAAAACATTTTCTTTGCATGAACATTAATTTTTACTAGTGTCAACAAAAGACAAAAGGACAAGACGGTGTTGATCAAACAATTAAGATAACTTTGGAAAGTACGTCATTCTGCGCGGGGCATTGTGGGACGTGGTCGCCATACTGGCACTCTGTACTTTATTGATTCTGTACTACCTGTAAGCTATATATTTATACACACATACTTAAATATGTACTGATCATTGCACAACATACAGAAAACATTTTATTAAGTAACATTTTTCTGTCCTTTACAAGGATTTACCAAGCATAGTTGTTCTGAGCTGCTTAAAATTGTGTATTTGGTGTGAACATATCCAACCACCTAAGCGTGTACAAGCATTCTGGTCTCCTCACGTTCCTCATCAAGCTGACAGCGTCCTCCAGTAAAAGACTTCAGCACACACTAATCCAACAGTCTTCAATGTCAAACCTTTGGTTTGCCAACACCCACAATAACTTAAATAATGTATATTTTACATGTACTATGTGATACACAAACGTCTATAGACGACATGGATCACACTATGGAACTACCGGAAACATAGCTAACAGAAGTTGTGGGAAAAAGAAAGAATGTAAACTAAAGTACACCTCACGTCACATTCCCCAGCTCTGTATTTTTCCAAATGATCGATTCTTAACTTACCGACACAAGCACTCGTGAATTTGCAGTTCAAATTTACTCTTGTCCATAGCCAATATAATGTTTTATTGGCATTAAGATTCTGCTCACATAGCTTTTCAATTAACATATATCTGCCTGCGCAAGCAACCGATCATTACATTAAAAAACAGCTTTTGTATCCAGATATAACACTGCAGATCTTCAACACTAATGTGACACAAAAGCAAATCAGAAATCTCTGCGCATTCTGAGGCTCTTAAAAAAAAAGAATGTGAACAATCCATTAGCGAGCCGACTCACCCCGTGCCTTCTGTTGTTGAGGCCGTCAACCCTGTTTGATGGTTCAAAGTATCTGTTGCTCCTATGAACACAAAAACTGACACATATCAAAAACGGAAAGCTCTTTTTAACAAATTGTCATACCATACAAATGTTGTTTTTTAAAATGGGAACTTTTTATCAAAGTGGTTTCATATTCATCCTCACCGTAACTGTCTGTGAGACTGAGTTTGTAACTGCAGAACCTGCAGATTACATTTCACAAATCAAAATAACTAGGAGACATAAAACATTAATTATAACAAAATGCTGCTCTGAAAAATTCTTAGTGAGCTCTAACAGACTATTAAAAAAAGTGCTATTATTTTGGGGTCTAAGTCGATTAAAGATGGACAAAGGCTTCATGAGAAAATGGTCTATGATCTGATAAATAAATAACTACTCAGGGTGATGCTGCTTTATCCTCTAAACAGAATATATATATAAATCAATCTTGTACTCAGATATCAGACTATTATTTGGTTATAGATGTCTTACCTCTCATTTCCCATGTATTTATGTCCAACATCAAGACTCATGAGGACCATTTTTAACTCTCCCTAGAAAAGCCAATATCCCAGACAGAGGAAAGTTATATCATCAGAGAAAAAACATTCCAGAAACTTTCTGTGAAAAGCAAAAGAAGGTCAATAAATAAGTCTACACCTCATTACAGTGGTTAATAATTCTAAAATAAGTTGTTTCCGTGTGGTTGTGGATATATTTTATCTAAGGGAACTTCAGACTGATACCTCGTCAGTAAACATGCAATATTTTTCCCAAATATATTCCACATGAGCAATATTGTGAATGATTCAGATCGGGCTGTAGGAATATGCTGTGGAGTGCGTGGTTCCACAGCTGCTACTGTTACTGCTACCGCCACCAGGTGGTTACTGCTACTCGTTGAGTAGGTGAAAGGAGGGTCAACTGTGTATAGCATCAACTGTAAAACATGGAGGAGTAAGTGGGGCTGTTTTGTTTGATCCAGGGTTAGAGACTTGTACAGAGTGAGAAGCACACTGAACCAAAGTGGCTACCACACCATTCTGCAGTGTCACGCAATATTCACCGTCCTACAGCAAGATAATGACCTAAAACAGAAGTCCAAGCTATGCCAGAACTACCTCAGAAAAAAAGGAGAAGATGGTAAGCTTAAAAACATGGAAAGATCCAGCTGGGTTGGGATGAAGGAAGAACTTTCTGAAGAATATTTGATTTCTATTGTAGAAAGAATGCTGATGTAGTGATTTGCGTCATAAACATTACAAATGTTTGGGATGAAAATTTTAATTTGAATAATTACATAAAATTATGAATTATTAATTACCTCAGGGCACCACCACACATATAGTTGTAAAATCAATCTAATGGCTGTGTGGACACCATTAGAAAACTTAATTAATTAATTCAATAAATTAATTAATTCAAGCTAGTCAAATCGAATCAGTTATTTATCAATCAGTGTCAGGACGCTAAGATCGTGAATTCTTAATTTAGAATTGTCAATGCTAAATTCTTTTTCTGTGTTAAGACACCGAGTCTGGGAGGGTCCGTTTATGACTCTGTGGAATGTGGGTCACCAGTCCTGTTCAATCTCCAACATGTTTTCCGTGGAGGTTATACCTTGGGGAAATTGCTTATCGTCTAAGACAGTTCAAAGCAGACAACTTCTTGAGTAATGAATCCAATCTGCAAACCATAAAACATTTTAGTTAGTTTAGTTATGTTAAAATTGTATCTTGTCCAAAGGTTAAAGTTCCGAAAACTCCCAAGGCCTTGAAGATTACTCCCCCAGTCTTGGTTGGCAAGTTGACCTTTGTTGACCTGTGGCCAAGTCATAAATTTAAGTTTGGGGTCTTTCCCAGTCAGACCCCCACTCCTCTCTGGAGAGATTCAAGTGTCTGTGAGGAGAACAATTCTTAATGTCTTAATCCAGTCAGGAGATTAAACAAAGGTTCATTAATGCTTTGCCAGGGGTGATCGCTACACTGATCAACGCTGCACTTCAGGTTGGAACGGGAAAAAAGAGTCAAGACCGGCAGCCTTGCAGGTGTTTGGTTCTTGAAGTTTGCCTCTTTCTGCAAGACTGACAGAGGTGTTGGTGTGGTGGGGGTGGGGAGGGACCCTAAAAGGTGAGAGGCTTCAAAGAGGTCCCATCTCCTGTAGTGTTGGGGGAGGGTGAGTGGCTGGTTTGCTGGGACTGATGTTGGGTCCAGCCACTTGTCAAATCTGTGCAGTCCAGGCTTGTCTGAAGATATTCCGCGGGTCCACATGTCCACTTCTTAGATGTCCTTATGTCCAGGCTTAGACAGTTTCTAGATCAAGATCATAATTGTGGGGATGGGGCATTGGTGGTGATTAGATTATTGGATATGCCAAAGATTTGATGTCAGTATTTTTTATTCAGTAGCAGATACTTCTTTTGGTTATAGAAAATGTCTCTATACGCTATTGTGTTTGTCAAGTGATATTCCAGCATCTCACAAGACCGGAGGGTTTCTAGGCCACATTGCAAAATGGGATGCTCTAAATGTTCAAAAGAATTTCAAAGAACCATTGATAACAAGGTTGACTACTCAGGTTTTCAGTGTGATCGGTGGCTTTCTAGGTCAAAAGAAAATCTTTTTTTTTTTTTGCTGGGCTAGGAAAGCAAAAAGAGCTAAATCAAAGGCAGATCAAGCAAGGTTAGAAGGAAGTCATGGGGCCAGGTATAGTATACTTCATGGCTTGCCTTATTTTGACCCTGTTTGAATGCATGCTATTGATCCCATGCATAACATCTTGGAGGGTACAGCCAAAAGAGTAATGCATGTGTGGAAAGATAAAGGTTTACTAAATAGCCAGTCCTTCCATATCTTAGTCAAGAGTAGAGTCCCTAAAAGTCCCAAGTGACCTTGATCCAGGAATTCCTGAAAAAACTAAGTCAGCACTTTATGGTTTTACAGCAGCCCAGTGGAAGATTTGGGTATTATTTTTTGTATGCACTTAAAGATCTTCTGCTTGAAGCAGATTATAATATCTGGAAGTGTTTTGTCTCTGCTGCAAGGACTCTTTGTTCTCAGATGTATCAACACGTCAGATGGATGATGCCCACAGATGTCTCAAAATGTTCTGTAATGCTTTCAAGCACAAATATAGAAGAGAGTGGTGTTCCATGAACTTGCACCTTCATTTGCACCTAAAACCATGTATCATAGACTATGGGTCCCTGTTCATTCATTTTGGAGCTTTTCCTTTTGAAAGGGGCCAATGGGATTTTTGGGGACTACCATACCAATAATCGACATGTAGAAATCATTATGATGCGTAAATGGTTGCTAGATTGGCAGGTATTTCAGAAAAATGTATGTCTACCAAGAAAGCCTGAACAACATTTTGAATTCTCAAAAAAAAAACACATCAAAATGCAGCAACATACTAAACATGGAGCAGTCACATAAGCTTAAAATTCTGTCAAGCAGTGACGATATTCAGCATGACTTCACATTTGAGGATACATTAGAGACTGCTTCCACCTTGACACTGAAGACATATTTCTTATGAAGAAAGTGAAGGGCTTCTTTTAATGTTTAGGACTTTGTACAAAAATGACTGTGTACACAGAGTAACTTTTAACACCATCAGGTTCGACAGATGCACACTAGGGGGGGAATTACTATCAACAGGAGACTACAGAGCTAATGCAAGTCATGTATTTACAAGGTGGCTTAAAAATGTTGAGAAGACTGGAGAACCTGTTATTGATCTGAAAGCTGAAGCTCGACCAGCATTGATTTCCAGAATGTTTAAGGTCATAGTCTTTTCGAAAAAAGATGGCGGGACAGTTAAAGCTGAGCATACTGTGGCTGAGGTTAAATGGTTCACACAACATGGTGATAGATATTATTAAAGTCAAAGTAAGTCATGTTCTGTTTGGGAAGTAGGTTTTGAACCATTTTCCTGTGCAACATGGCTACTAAACATACTAAAGTTGATGACTGAAATTGACTGGCTACTTTAAGTAATTTTCTTATTTTTACTCAGCATCTCTGACTAATAAACAATTTCAAAATCAGAATAGGTCTTTATTGCCAAGTAAGTTTGCACATTTAAGACATTCTGTTTGTTGGAAAGATCCAGGACAGAGAGAGGTGTTGGTGTGGTGGGAGGACCTTTAGAGGTGAGCGCAGCTTCAAAGAGGCCACATCTCCTGTACTGCTGAGGGAGGGTGAGTGGCTGGTTTGCTGGGACTGTTGTGGAATGTTGGGTCCAGCACATTGTCCTTCAAAGCAGTAGTAAACTTAGCGTTGGTGGCAGACCTGAACACTTCTGTGCAGTCCACAGCTCCACTGGTCCACTTCTTAGATGTCAGTGTTTACTGTCATTTGCCTAGTAAGGAAACAAGTTTCCCTGAACAATGAACTTCTCACTTTGCCGTCCGTACTGAATGCCATAAAAGACTATATATTAAAAAAACACTTTAATAAAACTAGATAGAAGATAAACATAAAAATAGGATAAATAAAACAGTAAATAATCTATGTAAATAAATGTGCAGTGTGCTACATAAACTGTTGTGCCACATTCAACAATGAATGATTAGATGTACAAAAGAAAACCATTGTGAGGTAAACGATAAGATGCATGTGCAATACCAATCACATGTAATAAGACACTTAACCAGTTAACAATATTGCAGTTACTGTGGTTGACAATATAAAGTCAGTGTGGAGGGTACAGGCCGTTGTTACAGACTCCTATCAGCTGTTAAGGAGCCTCATAAGAGGCTTTGAGTTTCTGCCTGTATGTAGAAATCACATGAACATAACATGGTCCAAGTAGCCCGGTGCAGCACGGGTGGTAGGCGTTTTTTTTTTATTATTATTATTTGAATGGTTATGTATTTTAAAAACTTAAACAAAAAATTTATAATTCCTATAACTTAAATATTATGGGTATGGGGCACCAACATATGGTCTTACAAGGGGTCTGAGGATCTCATCTCAGTACCTAATGGCAGACTACCTCTGGTGAGCACATGGAGGGCTGTGCAGCCCCCCAATAAAAATGCCACACCACACCATTACTGACCCACTGCCAAACCGGTCATGCTGGAGGATGTTGCAGGCAGCAGAACGTTCTCCACGGTGTC
>JBAMHW010000018.1:353676-364869 GCA_037177495.1 Rhadinocentrus ornatus | reverse complement strand
GAGAGAGAGAGAGAGAGAGAGAGAGAGAGAGAGAGAGAGAGAGAGAGAGAGAGAGAGATAGAGAAGATATACTGCTATAATTTATAGTTTTTGGCCAGGAGAAGACAGCGCTGTTTCTGGATCCTGTTCACATTTGGCTTCTTCTTTGCATGATGGAGCTTTAACCTGCATTTGTGGGTTTCAGGGTGAACTGTGTTCATGTGACATTTGTTTATCTTCTGGGACTAAAAAATAGGTTGATAAAATTGCAAATAATTTATTCTGTTTTATTTACTTTTTTACAGCAACTCGTGGATTTGGGATTGTATTCTTTAAATCCATCAATTACGTGCAGATCAAAGTATTCCTTTTCTACTTTTAGATGTGCAGTTTCTTACCACCAGGGCATTATCTTGCATCCTTTTTTATGAGTTAACTTGACTACCTGTATTAGGAACACTTTCTCCTGTACATAGCTCACCTTTGTAAATCTCCCCAGATGTCTTATCAATTATTCATACACATCTCGTGTCTCTTCTGAAGGTCACAAAACCGTATTTAAGATTTCTGCATAAAACAAGAGCAATATGTTCGGAAGCTGTTTGGCTTGTTTGAAACTGCCAGTGATGTCAGCCTGCATATGCCACTCAAACAAATAGTTACAATATTTGTAGTATATATTTTTGAGAGCTTAACATGCTGCTCTCTGGAAAATGTCCAACTAGACCAAACACATGCAGATTATGAAAACATTTTCTCAGTTTGACAACACAAATGCTAACAACATGACTATGGTGCACATCGGAAGCTCATGTGTTTTCAAGCTGAAGAGGTTTTCCTCATTATGTGCTTGTGTGTCTGAAGTTGCAGAATGCTGAAATCTCTCATCAACTTTAAAACTTTTAGATCTGCATTTTTTTTATTGGTTTATGACACTAGAGGCTGTTAACGTCCTCAAAGATGTGTAACCGCAGCTTTTCTTCCACATTATGACTTTTTAAATGTCGAGTCCGCTGATCTCCTAAAGTTAAATAAACAGTTTCAGGTGCTTCCAATTCCCTGATCAATATATTTTTAACGAAAAAGTAAAAATAGGTGTTTAATGTTTAAAAATAATTTCCGTTTTTGGGATTAAGTTTTGAACTCATCTATTCTATTTTTTATATAAATGATGTTCCTGATGTTCCATTATGCTTAACATGACAATTAAAAACAAGCATATTCTCGGCCCAACAGTTACTGCAGTGAAGTTGAAACCCTCTAAACTGACATTCACCCAAAATCTGGTAAGAAACTACATCTATATTAACTGTTCTTTATCAGTGTTATCTAACTGGAGAAAGGCACTCCAGTGTTTATTCTTGTTTTTTACCCTCACCTTTCCAAATTCACCTCTCCTCTTCAAGATCCCACTGCTCAGATTTGGTCAATTTACCTATTGATAATTATGGACCTCCATTCATGAAACTTCATAACACAACCTCCATAACCACATTACAACAGTACTTTTCACTATGTGCCTTATGCTGGTAATCAATAGCACAAATGCAGTCATGGCCACTTTTTCAGACCAACCTGTTTAACTTCCTGTTAGCAAAAATATCTAATCAGCCAGTCACATGGCAGCAACTCACATTTATTCACGTAGACATGATGAAGGCGACTTGGTGAAGTTCAAACTGAGCATCAGAATGAGCAAGAAAGAAGATTGATATGGTGTCAAGTAAATCAAGTGAATCCTGGACAAGTATCGCTGATACATTTCACAATTTCAATCATTTAATGACTTTACCTTTAATTATTGATCATGATTATAATGAAACAAAGTACAAAGATTTTTGTCAAAGCATTTTTGAAAATGGTGCAAATTGGTTAAGCAAAAACAAAACCTATTATAGGTCGTAGCTCATTCACCCCAAAAACCCTCTGCAAGAAAAAAATTGATAATATTGATATTTGGATTGATCTGCCCAGCCCTAGTATGTACACCAATTGTCAAGCATAACCAGTCTGGAAAAAAAATCTACTGGACCAACGTGACGGTGGACAGTCCAATTTGAGGGTTATTTTTCGCTTCCGTTTCTCACAGGTTTTACACACTCCTGCTGGAGGTGTAATGAAGGATGAACTGGAGGTGGATGAAACTGGAGGTTAAAGATCCACTCCTGTGAAAATCATGTTTTTCACGTTGTTCACATGTACATGTGGCATTTATCTGACGATAGAGTACATATCTTGGGAAAAATTTATCAAAACGGCTTCTAAATATTTCTGCACTTAAATCATTGTGAAACAATGGTGGGCAGAAAAAGGTGAACTCAGACAGACCCTCGTTTACATGTCATGAACCCACAGGGCAGAGCCACAAGCTGCTGCCCCATCCTCTCCGCCCGTTCTGACTCTAAGGAGAAGAGCTGGCGGATGGCCAACAGGGAAGGGCACTGAGCAGCACTGACTCCGTCACAACTCAGAGGCAAATTCTACTGAGCTGCTGGTCCTCTACAGAAGCAGAGTTCTGGAAAAGGGCACAGGTTTTGTGATTTTTGCCAAAAACTTAATGATCACAATTTAAAGACCACTGAGAACATTTTAAATAGTTCCAAAAAAGCATTGTGAGTGGGTCTTTAAGAATATGTATCAATAATTAGTTGTACTCAACTTAATGAAGATTTCTGTTAAACCCCAAAACACTTTTGGTACTTTGAAGCTTGACACTATTTAAAAAGCTTCATATCAAAACAGTCATTGTAATAATATAAAAAAGCAGATTATAAATAATTTTTACACTAGCATCTTTGTGTCTTGTTGCTGTCTCTGTTGCTCAGTTCTAGAGGGGTTAAAATGCATGATGATTCCTTATTTTCACTTCAAGTTAAACCCCAAATGAATCCCACAAAAATTGGGATGCTTTGTAAAATGTATATAAAGACAGAATTCAATGTTTTCCAAATCTCATCAACCCATATTTTATTCCTAAAAAAACACATAATAGATGTTGAAATGGAGACATTTTAAAGTTTCATGGAAATTCATTTTGAATTTGATGGCAGCAACACATGCAATCCATGCAGACGTTCCCACTATAGAATCATGTGTGTTTTTAATACAGTGCTGTCTGGGGACATCCAGATTACCAGCATACAGTTTGATTTTCAGCCTTGTCTCATGCACACAGAGATTCCGCCTTCTTCTCTGAATCTATTGATGATATTATACACTGTAGATGGTGGGATCATCAAATCTTTCCCAGTTTTACATTGAGGAACATTTTGCTAAAATTGTTCCACAATGTTTAGACCCAGTTTGTCTCAGATTGGTGAACTTCTGTCCAACTTTCCATCCGAGGAACTCTCTGAAATGCTCCTTTTATATCCAGGCATGTAACTGACCTGTTGCCAATTAACCTGATTAGTTGTTAACTGCTCCTCCAGTTGTTTCTGATGTTGATGAGATTTGCAAATCATTGCATTTTGTTTTTATTTACACCCAAGTTTTTTGAAACTGGTATTTTACTACCGGATGCAACACAGTCATTGTCATGTCTTTATATATGAAAAAAATAAAGAGCATAATGCACTTTACCGTCAACACTACCTGTTCTCGAATAAATTGAGTTCAGTGTAACCTGTGCTGCTATCCACTGCATGTACCTAAACTTGAGCACAATGTGTCTGAAACCAACTTAATACCAGACTGTGAAAGTGGGAATATTGTAAAGGCAGGTTTATAAATAACTTGTGATATATGTATATAAATATTTGTAAATACATGTATTTATTTTTTGTCTGAATCTGTATATTGAATGTTGTATGTTGAATATATTTTCATAGATCCTAGGTCTCCCATACTCCCCTATGTTTTGACGTGTTTGATGAATTGTTTCCTCGCATGAAGATACTTCTATATTGTAAAATGTTTTATAGTAAATTTTGATGTGTGTTGGAATGTCTCATGGTTTTTAGAAAACACTGGATTTAGTTTGAACTGGACATTCCAGATGATTACATGCTGTTGCTAGCATAGGATGTAATGTTTACAGATCAAATAATACTTTGTGTATCTTAGCCACACAACTTACTAATAAAAAGAACTTCACAAGAATCGATAACTTTGTGTTTAGATGTTTGAGTTGTAATTTTAGAGATTACTTTTCTACCTAAGCATTAATAAAGTTATCTTTGCTTCAGGTAACACAGCTCTTGTGCTCTATCACGATTAAGATTTCTTCTGTTACTTTTTCTCAAAATGCTCAATGACAAGTTTCAAATGATCAGCAGATTGAAATCTCAGCTGATATTTAAAAAAAAATACTACAGAAAAATATTAATGCCCTTCGTTGTTTCTCATTGTTTGATTGACATGGCCTGAACCCGTCCTCCATCATGCGCTACAAGAGAGGTGGAGGGACGAGTTATGGTGGAGTTCAGGTATAGGTTAAAATGGACAGACGTCAGCAAGTCGCCGCTTAGGAACGGCTTTCAGAAAGAGTTTCATCTGTAGCAGCGAGTGGCTAGCTAAACTGGAATAAAGCAGAGTTTAATCTGTTGCAGCCTGATGCTAGGTAAACTGGAATAAAGTAGAGTTTCATCTGTAGCAGCGAGAGGCTAGCTAAACTGGAATAAAGCAGAGTTTCATCTGTAGCAGCGAGAGGCAAAGCTTAACTGAAATAAAGCAGAGTTTTAAAATGATGCCGTAGATCAGGGGTGGGCCTGTGGGACAATAATTTATGTACCCCTTTTAAATATTAAACTTCTGTGTTATTGCTTTTTTTTCAACTGTATTTATATACATGTTTATGTACATATTAAATACACTATACATACTCTCCTTGTCAGAACATGTGTGTTCTTCTTGTTGATCTCACCTACAGCACATATACTGTGCAACAAAGCAATTTCCCCACTGAGGGATTAAAAAAGGTTTTCCAATTATTAAATTTTATTATCTTCTAAAGAGTGCAAACTGGTTAAAGGCCTTGGGTCATCGACTTCAGTGGAGCAGAGTTTGGGAATCAATGTACCATGTTGATGCTGCTTGAATTCTGGAAAGAATGGCCAGACTTGGATGTGTTGCCAGAACGGGAAAATCACATCATGGCCTGGGAAAAGGCCAAAGTCATTTGCACAGAGCACAATCGACACCAGTGTTGAATCATGAAAGCAGTGGAGATTAGAAAGCGAACCCACACAGCCATGAACCAGGACGAGGGGGCTTTTCTGCTGCTTTCCCACACCTGGAGTAGCATCCTCAGCAGGGGGCGACATTGACCTGCCATTTGACAGTAATGACAGGTTGACACCGCCTGTCAACCTGTCAGTCCAACTGAAACATATCAGAAACAAGTCAGGTAGGCTTGTGACAAAACCAAGTGTTTGATAACGTAAGAACTAAATCAATTATAGAAAATTATAGACACTACAGTCTCTATTGGATTATTAGGCTTCATTGCCCTGTTTATATGGTATGAGAGCACTGCCATAATCTGAAGCTGAAAAAAAAACGCGACGCAGCGCATGTAGAAACCTCACACAAGACCACAACAACCGGAGTGGGACGAACTGAAAAATCAGAAAATTCTACACCTCGGACCACCGACCTGCCTGCTCAGGCAACGCCGCAGCAAAGGACTCCTGCGTGCGGCTTCTGGAGGCAATCATCCGCAGTGAGAACACCGCACACTCAGAGAAATTTGAAGGTTAGTAAATAGGACAAGAAGCATTAAAGCTTCTGTATACACCTATGAATTGTACTCAAATACCACCCAAATAGCTGAGCTGATCTACTTCGCGAGTTTTCCATCTTTTTTGCATATAATTTCTCATCCATGTTTACTTTATCAGAGACGAAGCCGAACAGCTGGATGCTCCTGCAGCCACCAGCTGAAAACAGCTTAAATGCATAAAATCTCTGCTCTTGATGTAATGGAGATAAAAGTCAAATGCAACCAGACCAAGTGCTTATATACCGATTCTTGTTTAAATGGAAAAAGGGGAACAGATGGAGCCACACAGAACTGATTGTAATAGCAGGCTCAGTCATTTCAACTGGACTTTTTTTTTAAACGTTTAATTCCAGTTGAAATGACTGCTACAACTTGTGCACTCCAACTGAGAATATTACACTATATATTATTATGAAAGGTTAGCTTTATTAGCATCCTTCATGTTTATAACTTTTTTTTATTCTAAAATGTTTATCCATTTAGGACCTAAACCAGAACCAGCATCAACCACCATCAGCGCGCATCCTCTGCCACCTTAGACCTGATAATATAACATCCTATTGTATTTTACATGCATCTTGTTGAGTGTCACTATTTCAAAATTGAAAATATTTTCTTATGTTTTATTTTAAGTATCTGCCTCCACCCTCCCTATGTTTTTTCCAGGAAAGAAAAAAAGTGCTGACAGTCTTCTGGCTACCGTGCAGGCTCACTGTGCAGGACAAGCTTGGGTCAGATGTTGACCAGCAGAGGCAAAGTGATGCAGCTTCAACATGCTGCAGTTCTTCCAGGAACAGGCACAAAGCGAGCAGCTCTACAGGCAGAGCTGTGATGGAGGGTCTCTGGGGTGTAATAGACAGGATGGACAGTGATATGCATAATCATATACATCACACACATGTAAAGTTATTTTTCCACAGCTGTATTCACTATAAAAAATAAATCACTTTGTGAAGAGTCAGGAGTTTTCAATTTTTGCCAGTCAGATGTGGTTTGGCCACATCTATATAATATTTTCTAATAAAATATTATTAACGAATAATAGCTATGAAATATTAAAAAAATTTATATTTGCTTGCTACGTTTTAAGTCTTTATCCTGGGGTGTGCATTACATTACAATTTTTCAACTTTTTAAAAAGCAGCATATCACAGGATGAAGTTATTCATGTTTAACATACGTCTGGTTTAATTGTTTTAAGTACACACCTGTACAGATTTTACCACCCTATCTACATTTTAACTCTCATATGCTGCTAATTTTGTGTGATTGTATCTCCTCATAATTCTAAACCATAAGTCAGTGACAAATAACCCTCCAGTGCCAGATTACTCCTTAACCTTTGCTACAAAGCTTAAAAGCAGGTGATGAGATCTTTAGCAGATCATTCATGACAGTACTTGACACTTCGAAGCTTACTACACTAAAACACTAGCCTTGCCCTGTTCTGTTATACCCATTTGCATTAAATCCAGTGAAGTCTACGTGATTCACTGGTATAACCGCTGGAAAAGGACCCCAATTTCCAAAATCCACTAAGGAGTAGGTGCTGCTGTGAGTGTGTGTGTGCGGGCGGGCGTAAATGCGTTTGTCTTGTAGTAGATGAAAACGGCTTTCCCATTAGTGTTGGATGATGGGTTTCTAGATGCTGCTTTAGTTCAGAACAGCTTTATTGTTATTTACTGATGTTTTTATTTACCTCCAGGTCAGCTGTCCAGCTGTTAAAGACCATTTTACATTTTAAAATTGCTCACATTTATAAAAACCAGTATTTCATGACCTCACCTTTGTGTGGGTGTATCCTTCATGTATTAATGAGGCGGGTGGTGGTTGGATGTGTGTGTTGCTCCAGGACAGGGGTGTTCATGTAGATTGTGTCAGTGTGAATATTACTACTACTACTGTTATTTAGCAGACGCTTTTTTTCAAAGCGACTTATTTCTGAGAGAACAACATCATAGATAAGTGCTGCTCAGACTGCTATGAGTCCAGTTTGATGCAGGTGCAGCCTTGCAGTGGATGGATTTAGTTTTTGTTGATCGATTTAGATGAGGCTACCTGATATATATTTAGCCACATTTGATTTAATATTTTGATTTACTTTGAATGCTTAGCTACCATATAATTTAATGACCTGTATCTGCATTTCCATGGATTTACTCAGGAAAATAAAATGTTTTTTTATTATGCTTGCTTTCTTAATTTATCAAAAACTTCCAGCCATCAGCTTTGCTCCGGACCAGCGGGACACTGAGGAGGGTTCAAGGAGCCGCAGCAACGTCTGAAAAATTCAAGTACAAAATTATGCTTGCAGAGACAAACCTTTTTTTCAGACTTAACTTTTTCAGAAAAAATACTTTTCAAAGTTTCAAAACTTTTTTTTTAAACTTGCAAAACTTTATTTCAATTTTTAAATGTTCAAACACTGACTTTCAAGGTTTCAAAACATTTTCTTTTCAGTTTCAGATTATGGCAGTGTTCATCCCATAGGTTTAGAGCCCCCCTTGAGCTGCACACTGATCAGGGTTACAATTTTGAAAGCTCCCTGTTTTAGAGTGTATGCAAGCTCCTGCAGATTACAAAGATGATAACTACCCCTTACCACCCAGCTTCCAATGGGCAGGTCCAGTGGTTCAACAGAACCTTGCTGCAGATGATTCGGTGTTTTGTGGAACCAAAACCAGAAGAACTGGGACGAACATCTGCCTCTACTCAGCTCACAGCACACAGTCACAGGGTTCACACCTAACAGGCTTATTCTCAGAAGAGAAGTTCCTCAACCTCAGTACATCCAGGCAGCAGCTTTATAATCTGACCAGATGGGAGTAGCAGATTTCCTCTACAACCTGGGAAGGGCTCAGAGAGACACAGAACACAGCAAGAGAGCATCTCCACACAGCACAGGAATGTCAGAGGAAGACGTACCATGTTCGGGCATGAGAACATTCCTACAGTGTTGGAGATTTAGTCTATGTGAAAGACCAAGAAGAATGAGGATGGAGCCCCAAGCTTCAAACACCTTGGCAGGGTCCCTTAATGGTTTCCGCATGCCATAGTCCTGTCCTCTACGAGTTACCGGGAAGGAAACTCAGCAAGATAATGCCATGGATCCATCAGAGGGCGTAGCTTCCCAGAAGCCATGTGAGCAAGGGGAGGTAACTCAGCCCGAAACCCCAAGATATCGGCAGGAGAAAGGAACGGAAGTCAGAAACATTCCAGAAAACACTGAAAACCTCAAGTGGGCGAGTAGTTTCTATTCCAGCAGACATCACAGAAGTGATACAACTAACCTTAAAGAGTGACTGCTAAGTTAATATGTTTATTTGCTGAGACATAATTTTGAGTAGTTAATTCTGTGATGTGAGCTAACAGTAATTTCATTGAGTGTTCATTGAGTCACCTATACTGAAGGGACTCAGTACTCCAGGAGGGGAGTAGTGTAAGGCAGATCACAGTAACTAAGGCTATGTCCACACGGCACCGAAGCAGGTTCAGGTGTGAAAACAGTGGAGAAACTAGGAGAAAGGCTTCAACATCCAGGGTTAGCATCTAGCATTAGCCAGATAAGCAGTGAGCTGCTGTCTCCTGTCATTTCAGGGTCTCAAACACAATAAAGAAATAAAACACGGCAACTGGTGTCTTCACTGTGGCTCAAACTTGTTTATTCTCAGGTCAACTATGACCCATGACAATTTACAGTTAAAAACTTTTATTTGCCTTGCTAAACTTTACGTGGCCTTATCTGTGGCTTTGCAGCCTAAACTGCTGGAGTGCTCCTTTAAAACTGACAGTTTTCTCCAGGTTATACATACACAGCTGCTTTTTTACTGAGAAAAAACTTTTTGAACACCACTATCAATTGCAAAGGTTCTTTTTCCAATCAGATTAAATTTTTAGTAATATAACACGTTCACCAACAGATGTTTACGCTCAGAATATGCTACATGTTGAGATAAGAAGATCATATCTGCTGGTGTCTAACTGTTGATAATGTAGCCACAGCGAAAATTTAATAAATCTGTTTTTTACTTCTGATTCGTGTCCATACCTTTAATATCTATTCTGTTTTACATTAACATGTTCTCTGTTTCTGCACAACCAAGATCCTCTTGTTTTCTTTTAACATACTGCAACTTGTTGAAGGCTCAGCTTCAAGTGGATCCTTATGTGGCTATGTGTATCAGTCACCACTAGGTGTCACTAAATACATTTTTAAGAGACAATCAGAAAAAGTATTTATGTCATTTAAAAAAACAAATAAAAAACAATTAACCAGCAACTATGAGACGTAAATCCTGACGATACAATTTACAGAGATCATTGAACTTAAAGTGACAGATTTACTGAGATCAGATTTCTGGCAATGCAGCAGCATGCTCTGCATATAATCATCTCCACCATAATTCAGTCTGTTTACATAGGTGTTGTTTTGATGCTAAATCCAGAACCAAAAAAGTAAAAATAACTGCAGCTGTCTTTATTTCCTTTCCTCCTCTTCTTTTGTCTAACCATCAGACAACTTTCCAGTTAGGGGATGTTGACTAAAACAGATGTTTCATCCAAAAAGAGAAGTCAGGCTTTGTGGCTTATGTACAATAACACAATACAGTTTTTTGCCCAGTTGGACCCATATAGCCCTGGCTCATAAAAGTGTCATTGTTAGAAATAATGCATCGAGGGGCAGAGCTTGTGTTCAGGCTTCGTTTTGCTTCTGCAAACATACAGAGATGGAGTTCTTTTTGAGGTGGCTGAGATCAGAGACTACTGTAGGCTGGGGTGAGGGGGGCGATACATTTGTATTGAGGTTGTTGAGGTTAGTCTTGAGATCAGAGGCCACACTCAGGTGATTGAGGTTGCTGGTGGTGCTGCTGGTGGTCAAACGGCGGAAGACAAAGTTGAAAGGAGCTGCCTGCAGATGGCTGTGCAGTTCAGCCTTGATCTTCTGGGGGTGTGCATCTGGGGCCAGCAGTTGGTAGTTGCCGCCAGACAGCAGGAAGAGGCCGTAGTTCTCGGGGTTTGGCACTTTAAACTTGTGGGCACACAACAGGCACACTTCTTCCACAGTGGCATGAGGTCGGACCTGCAGAGTCTTGGCTGTGCAGCCACTGTTGAGCTCCTGCAGCGCCACTCGCAGGTAGTTCTTATGATCAGTCAGAGGAAAATAATCAGCTGTGTCACTGGAATATGGCTTAAAGCTGAACTTATAATCTTCCTCAACATGTTGAGCGTAACTCACCTGGAAGTCATCAATAGAGGGAGCAGGGCGCTGGGTGGTGCGTCGCCTGTGCCACTGGTGAAGAGTATCTCTGGTTTCAGAGCTCAGAACCTGGGCTGCCTGGTCCACTTGGAGGTTCTTAATCAGGGACATGGCTCCATAGGCGCTGGTCAAGTAATAGCCACCTGGACAAACACATTGAATAGAATAGAATAGAATGCCTTTATTGTCATTATACAACAGTACAACGAGATTAAGCCATCACCAAACAGTGCAC
>JBAMHW010000018.1:332886-349222 GCA_037177495.1 Rhadinocentrus ornatus | reverse complement strand
TGTGTGTGTGTGTGTGTATGCCTTATATAACCAACATGAGTAAAGTTAGCAAAACATTATTTTTGCAGCCTTCTAAAGCCCTTTAATGCTAAATTACATTTTCTTTATTCCAAAATAGATACCCTTTTACATTTTATTTAGTCCAATATTAGATATGCTTTTCACAAATATCAAAAATGTGTCATCTTTGATAGAGTTGTATTTTATATATAATGGTCAGAAATGGTCTGGCACTAATTGTCACACAGTGAGTCGCTGTTAGTATTTTCTGACAAAACTAAGGCGGACATGACATGACAGTGGCTGAAGACAGATTGTAATATTAATACGTTTTCGGTGCTGCAGTGAATAAACCTCCCCTCTGCATTCACATCTCTCCTCTTAAAATTATGCCTCAACCTACAGCTGACGGAGTGATGACCGCTCGTTCTGTACGCACAGATATTTTGTACGCTTACGCTATTTCTGCAGATACTGGCTACTTAGCTAATGCTATGCTAGGTCGGGATAAAAACAGAGATGTTATTGCTGACATAGAAGGGTGTTATGACTGCCGACATCAGCCAGTTCTTGGCTACAAGTCAAGGTTGCAATGCTCTAGCTTTTTACATGCACATCTTGTTCCGGTGCTTCACACTTCAAAATAAGAGTTCCGCTTACAGCAGTTAGCCAAAACATTACAAAGGGTAGCGCCTTAAGCTAATTTAGCACAACTTTAGCAAATAAAAAAAAGCTGACTGACACAACAAAGCACGCGCCACTCATCATTATACATGGCAAACAGAGTTAAACTGAAACTGGAGACATGCGGAGTCATTAACTTTACATTATTATAAACTTACCTGTCGGCAAGGTCCACTCGCCCCAGTGTTTTAGTATAAACTGGCTAGCTACCCCTGTTGAAATGACAGGTTGATGGGATGAAATGTAGTCAGAGCTCTATCCAGTGGACAAACGCCGCAAGGTCATCATTATGCAGGACTCCAGCACTGTTTTATGAGAAAGTAAGACTAAATCGACGTATAATCGGCAAAACAACAGCCGATATTGGCCGTTTTGAAAAGGGCTAATACCGGCCGATTTAATCGGCCTGCTGATAAATCGGTCGGGCCCTAGTTCACATACTTAGAAATGACCATTCACAAGCTGCAATGTGTGACTTACCACTAGGGGGCAGTGCATGGATTGGTTTGACAGAATGTAAGGTCAAGACAGCAGTTAAAATTCGGTAAAGTTTCTAAGACAAGACAGTGTGTTTGGTTTAGGGGCTTTATGTGCCGTCTACGATACTGTTGTTTTTTCCTCTGTTGTCACCATGTTTGTTGTTTTGTTTACATCCTACAAATTCAGCAGCTCTGTCTGCATAAACTGTACTAAAACTGTAGA
Organism: Rhadinocentrus ornatus; assembly: GCA_037177495.1. Lineage (NCBI taxonomy): Eukaryota > Metazoa > Chordata > Actinopteri > Atheriniformes > Melanotaeniidae > Rhadinocentrus > Rhadinocentrus ornatus. The sequence continues at coordinate 347,836 of JBAMHW010000018.1, read as the reverse complement.
AGGACAATCACTGACAAAAAAAAATCTGGATTCATTTTGCGAACAGTTAAGCTAAAATGCAGCAGCACCACCACAGATCTTGCAACACACCAGTAGAGCCTTCAGAGAGAGCATTGCAGATAGACCTTTTTAGTTTATTTTTAAAAAAAACAACATCTCAGAGAAAAGCTGAAGAGGTAATCTCCTCATACAGCATACTTATAACAAACTGCATGAGATAAGACTTTTTTGTGTCAAAAAATGTTATATTACAACAAGTCTGACATCTGTATAAACTTTACAGATGCAGCCACCTGGATCAGGCAGGTACAATAACAGAACAATGCAGGCTCAGTGACGAGGATGTGTAGACCACATATTTGCCCGTCCTTGAGCTTTAAATAGTCCAGTGGAGGCAGACAGAGAAGTTATCTTTGAAACTCTCTGATACACAGATTGCTTCAAGATATTCATCATATCTTGTTACTGTTTTTCAGGTTCCAACAAGGACTGCAGGATTCCAAGGTGTGGCTGTACTATTTCCTGGATATAACTTACAGTAAACAACAGTCCCTTTGCCACAGCATGCTCTTGTTAAAGTCATAGGCCAGGTATTCGTAGTTGGTGAACAAGTGTCTTTGAAGACACTGACAAGATAGCATTCATTCTGTATAGTTTTTCTTAATCAAATAGTTCAACGTTGTGGGAATGACCTTTGTTCTGAGCATTAGTTCCCACACAGAGACTGGTGGAGAGCGAGAACCAGAGGAGGAAAAGGGGAAAATGAACAAACAGACCAGTGTCAGAGTACTCTGGGGGCTTGACTGATACACTCCCTCTGATTGGAGAGCTGGGATTAAATAAATAAATAAATGAGCAGTGTTGGCCTGTGAGACTGCATGACCTGACAGACTTTGATTCTTCTTATCAGGTCTTCAACACACCTAATGACATGATTTTTTTCATACTTCATTAACTAATCTGCTATTTTAATTGATACTTCTCTGTCAGGACCTTCGTCCACATCAGACAAAGATGACCTGAATAAATACAAAAAGCAATATTTAAAAGATGATTTAATTTATTCTGAAAGCGCATTTCCAGTGACTTAAAACTCAACTTGGACTCACATTCAAAAGACTTGAAATTCAACTTGAATCACGATTTCAGACTCATGAATATTCTTATTTTTTTATGGTCTTCTCTCTGTCCGATCTCCTGTCTGCTGTAATTTTTCCAGACGTAACACTGATGTAGCATCACACAGACGAGTCCACAGCATTGACATTGACAGCACTGGTGAACGCAGCTGTTTCTACAGCGCCACTGTGACTTCTGGGTATTACAAACCTAATAAAAAGGGATCAATATAAGAGCAGCAAATAGGAACGTCTGGGGTTCACCCACCTTCATCCACCTTCAAACACACCTGGAGAGACAAGTCGCTGTTAACATGATACGTAATATGAGCTTAGAGTCACGGTGGTGTAAACTCATTACTGTTTAGTACCCAGCAGATTGGCTTCACTGAATGTGTTCAGAAGAAGAACAAGACATTTACTGAAAAAGTTTCCATAAACTGCTAGTTTACCATGATGACGTTAAACTGGGATCAGACTCACAATATGGTTTTACTGTGTTTATTAGAAAAGTACAGCTGTTGCTGATTTAAGAATGTTATGAATATTTATTGGGCCTGCATCTAAATGAATTAAAACATTTCCATTTCTTTTTACTTAATTTCAAAAGGTTACAATGAATATTTTCTGTACTCATCTGGCAGAGTTCAAGCCCTAAAAAAAAATTACAATTTTTCAGATTCACTAGTGCAGGGATCACCAACTGAGGACCTGTTAAGCAACTGTGTTGCAGATTTTAAATTCCTTGGATATTATAATACAGTCTAAGCATGGCATGGACGATTTCTCTTTACAACTAAAAGTTACTTCCGACTTGACTTGGACTTGGGGTCAAAGACTTGAGACTTGAATTGGACTTGGGGTCAAAAGATGAATGGAAGTATAAGGACGGCAACATATAACATTTGAAACAGACAACACTATTTACATACATAGGGGAGCATAAATGGGCCTTAAAGCAACAGCTGATTATCAATACTTTTATAGTAGGGGATTTTCCCCTTGATGTGCGGTGTCACAAACATGCCACAAACCACTTAAGACCTTTTTTAAATTTAATTAATTTTATTCAATACAGTGTATGTTATTTATCTATTAATTTTATTTACTATTAGCTTTTTTTATTTTCAATTTATTGCTATTTTATTCTAACATTTGTTTGTTTTTTTGTTTTGTAATTTACCTATTTTTTTCCTGTATTTATTTTGCTTTTATATGACTGTGAATAAGTCTATAATTTCCTCATAAGCCCTTAGAGAACCAATCAGACTTTAAGGGTTAATAGTGATATATCCATCAAATATCTTTTGAAGATAAAGATAAATTTAGAAGATCTGCTTCTTCTATTAAGATGGTGTACAATAGGTAGTAAAAAGAGTGGAGGCTCGACTGGTCTATATGAAGTTTTAGTGCTGTAAAGAGCTGTTGCTTTTAGCTCAAGCAAGAAGAACTTTAGTCAAAATAGTTTTCTTTAAAACAATTAAGGGGCTGTTGCATTCAATGTAATGACTGTACAACTGTTGTTCATTTTTCACTGGATAATTACGGCACTTTTCTTTTTGAATGAGGCCAGTAGGCCAGTAGAAACAGGTCTCGTTCAGCTCAGAAATAAAACCTTCTTTGTGCTCTCTGTTTACATGTTACTCTACACAAGTCTGATGCAGTCACTAAGCTGTGGCTGCTTCCGGCAGGTGTGTGTGGCTATGGCTAATACTCCTCTTTGAGGCTGCTTTCATTGGATTGTGAGATTCAATAAATAACAGATACAACCCCAATTTCAAAAAGAAGTTGACATGTGTAAAATGTAAATAAAAACAAAATGCAATGATCAGCCCATCTTTTATTCCCAGTAGAACATAAACAACAAATCAGATGTTGAAACTGAAACATTTCACCTTTTCATGAAAAATATGAGCTGATAGTGAATTTGTGTGTAAAAAGTTGGAACAGGAGCAACAAAAGTTTAGAAAAGTAACTGGTACAAATGAAAAACATCTGGAGGAGGTTTTGACAACCAACTAGGTTAACTGGTAACATGTCTGTAACATGACTGGGTATAAAAGGAGCATTTCAGAGAGTCTCTCAGATGGAAAGATGGACAGGGGTTGACAAATCTGAGACTAACTAACAATTTCAGAAAAATGTTCCCTAACAATAAAACTGTGACGACATATATAATGTATAATATCATCACATGATTCAGAGAATCAGGAGGAATCTCGTTTCGAGATTTTGACATCTGATATGTTGTTCATGTTCTGTGGGGAATAAAATGTCGGTTTATAGATTTGAATATCATTTCATTCTGTCTTCATTTGCATTTTACACAGCATCCAAACTTTTTGGAAAAAGGGTTATAATAAATGGCATTTAGACAGTCTAATAAAATATCTACATTCAGGTATATTAATCAGTTATGACATCCACTGATCACCCATTTTACCAACTAGTACCAACATACATGAAAACTGTTTATCCAGCTTGCTGTAACTTTAAAAGTAATCTATATAAACATATTATTACTCATCAGTCTGCCAACACGTGTGGACTAATTTTCCATTGACTTCATGACCGAAAGAGTGAAGTGAAACTGCTGGATTGGCATTACATGTGTTCTGTGACAAAGTGTTTCCAGTTCTCAATAGAATCATTCACACTTCTCAAATCAGTCACAGCTACTTTAAAACATATACTTCAAATAAACTACAAGCTGAAGTTAATCTGAAAAAGAACCAAACTTGTGGCTGAATGGGGCTAGTACTGCATTTTAGAAATCTCTCTAACTGGCAATGTGAAGCTGACATTGTTTTCTACAGTGAACAGGACAGTAAAACAAAAGCAAGGAAAAAAAATGGTGAGAAACCAGGGCTAAAAGTCAAAATAATTCTTTCTCAAACTCACCAATCTGGTCGTCAGGGATTAGACTCTTGATTGGTGGGTTCATCTCAGAGCTTTGTTGGAGGTAGCTCTTCATCTGGGTTATAAACTGGCGGACAGTCTGGAGCAGTTCCAGTCCTGAGTCGTAGCCTTGCCAAGCCTGTGTGCCAGAACCCTCCCCCATGTAGCTCAGGTATTCCTGCACCAGGGAGCCGAAGTAGGAGTTTTTATCCCGGGACAGCTCCAGCACCCTGTGGAGGACCCTCTTCTCAGGTGTCAACAGCGAGTTGAAAACTCCGCTCATCTTCTGAAGTTTTCCTCGCAAGGCTTTCTGGAAAACCAAAGTGGTGGGGCGCCGCTTTGTGTGGGGCTCAGGTGGCACCATGGTCTGGTCCTGTTCTTGATCGCTTTCGAGGCTGACTCCATAGTCAGCCTCGTCTTCATCTTCGTCATCCTCATCGTCTTCATCTTCCTCCATGCTGCTGTAGGGCAGATGGGATGGTGGGAGAGAGAGGGGGAGGTGTGTGTCAAAGTCTGCCACAGTGGGGAGTCTGGGGTCATGCAGATGGGGGATGAAGAAGGTTGAGAACTGTGAGAAATCGAGGGAATCTGTGGAGGAGCTCATGTCACTCAGTCGCTGGTCACCCCCGCTGCATCCCTCCAGTGTTTCCTCCTCTCCAGGTGCCACACCTGAAAGCTCGCTTGCCATCATCAGGTACGGGTCTAAAGAACTGCAGGAGTCCTGGTGGGTGGGTCTAGCAGCGTTCTTTGACAATTTGGTTCTGAGGAGAGCGTTCTCAACAGTCTGGTCCTCTGGGCTGGAAGAGGCTTTCAGCTGACATGGCGAGGACAGAGATGACAGAAAAAGGGGCTGAGATCTTTGCGGGATGGATATGGGGGAACTGATGCTCTTGAGGGGGGAGGACGAGGGGCTGACACTAATAGAAAAGCCGAGATGGGATTGGTGTTTGCTTCTCCTCTCTCTTTCCCTCCCCTCCACTTTCTCCTCTAGGGCATTAATCCAGGAGATCTTTTCTGGCATACTTTTCTGTTGAACAGGAGTGGCAGAGCGAGCTGGGCATGAACAAGAAGTTAGCAAGGGAGACACGCTTTCTGCAGTGCTTGGTGTCCGACTGCTTCTAGTTTGCCTGGTCAGGTCTATTTTTCTACTAAGGCTTCGCAGGTTTCTTTCGATTGGCTGGCTCCTCTCACTGCGATCTGAAAAACTGATTTGAGGACCGCCAGAACACGAATGCTGACCTCCTGTTTTGGTGGTTTCTGTGTTGCTGGACTCTTCCCTCAGACACTGCTTTGCTGTGTCTCTAGTGTTGAAATTGCTGTTTTGGTCACCACCATCAGACTGGTGAACCTTTATGAATAGGGGGTTGATGAAGTACAGAGCTCCATTAGACTGGCAACACTCAAGCTCAGATGGGGTGCGAGTTCGTAAAAGAGGGTATGCTGGGGAAGGAGGGGAGGAGCATTGTTTCTGGGTAGGTAAGGGTGGTCTGTTAGGGGCTGCTGTCCGTGACGTGCTGCACAACTGAGCCTTCCAGAAGCCTGAGTGACAGTGAGAAGAGAGTGTTAGACCCATCAAAGATAGGTTGGATTTGAGGGAAAAACAACTTAAATGCCGAATTTTCTTTAAGACCATGAGCCATATTTTGTAGCACTAAGTGGACTTAAGAACATTAGATTGGCCAAATGTGGATCACAGATTACAGACTACAAGTACACCTTCACCAGTGAGACTGATGCACAAGAATAACCCCAAATCTCACAAACGCCAGACACTGTGAATTGTAAATAAAAACAAACTGTAAATCTTTAGATGACATTACACACAATAGATGCTGGGATCTTCAGTCTTCACCATTTTACACTGAGGAGCATTTTCTGAAATTGTTCCACAATTTTTTTTTTACTCATTTTCTCTCAGATTGGTGCACATTTGTCTATCCTGACATCTAAGATGCTCTGCCCCTCTGAAAAGCTCCTTTTATAAACTAATCCGAGCAAACACTGGACGTAGACCCTCTACCATTGCTGAAGTGGCATTTCGGTGCATGTGTAAGTAGAACAGATTAGAATCAGACTATTTTCTTTACAATGTTATGGAAATCTGGAAGGCATGGCACATTTCTTGGCTGTTTGAACAGAATTCGAAATTTTAAATTGTGGTAAAAACTGAATGTGAAGATCCTAGACATTTACATTATAAAGATAGCTGCTGTCTGTCTGTGTGACACTAAGGAACATCAACCAATCAGAGGAGAAATGACATGCTGTCACGGCTGAGAAAACACTGGATTTAATTCCCAACAACAACAGCACGGTAAATTTATGTGAACAGTCGTCAATTGTATGGGTTGCTGTCCAGCCTGACGTAACGTTGATTTGCTCACTGTAGTGCAAAAAATACAAAACTAAGTCAAATTTATCCACTAGTTAGTGTTATTTAAATAAGCATCTTTTTTTTTAAAGAATACTTGAAAACAGATCAGGTAAATAGAACAAACTAGTTAAGATGAGCTAGTATTTTTTGAAACGTCATAATTTAAAAACATTTAAAAAGACAAACTACATGTTTTTGTGTACATTAATAGGCACTGATGTCCGACTGTAAGCCAGGGTGGACAGCCCGTGGCAGTTTTGTGTGTTTTATTTTGAGTCTGGTCATGGAGCAGAGGTTATCATCTCCTGTTCTGACTGAAGCTGGGAGCTGGGACTGCTGTTGCATGAGGACCAAGCCTTTTCACGAGCAGTGATGGAAGTTAGGGCGTGGAAATAAATGCCGTTACTTTTTTCAGTAACGGGTAATCTGACTAATTACTCAGGATATAACATTACTGACAGCTCGTTACTATTGTAAGATAAGATTAAATTTTGTTTGGGTGAACAATGGGTTCACATTTGTTGGGACTATATTGTGCTACTGCTATAGAGGAGGGGAGGCGGAGTGATACCGTTGAAACTGGAGAATACTCTAAATGTTTGAGTAGAAGAAGAGTTGCCTTGTCGTCGTGTTGTGTTCGGGTGCGAGCTAAGATTGAACCAGCATTATATGTTTGAGAAAGAAGTTGTCCCCAAATTATTTTTACAACCCAAATTCAACTAGTAGTTAACGCTGAAGACGCAGATAGTGCATTACAGCGGGGTGTTTCCTGTTCTGCTGTAATGGTTTTAATGTTTTATGTAAAGCTGGAAGGAGAAACCACATGGCCTCAGTGATGATGATTGACTGATGAAGAGTAAAACATCATGGCAGACTTGAGTAAGTCAGTATCACACACGCACACAAGACCAGGAGATGCAGCAACCATGAAACCACAGAAAACAGAGGAAGAGTTTTAATTTGGAACCACAGACATCAGTTTTCCCTCCGAGATAAAAGACAAGAACGTTGTGAGAAACGTTCATCATGACCTGAAACAACGAGGTTTTTCATGGTGGCTGTAAGCAGCTGGAATCAGGTGAAGCTCCTTTCCTGAGTAGGAGACGGAGAAGCGACATCCAGCAGCCTGAGAGTAGTGTCATCATTTTCTGTTATTAGTTTATTCCATTAGGTTTCCATTTCATTCATTAGTCAGATCTAATACTTGGTTTTATTATGAATAAATGAAAAGGCAGATGGATTTAAAGTTTTGTTAAAAGCAACATATTTAAACTTTTTTTTAAAGTAATAGAGTAATTACTTTTCCGAGTAATTAATTATCCTATAATGCTATATTATATATAGTTAACTTAGTGTCACTAGTAATATATATAAGAGCTTTAAAATAAATAACTAAATAAAGTACGTAAATTAATCATTTATATTGGATTTTATTAACAATGTTTGTGGTCTACTGGGAGCAGTGTGAGTTTCCAGTTTAACTGCAGGCAGCTGGAGGAATCAAGGACCTCTAATAGCTCTTTCATGCTTTGGACGCAGCAGTCTGTACCTGAAGGAGCTCTGAAGGGCTGTTCGTGCTTGGGAGGGTTGAGGGGAGATGGGGAGGGGGAGGGGGACTGTCCTTTAACCTGGAAATGGGAGCTTACGAATCATCTTCTTCTCTCCTAACACCTCAACTGGTGGGTTCAAGGGGCATCCCAGTACAAAGATGTTCTGTACTCGGGTGCTTCAGTACAGTACAGCCAGCAACAGACGCAAGCTGACATCAGATGGAGGAACATCCAACAGTGATCAATACATTAGATTTTACTTCTATCAAGTCTGACAAAGGCGGATATTGCAACGTGTTGTAAGTTTTACCATCATGAGTGTAGCTCTGCCCCAGCTGTAATGCGGTCTATTTGGATCAATGAGATCAGGTGTTACACAGTAATCATTTTCTTTTGAGCCCATCTTAATCCTGTTGTTATTTTGAGTAAAACAACGTTTGTTATCTCAAGATGATTAAGGTAACGGGAAAAAATGGGATAAATTATCTCATAATCACAAGAAAACAGTCCTCGCTATCTCGAAATAAGAAAATTTACTTCTTATCTTAAGATAACAATTAAAAAAAGAAGGATAGTCAAGGATGACTGCTCTCGGCTTCCGTACTGAACAACCTTTAAAAAAGGAGGAATATTTTACTGACTGTTGTAGTCTTTGTTATCCACAACCAAACTGAGACAAGTTTGTTCTGTTCTTAATAAGATTTGTGAGCTTTCAATGGTATTCAAAGATAATAACAGATGGTGGTTGCTCTGCTTCTCTTTGTAAAATGTTTGTTATACTCTTTGTCCAATCAGTAATATTTAAATCAAATCAGTTAGTGTAGGTTCAGCCTGCCTAGGACCTCGACTAAAGTAGCAGTTATGTAGTAAAATCTCATGGAAAATAATATGTGAAAATTGTTTAAATTAAACAATGAAAGTTAAAGAAATTTAAATGTTACACAGAGAGGTTTTCTAAGCAGAAAAAAAACCCCTAACATCTTTATGAGAATGAGTCGTGTTAAAAACATCAATGGTTTTGATGAGACTGAGAAAATAAAGACAGAGACGCAGCAATAGGATGGCTGGGAAACAGTACCAGACACAGTGCAGCTCCGGTATACGATACTTACTGTGATTTCAAAGCTGAATGACAGAATCTAACAGCCTCTGTGCTGGAGAGTACATGTCCTCGTCTCTCCACCGACTAATACTCTGCTGGTTTGTTCAGTCAATCCTGGGAGTCATGAGTGTGGGCGGCATATGAGCAAACTCTCCCCACCTCTTTCCCTCCCCCTCAAACAAGACAAAGACTAAGAGACCATTTTTTTCCTATTACTCTGCACGTTTATTGCTTCTACTAATGTTTCACTTTTGTTACAAGTTCCAACTACTTTTTTTTTTCAACTTTTTTTTTTGTGTCCTTGGATGGAACATAGATAATTATGAGAAGCAAAATGACAGGAACAGATGTTGAATTTAATAGAGCCGAGGTGGGTTAAAAGTCTGTCTAGGCTCAGCTAGCGGTGCCACGGCCGGTGAGGTGATTTTGGGCTGGAGTTTTTTAAAATTTTTACTAATTGTACTAGTATTTGTAATGGTATCAGTCATGATACCAATTGGTACACAAAGCTGGTAGATCGGCCTATTAGCCATTATTGATTTTGGACTGGACTAATTACAGCCGAGGGCAGATGCCGTCTCCCTCTTAGGCAACGGCTGTCAATCAATCCATCATACACAGAGAGGGGAGAACAAAATGGAAAAGACAAAAAACAAAAGGGCGCTGAAAAAAATATAGATAAAAAGAGACAAGCCCTTCAGGCAGATGCTGCTAAATGTGTTAACATAACAAAGGTGATTGCTGGTGGGTATGGTGGCACTTGCTTTGCAGCAGCAGCAGGTGACAATGGCGGAGGTGCCCATGCGAGAGGTGGAGGACAGAACTTTAGGTAAGAAGTGATGAACTGCAGTCTACCTGGGTCAGATATAAATCAAGGTTGGGTGAAGTTTATTTTTGTTGTGCTTGCTTACTCTTAAAGGTGACATATTATGCAATTTATTCCCAATCTGAAACAATTCTCTGATACCTCAAAGAAATCTCGGCATCCAGCTTGTTCAGAGCTTGTCAGACAGATATATAGATGAATATATAAAATATATTCATCACTTATTTTCCACTGGGGGTGAACAGGAAAGCAAAATAATCCAATTGACAGCAATGTCCGGTTTCTTTATGTAATCAGTGCTATTGATGCATTAAAGTTGCAATAAGAGCACCAAGTGAATGTAGACCCCGCAGAGTGGGACGCAGACTGGAGGCTGGATCGTCTAGAAGTGATGCAATGCTTATGAAACATGCAAGAGGTGGAATTTTTATTTTTTTTTTGTCTTTTTCCACAGTGCTTTTTTTAGTGTTGTCCCAATTTCTTTAAATGTCTTGACTTTCCACAACTCCTCCATGAGGAGGCACCTCATGTCCCTCTGCACCTACAGGACTTCCTATGTGAGGACATTCCTGCTGCAGTGCTGGGTGGAGTCTCTGGCCATCATGGAAATTATATAAATATTTATTACAGGCGTTCACCTGACCTTTTATAGCCACCATAAGGACAGGGCAAGGCACACATGCGCCAACTTAAGAGTTGGTTCTGATTTACAAAAAGAAACGTGTGTGCGTGCTCTTTTATAAATCTGGAAGTTTTTCTTTTTTCCCTGCGTATGCCAGCTGTAGTCTGCTTTGCTATGCATGTTTTATAAATGAGGCCCATTTATTTCTATTAAAACAACTTTTACTTAATAATAAAATCTCAACTTCAAAGAAGATGGGATGATGTGTAAAATGTAAAGAAAACAGAAAGCATTGATTTATTAATTTGAATCTGATAGCAGTAACACGTCTGTAAAAAGTAGTTCGAGGGTGATGTTCAGCATGGTGTAGCATCCCCTCTTCTTCTAAAATCTGTCTGGAAATGTCTGGGAAGTGAGGAGACCAGTTCTGGAGTTTTAGGAGAGGAATGTTATCCCATTCTGGTCTGATACAGGATTCTAGCTGCTCTCCAGTCCTGGACCTTGGTTGCTGGATTTCTGCTTCAATGATGCTCCAGATGTTTGTTTTGGTGAAAGATCTGGACTGCAGGCAGGCCAGTTCAGCAGCCAGACTCTTCTCCTGTGAAGCCATGCTGTTGTGATGGATGCAGGATGTGGTTCAACATTGTCTTGCTGAAACCTGCAAGGCCTTCCCTGAAAGAGACGTTGTCTGGATGGGAGCAGATGTTGCTCTTAAACCTCCAGGTACTTTTCCACATTGACGGAGCTTCACAGACGTGGAAGCTGCCCACGCCATAGGCACTAATGCAGCCCCATACCATCAGAGATGCAGCTTTTCACCTGTCCACTGATAACAAGCTGGATGCTCCCTCTCCTCTTTAGTCTACAGGAAGCACCCTCCATGCTTTCCAGAAACTAGTTCACATCTTCATCCAGGTTTCCACTTTGCCTCAGACCATTTAAAGCTTTGGTCCAGAGAAGATGGTGCTGTTTCTGGATCCTGTTCACATCTAGCTCCTTCTTTGCATTAAGGAGCTTCAACCTGCTTTTGTGGATTTCAGGGTAAACTGTGTTCACATAAATTGATTTCTGGAAGTCTTCCTGAGTCCATGCAGTGGTTTCCAGTAGAGAATCATGTCTAATTTGAATGCAGTGTTGCCTGAGGACCCCAAGATCACCAGCATCCAGTTTGACCTTAAGCCTTGCCCCATGCACACAGAGATTCCCCCTGATCTACTTGCTGACCTGTTGCCAAATGACCTAATTAGTTGTCAAATTCTCTTCCAGTGGTTTTTGATATATACCCTTTACATTTCCAGCCTTTGTTGCCATCAGATTCAAAATGAGATATTGTTTTCCATGAAACGTGAGTGAGTGAATTTATAAAGCACTTTTCACAGATAAAAATCCCAAAGTGCTGTACATAACATGGATCCAATAAAACATAATTTCATAAAATAAATAAGCACCAACAAAAAGCTTTCCTGAATAAAATAATTTTCAACTGCTTTTTAAAAGAGTCCAAAAAAATAAAAGAGTCCATGGAGTCAACCACACAGGGACAGGGGCAGGTCATTCCAGAATCTGGGTGCTACAGCTTAGAAAGCCAGATCTCCCTGGGTTGTAAAACAAGTCTTTGGGGCCTTCAGGGGGGGGTCTGGTCTGAAGAACGAAGGGTGGCCCTGAGGCGTAGAGAGACAGCAAGTCAGCAATATCCTGCGGGGCCTGCGCATGTAACACCCGGAAAGTCAGAACTAACATTTTAAAGTAAATACTAAATTTGAAGCCAATAAAGTCTTGATAAAACAGGGGTGATGTGGTTGTTCTGAGCGTACCCGTTGATAGTCTGGTGGCAGAGTTCTGCGCTAACTGAAGTCTGTTGAGAGTCAACTTAAAGAAACAAGTTGCAACCCACTCAGAGATCTGAGATCTCTGAGTGGGTTGCAACTCAGGTTGTGGGTTTGATATGGCTTTGTTATGAAAAAGTTATTGTACATTAAACCCTAATTAGCAGCACGTGGAACTGTGGAAGTCAGATTATATTAATTAAATACTCTGCTTTCCAATAATCTGGTTGGGACTGAGCACATCAGTGTCATGTGGTGCTTCTCCATAATGTGGCTGTAGCAACGTGACTATAAGTGTTAGGATATACTTTACTTGCTATGACCCTTACTGTTCCAACGCGAGCGGTTTACGTGCCAAACGAGCACAAGGAACGCGTGGCAGCCATGATACATACGCGGACGCTTCGCTAACAGCATATCCCATAAGTATATCCCAGCCCTAATAGCATGTAGTAACATTTACACGTCATTTTAAACATAGGAAGACTGAGGTGCTAAAGTCACATATTCAGTAGTAGAGGGTTAATTTGAGATGTGATTCAGAGAAATTCTGACAAGTTGAGGTAATATGTAAATAAATAAAACAGACTTCAGATTAGCCTCTAATGAGGAATAGTATGAGACACATTTTTCTTTTTACCGAACAAAATAGGCCATAAACAGCCAACAAGACATTAAGAATATAAAATAATGTGTTAGACAGGATGAACAAAGACATTTTTTGTACAGAAGACACTACTAAAAAAGGAGTTTCTTACATTAAGAACATCTTACAGAAAAAAAGAATAAAAAATAAGAACAATACAAAAAGTTATTATCCATATATGATTGAGTCGGAATGATCAGATCACTTTTTGCTTTTTAAAACGTTACAAAAAGCTCGGTCACCCGGAGTGCTGCTTTTAGTGCTGCTATCTAGGTCATTACCTAGTGTGACAGGGCTAATGTTAACTAATTTGATGTCCTCGTTTATAAATATAAAAATTCCTTTTTTTAGTCGTTTTGTTTGATACAGGATTCTAGCTGCTCTCCAGTCCTGGACTTTGGTTGCTGAATTTCTGTTTCAATGAGCTTTAGTCTACTTTATATGGCGGCTGCTTTGCTACGTGAGCTACAGGTGCAAAAAAGTACAAGTGCATTATCAAGATGTTTACATTTAATGAACTATCTTATTAGAAAAAAATTATGAACAATCTGTAATTTAAAAAAAAAATCTTTTTGAAAAAATTTGTTCAATGAGGGTTGCAGGAGAGCCAGCCTGAGTGGGACACTGTGGCAGAGGAAGAGTTTTTCCCTCCAAACAAACGGATTAAGACATGCTTGTTGGATTTTGTTTTTTGGGGTCCCAAAAAGACACATTATACAAACCTGCTCCAAGTTTCGCAAGCGTCATCAGATCAGCAAAGGTTTTGGCTGACGCGATGGCCTCCGGGAGCTTCAGAGTGAAGGGCAACACATCTCTAATACGCAGAGAGAACAAGTGAAAGTTAGAAATACTAGGAAAGGTGTGTAAACGAGGGCAAGACTGAAAAGCTATTCCTAAAAGTCTGATCCATTTAGTTGGAAAACTGCATGCCTGGGCCTTGGTATGTGGCGTCGGTCAAACTGAGGTTTCACCATTCAGCTGGAAGGGAAAATGTGTGCTTCATTAAATTAGGTGGATTATTTTGTGTTGTTTATTTTTTTATTACAATTCTTCTGTACCAGTGAGATTTTTGGTGTTTCAGTTTTTTATTTGTATGTTAGTACAAGTTAACAGCAAAATGGTTGATTTTACTTCCTACAGAATGTGTTTTGCATATAGTACTTAGTACCCTATTCTGTAAATGAAGAAAACACAAAACAAATCAGCCCCAAACATGGCTTCTGACAGTGATTAATGTGTTCAAGAGGCAAAGAGGAAAGTTCATACATACTCAATACATAATTATCTCGATAATAAATATGCCTGTACAGAAGTAACATTGCAATATTGTTTGATGTTAGAAAATTAAGCCAGCGGGTGAGACATGGATCAGCATTAGATATATTCAGTAATCTGACAGATGGACTCACCTGCTGATGCAACAGAAAGCTATGACATGAAACAGATCTGCAAAGCTGAGGCACGATCCCTCCAGAGAAAAACCTGCGGGAGCACAGACCAACGTGGTCAATGTATCTGAGTCAGGTCTTCATTTAATTTGCTTTAAACAACCACATATAGGAAAAAGAGGAAAAGGGTCCAGAGCAAGAACATTTCACATGAAAAGTTGTCCATGGATTTGTTAGGTCCAGATAGGAATATGGCAATTCCTGATTTATGATCCAAAATGATGCAGAGTGGGTTCTGATGAGAACTATCAGCACAAATCACAGCACAGATCCTCCAGTTCAGCTTTAAAAAATCTCAGAGTTCCAGAATTTCCCATCAGAGCCCTTCATCTTCAGACTTCAGGCTTACTGGTGGTTCCTAGTCCCCTCTCTGTGGAACCAGCTCCCAGTTTGGCTTCTGGAAAGCAGACACCCTCTCTACCTTCGGTAAATGGACTGTACTTATAAAGCACTTTTCTATGTGCATATACACTGCTCAAAAAAATAAAGGGAACACTTAAACAACACAATGTAACTCCAAGTCAATCACACTTCTGTGAA
>JBAMHW010000018.1:301195-312019 GCA_037177495.1 Rhadinocentrus ornatus | reverse complement strand
GGGAGAGGCCCGGCCACCAAGCGCTCGCCTCCGTGCCCCACCTCCAGGCCTGGCTCCAGAGGGGGGCCCCGGTGACCATAAATGACATTTATGCTTTCACTTGTCCCTTATCTTGTCATGGTTATTAGCCAGTACAACAAACAAAGGGCAGTGTAGAGTTCACCTCCAAGATCCAATGTCAGTTTCAGACAACAGCATATGTGGCGTCGGTGGAGGAGATCATAATAATGTTCCTTCCCAGAAAGAGGAACAAAAAACAAGGCAGCACAGAAAACAAGGCAGCACAGTAGACAGCGATGGGCTGTGCAGATATTAAATACATTGGCCCTGATGCTTCTTTATTCAGCCATCAGAATATGCATCTTCAAGAGCCCTGGAAACGGCCCAAATTACACACATAAAGGATGCAGAACAAAAGGCTCCACATCTTCCATTTGCATAGAGCCCAAATGGTCCTCAAGAGTCTTTAAGGTTACATAGCGTCATTTCAAGAACCAAGAAATAGAAGTCCACTTGTCTTTATTCAAGCTCTTGGGATAAGGTGCTGCTGTTCACCGATTGTTTGCAAAATAATTTCTAAACTGGTAAATGGACTTGTACTTATAGCGCTTTTCTAGTCAGCTTGACCACTCAAAGCACTTTACACTACTTGTCACATTCACCCATACATCATTGGCACATCGGGAGGCAAGCTAGGGTTAAGTGTCTTGCCCAAGGACACTTCGACATATAGCCAGGGAAAGCCTGGAATCGATCCACCAACCTCCCGTTTGGTAGAAGACTGCTCTTCCTCTTGAGCTACAACCGCCTAGTTTTCTTACTGTGTTGAAGACTGTTCCGTATTTGTTACCTTGTCATTCCTTTGCAGGCATTGCTCAATACTCAGAATAAGTTGAGAGCTCTGGTTCCTAACTTCACCTTTAACTTGGGATTCTCTGGAAAGTTTTATCACACAGGTATGGTCTGTATTGTTGTTGATAATGACCATTGTCTTTGTTTCAATTATTAAAACTGTCAAGCTGTGTAGAAACGGTATGTAATGTTGATTAGATTGTGTTAATGTTTGTTTTGAACATAATACTGCTGCATGATTTTTAATGACCACATCCAGACATGAACACATAACCCCCGTGCTGCTGTCTCTCCACTAGCTTACAGTTAGTTTGAATGCCATTAATGGCCTGGTGACCTCGTATGTTTCAGAGATCTTAATTATTTGTTATCATGGCAGGGCCCTGCGTTCTTGTGGTCAGCTTCTGCTAGAAAGATCGCAATACAAACAGTGGGGTGATCGTTCATTTGCTGTTACTGTTCCTAGACTGTGGAACAAACTGCCCCCTGATATTCGCGTCACTACTGATCTCAGCCTTTTTGATATGCTGAAGACACATTATTTTAGATTGGCTTTAAATTACTAGGGCAGTCTTGTTTGTAGGTGTATTTTGTTATTTTTATTTTGTCCATTTAATGCAAAGGCTCTTAATACCCTGGAACACTGTAGCTATTTCCAATTGTGTTTCTATGTATTGTTTTAATAATTTAATGTTTTTATGAATTGTTTTTACATATATTTTATGACTATTGTAAAGCACTTTGAGTACCTTTTGGTAATTGTAAAGGGCTATACAAATACAATTTGATCGATTGATTTTGAGTGATATTGGTTTTATTCAGGCACTGATGAGGAGGACAAGGGAGATGACATGCTGCTGCAGCACAGGATGGATTTCTGGTGGTTTCCTCACATGTGGAGCCACATGCAGCCTCACCTCTTTCACAACGTCAGTGTCCTGGCCGAGCAGATGAGGCTTAACAAGATCTTTGCTCAGGTCAAAAAGATTCAAATGGATCATGTTGTAAAAATGTTGAAGTTTACTATGAAAATGAAGTAAAACGATTCATTATTTGTCTATGTGTAGTTTTAAGTTTGTTTTTTTATTGTCAATGTTTTATATTTTAATCCACAGTGTTCTTAAACATCTATTACTCTGTAACTTCTGTTTCTGTTCCACCTTTTTAATTTACCTCCATCTGGTCGACCTCTTTCTCTCAACAGGAACATGGCATCCCAACTGATATGGGCTATGCAGTGGCTCCGCATCATTCTGGGGTTTATCCTGTTCACAGCCAGCTGTATGAGGCATGGAAGTCTGTGTGGGGAATCAAGGTGACCAGCACCGAAGAGTACCCACATCTGAGACCGGCTCGGTACCGACGTGGCTTCATCCACAATGGGATCCAGGTCAGTACACAGAGTTTGACGAAGTCAGTTAATATTTTAATGATTTAAAATTTTCTTCACAAGAGCACACTTTTTGAGCGATTCGTTCGATCATCAGACGGTTGGCCGTTCAATCCCTGCTCACCCAGTCGACCTTTTGTTGTGTCCTTTGGCAAAACGCTTCACCCTTCTTGCCCAGTATGGCTAGTGTAAGAATGAGTATGAATTTTCGGTGGTGGTCGGAGAAGCCGTAGGTGCATATCGGCAGCCACATTTCCGTCAGTCTGCTCCAGGGTAGCTGTGGCCAAGTATGAGTGAGTAGTGAATGAATAATGGATGAAATGTAAAGCTCTTTGGGTGCCTTTAAAAGCGCTATATAAATCCAATCCGTAATTATTATAGTATGCAAATGTAAGATTTTTTAAAACGGCAAATTTAAACTCCATTAGTGTCCACTGAGTCCCAGTTGATGAAGCTTCCTTTGATTTACTTAATTGATTGTTGGTAAATTTGTGATAAATCAGCACAATGTCACACAAACATTGGATCACATTAAAAAGATATAAGTTAGTCACGTCTGAGACATTTTACCATTTCATGGAAAATATGAGTTCGTTTTTAATCTGATGGCAGCAAAGTTGGTACGGGAGCAACAAAAGGCTGGAAAAGTAATTACTACAAATTAACAATTGTACTGTCCATGTAAAGATGGACAGAGGTTCACAAATCTGAGACAAACTGTGTTTAAAAATTGTGGAACAATTTTAGAAAAATGTTCCTCGATATAAAATTGTCAAGACTGAAGATATACAGTATATAATGTCAGTGCAAGATCCAGAGAATCAGGAGGAATCTCTGTATGCATGGGACAAGGCTAAAGGTCAAACTGGATGCTTGTGATCTTGGGGTCCTCAGGCAACACTGCAGTACAATTGACACGATTCTCTACTGGAAACCACTGCATGGACTCAGGAAGACTTCCAGAAACCACTTTCTGTGAACACAGTTCACCCTGAAATCCACAAATGCAGGTAAAAGCTTCATCATGCAAAGAAGAAGCCAGATATGAACAGGATCCAGAAACAACAGTTTTCTTTGGACCAAAGCTCATTTAAATGGTCTGAGGCAAAGTGGAAAACTGGATGAAGATGTGAACCAGTTTCTGGAGAGCATGGAGGGCGTGTCCTGCAGACTAAAGAGGAGAGGGAGCATCCAGTGGACAGGTGAAAAGCTGCATCTCTGATGGTATGGGGCTGCATTAGTGCCTATGGCACTATGGCATCACAACACCATGGCTTCACAGAAGAAGAGTCCGGCTGCTGAACTGGCCTGCCTGCAGTCCAGACCTTTCACCAATACAAAACATCTGGAGCATCATGGAAGCAGAAATCCAGCAACCAAGGACCAGGAGTGTAGAGCAGCTAGAATCCTGTATCTGGCCAGATTGGGACAACATTCCTCTCTTAAAACTCCAGAAACTGATCTCCTCATTTCCAGATGTTCCGAGACAGATGTTAAAAGAAGAGGGGGTGCTACACCATGCTGAACATCACCCTGGAACTACTTTTTCCAGACGTGTTGCTGCCATCAGATTCACTTTCAGCTCATATTTTCCATTAAATGGTAAAATATCTGTTTCATCATCTATGTTTATCTTCTACTGTGAATAAAATATGAGTTGATGAGATTTATAAATCTTTGAATTCTGTTTTTATTTACATTTTATACTTACCAAACTTTTAAGGAGTCAAGATTTTGATTTAAACTTGGCGTTATGCAGAAACGAATAAAAAAAATTCTCTTGTATCAAAAGCATCTTTGTTCAAATATCTGTATCAGCAGGTTTAAAACTGTTTGTATCACCCTGAACTGTTATCCTACAGACCAGAGCTTGAGGTCCAGGTTTAACAAAGAGTTCTAATAAACCCATTTCAGAGATACAAATCACATACAGAGATCAGAAATGATAAATCCAGTTATTCTGTGTTCCAGGTGTTGCCGAGACAGACCTGCGGACTGTTCACTCACACCATCTTTTACAATGAATATCCAGGAGGATCCAAGGAGCTAGACAAGAGCATCAGAGGAGGAGAACTCTTCCTCACCGTTCTCCTAAACCCAGTAAGAAAACTGATCTTGCTGACGCAGCAGAAATGTAAACTCATTCTACTTGAATTTAGGCTAAAATCTCCACGAGACCTGGTTGGTTCTTTTTTTTTTGTTCTATTCTATTTTATTCTATTCTATTCTATTCTATTCTACAGTATTTTAGCAGACGCTTTTCTCCAAAACACCTGGTACACACAAAGATTATAGGACTGTTTTTGCCCCAATTTTGCCTCTTCCCTAAGGAAGGCAAATGCCCAATTATCGTGAGTCATAAAATTTTTCTGTACAATTATGACGTCTGACTTGTGTTACAAGCAGAATTGTCCTGATAAGGAAACTGGTAATAGCCGAGAGTCAAAAATATTAAACATGTTTAATATTTACGACTATTTTAATATGTGTGAGGAAAGCCGACGACTCATGAATTGTGACTGTGTGGATGGGGAAGTGGAATGGAATACAGCCAATCAGAGATCGAGCTGGCTGGGGAACAAGGAAGGATATAAAGTCCGTGCAAATCTGTTAAATATGAGATTTTTTTTATCTTCATGTGTGAGGTCTCGACCAGATAAAAAATCTCATAAGATTAAAAAAATTCTTGTGTGTACCAGGCTTTACATTTGAGAGTAAGAACAACACAAACAAGAAATCACCTAGTAGGGGATGTCGTCATTACCTGGAAGTCAGACTGCTGTGAGTCCAGATGGACCCAGGTGCTGTCATCTAGTGGTAGAGGCAGTGCCCCCCCTTCCCTCGCTACAATAGTACTTCGTTTAATTACAAGATCACTATTTCATAACACAGTATCATCTTGGTTGTAAGTGCACGCAACTTAATGAGTGCTGAGGGACTTTATTTACACTTATAAAGAATTAATTACAAAGGCATTTTATCACATTTTGTGTGTGTGTGTGCAGCATGTGTGTTTTATATGTGTAATGAATGATGGATTTTATACATAACGAGAAACTTTGTTTGCAACGGGGCGATGTTGAGCACACAGAGGTGTCCATGTCTTTATGCATTATTTCTTTCCATCTCGATCAGGTTTCAATTAAAACTGTTTGTCCCAACCACATCCGCCAGAACAAAAAAAACGTTCTGGCTTCTCGAGGAGTATGTAACGGGCTTTTCTCTTCTCAGTGAGCACCACTTGCAGCAGCAGGCCCTTCCCAGTCCAAAAGCTCTCAAATCCTCCCAGCACCAGCCAGAGCAGGATGTTCACCTCTGCTCTGGAGCAGACATTACTAGACATTTTCCAGACATTACTAGAGCTTGAGTTTACAAGATTAATGTCTGTGTCTATTATTTGATTCAGTCGTCCACTAAAATCCATTTCAATAAAAAAAAAAAAAAAAAAAAAAAAGCTTTCTGGGGCAACTATAACTGCAGTTATGTAATTAAATGAGAATGAAACTTCATAATTACAAAGCCTCTAAAACAACTGCGTTTTTTTTTTTGGTTTGTTTGTTTGTTTTTTATATCAACTCTCCCCCCTAATATTTACTTGAATGAAACCCTGAATAAACCCTAAATCAAAGATGATGTTTTCTTTTATCTGTGGAGGAAGGCCTCAGCAGCAGCAATTGGTCCAGAGGGCAGCAAACCAGGGAACGGGTAAAGAAAATGTGGCGGAGGTCAGCCAATCCAAACTAGGCGATGACACAAGGTGTTTTCCATACATGATGGAGTAGTTGGTTGCTCAGGTGACAGCCGTAACAATAACAATAAATATTGAATTCTAAATTTTCCTCAAAAGAAAAATCACTTGGTGAATCAGCCCTCATTGTATTTCCTTGACTGGAAGTTGTCTAAGTTTACCAAATAAGTTCTGCTGTTCCATCTTCCACTTATGGTAGATCGCTGGTTCCAGAAACATCTGGGCATGTCTTCTGAAAGTGTCGTACTAATAGATTTGCAGGTAAAGTAACTGGTTTAATTCCTTTAGTTTAACTGTTGCTCACACACTGTCAAAACAGACAACTTATTCGGTTTTACTTCCAGCTTGTGGCTCAGGATAGGAAATGCAGTCCTTGATTGTAGGAACAGACCCTCCTTTCAGCAAAAGCCTGGTCACAAATTCCTCATTGTACTGGCCCTTATTCAGTCTTCAGCAGTCTTTGGTGAAGTGCCGGTCACAAATACAAACTCCGCAGGGTGGCCAGGCTCTACCTTAGGGAAGGGTGAGAAGTTCGGTGATCTGGGAGGGGCTCAGAGTAGTCGCTGCCCCTCCACATCGAGAGGAGCCAGGTGAGGTGGCTGGGGCATCTGGTCAGGATGCCTCCTGGACGCCTGCCTGGTGATGTTTTCAGGGCACGTCCCACCGGAAAGAGGCCCCGGGGAAGACCCAGGACACGCTGGAGGGACTTCATCTCTCGTCTGGCCTGGGAATGCCTCGAGATCCCTCCGGATGAGCTGATGAATGTGGCCGGGGAGAGGGAAGTCTGGGTTTCCACTGCTTAGGCGGCTGCCCCCGCGACCCGACTCCAGATATTATCGGCAGACATTGGATGAATGGATGCATGAATTTATACAGCAAAAATGCACAACAAAGTCACCTCAAGGAAATTTTTCAGACAGTCCAATTTAGTCCAAATTATAATTTCAATACGATGATGTCCATTACATGATCCACATTAGCCCAGTTTATAACTGTGTTCATATAAACCAGTTCATAAAAGTAATGACCTAGCCAAGGAAACCACCAGATTAAATCAAATCTTCTCTTTGATTCAATATTCAATCCTCAGCTCCACGAGTAGGTAGGCACTAGAGAGGAATACCTCCATCAGAACCAGGAAGAAAAACTCCCATCAGAACAAGGAGGGACGGCCATCTTCCTGGACCGGTTGGGGGTGTAGAGGACAGGAAAGAGGGGTCAACCAGCAGCAGAACTCTAATCCAGGGATTACTGCTGAGAAAGAAGAAGATAAACGCAAATGAATGACAACAACAATGTTAGATGTTTCTATATGTATAGTAAGGAGAGCAGAGAGTGGCCCAGTGCATCATGGGACGTCCCCCAGCAGCCTTAATAATATATTGCATCCTATGGTCGTCCATTTCAATCAAATCAACATTATATTACAGCTGGGCGATTTAATGGATAAAATTGATAAATCGAATTTTCCATTTATAGGGATTTATTTTTATTAAATACCGGATTTTTTTCCCCCAGTTAGCAGCAGATTAGCCCTCCCTCGACACGAGAACGATGTTTGTCTGACAGATTTACAGTGAAGTGAGCCTTCACTCACGCCTGGGTTTTAGCTGTGCGTATAACTGCAGTGAAAATGCTGCTCTCTACAAGATGCAGAAGTCAACTTCAGCTCACAAACTCTCGTTAAGAGACAAACAAACTTTAGGGATATTATTTCTGCTGTGCATCCTACATGATAAGGATTCAGATGAAAAGAGATCATGGAT
Organism: Rhadinocentrus ornatus; assembly: GCA_037177495.1. NCBI lineage: Eukaryota > Metazoa > Chordata > Actinopteri > Atheriniformes > Melanotaeniidae > Rhadinocentrus > Rhadinocentrus ornatus. The sequence goes on along the minus strand of JBAMHW010000018.1, from coordinate 304,263 downwards.
GTAGTTGTGTTATGAAGATATGAAGTAATTTATACGGTGGAAAGGTTATGACATTATTTACTTTTTTTTTGCTGGCATGCATCCATATAAATAAATGTTTTTTAATAGGTTTGTTTTTTGAAAAAAGATTTTTTTTAATTAAAATCAGAAATCGGATTTGGTTAGAAAGAAATCTGAGACTTTATTTTTATTTTTTATTTTTTTATCTCCCAGCCCTATACTGTATATTTCTTTCATTTCAGTAATATTTTTTTTTGTGTTCCCATTAGGTCACATATAGCTAACAGAGAGAACTTCAAGCCTGCATTACAACTAACAAAAAATATTTCTTCAAAATAACTAAATAAAAAGTGCTTATTCCTGGAAAAGTGCGATGTTTCGAGTAGTCTCTTTCTCTTCATTTTCTCTTATTTCCTAATACAGTCAACACAACAGCAGTATAAATTTTAAACAGCTCAAGAGGCATTTGAGGCCAACTTGTCAAGAAAAACTTCACGTGCAAATGGAAGCTTAATTTCAAGTAACAATGGACTGAAACTTTTAAGTAACTTACATACTAACAACATAACACTAACTAACATACTGAGCTCTTGTTTATTTTCCACATTCTCCCTTCATCAGTGGATTAGTTTCTTTAGAAGACGTAGATTTATAGTGACGCTTAAAGTTCCCGCTTTTGATTAAAGCCACTGTTTCACAGCTTATGAGGCATAAACGTTTGACACGGGTGGTCGGAAGGATTACCTTGTACTGGTTTCTCCACTCATTTTTAAAAATTCTATTTTCTGCATCAACTTTTCTCACCTTCGAGCATGCTGTGTCTACTAGGCTCTAGTTGTTTTCACAGTTAGCAAATCAATAAATTTGATTGGTTTTTTGAGCTAGGTCTATATGCAGTAGACCGCAGGCAAATGCTGTAATGACATAACTTTGGACCCATGGTCCAACCAGGGACCGCAGCCTCTGGGGTCATGTATTTTGTATTTTTGTGGAGTATTTGTCATGCACTAATTACTGGTCTGGACAGACCCATCACTGGGTCCGGATGCGGACCAAGGTCCGCCATTTGGTGAAATACGCACTATAAGATTTAATAGAAAGAAAAGTTTGAGTTCTGATCTGAAAGGTAGAGAGGGTTCCACAGAGAGGGGTCCGATTACTGAAGGTTCTGCCTTCCATTCTACTTGTAGAACCTCTAGGAAGATTGATGGTATTTCAACATTTTTAACTGTTCAGCTGATTATTAATCATGATCTAAAAGTTAACTTATCCTGCACCACTAACTTTTAACTAACCTGTTTCTTTAAATCCAGATCAGTATCTTCATGACTCACCTGTCAAACTATGGCAACGATCGCCTCGGCTTGTACACCTTTGAGTCTTTGGTGAAGTTTGTCCAGTGCTGGACCAACCTGAAGCTGCAGACGCTGCCACCTGTTCAGCTGGCTGAAAAATACTTCCAGATCTTCCCAGAGGAAAGAAACCCACTTTGGCAGGTGAGTTCATTTTTTTATTTAAAAGAGTTAAAAAAATGTCGTATTAAAGCATACTTTATTCATATTTTTAACAGGTGTTGATATATTAAACTTGTCATGGAAAAATTAAACTGTTGTTTTTCAGAACCCTTGTCATGACAAGAGACACAAAGATATCTGGTCTAAAGAAAAAACCTGTGACAGACTTCCCAAGTTTCTCATTATCGGACCACAGAAAACAGGTACTGCTACTATCTCCACTATCAGTTGGTTTTTATCCTTATCCACATTTGTCTCTGTATTTATTATTTCCAATGTCTCATCTTTAAGGCACTACAGCACTTCATTCATTCCTGAGCCTCCACCCAGCTGTCACAAGCTCGTTTCCCAGTCCCACCACCTTCGAGGAGATCCAGTTCTTCAGTGGAGCCTACTACGAAAATGGGATTGACTGGTAAAAATCAGAACCCCCACAAACTCTCGGCAACAACATCTGCAACTGAAATGAGTCAAACGGCCTTTCTGCACCAGAAATAAACCTGCTACTTGCAGAAATGACCTGCAGATTTCTTTCTTGCAGCGTAAATGAAGAAGACTCTGACTGAACACCGTTGTTTCCTCACTATGTTGTGTAGAGCAGGGGTTCTCAAACTTTTTGAGCCGCAAACCCCAAGATAACATACGTTGGTGTTCGCGACCCCCACCCCCATGCGATGACTTGGTGATTAATTGTGTGATATACCAGTATCCCTTTAAATGTAAAGCTGGAAAACTGTCAGAATCTTCATAAATAATGAAGATAGTGTTTTGATGGTTCACCGCTGTGACAAGTCATCTGCATTTCTCTCCTGGCAATAATGTCAAATTCTGATATTAATTTAATTATGGCAATTGTGCGAACTTTGTTGTTTGTGTTAAAAATGAATGTGCTAATTTAAAAGATTTATCTCTTCATTAATGGATTAATTTTGACAGCCACAGTAAAATCCCAAATTTATTTTATAAATGTAATTTTTAACAATTACCTGGCAAAAGGGCCGTGTGATTAATCAAATTTTAATCACATTTACGATCTTGAGTTTTCAACGATCATAAAAATGAAATGGTCCGATTATTTTTCTCCTTCGCAGTTTACTCTTGTGCTGTCTTCAGTTGCAAATCAAGCACCAATGGCATCGCTGCGCTCTGTTGCAGACTCCTCCCACTGCAGCAGACTTCTCTCACAGTCCCAGCCGCAACTCCAGATGCAAACACCTCAAGTTATGGGCTGGACACAGGGGAGGCAACGTCGCTCCTTCTCTATTCATTTTCTATGGAACTTGCGCGATGAGGCGGAAATCGCTGCCCTCCTCCAGCCAAGCGACAGGCAACATTCGTGCATGTGAAATGTTGCGCTCGTTTATGTAGATGTGCACATGGGGGATTACGACGCGACACATGGAAATAGAAAAATGTTCAATATTTGTGAGTCACGACTAAATAATCCACCAGCTCCCACAGACCGAGAGAGAACAAATGTTATAAACAAACATAACTTGTTTTCTCGCCAAAGACCAGCGCTCAGTTAACACAGTGAACAACCCGGGATTTAAG
>JBAMHW010000018.1:272146-288577 GCA_037177495.1 Rhadinocentrus ornatus | reverse complement strand
ATTTCCTCCTGATGGGGAACAAGATCTTGCGACGCTCCAGGATTTCTCTGGGAAACTGATCACTCATGCTAAGGTCATTCCCACGAAGCTGTCTGCCGCAAGACTTCACCTCTTCTTTTTCTTTGTGGAGAACGAATTTAGCTATTATCGGTCTCGGTCTGCCCTCCGTTTTTTTTTTTCCCTATGTGGTGAACCCAATGAAAGGAGATGGCTTGTACCTTTTCCTCTGGAAGTTTTACAGCTACCTCTGCATCTTCCTCCACCTGCTCAGGGATCCCTGAAATAACTAGGTTATCTCTCATGCCACGAGCCTGAACATCTAGGACTAATTCTTTTATTTTTTTATTTTCTACTGATAAACGGCTAACTCCTTCGGTAAGGGTTTTCACCGAGTCTCTGAGGACGTTGTTCTCCGTAGCTAGAGCTTCCACCTGCTTTTGAGATTGAAACTCACTGTGAAGAACTTCCAACTTCCATCGAGGCTGGATAGCTTCCCGTCGATGGAGATTAGGATATCCGTCGTATCGCTGCTGGTTGGAGAAACTGGACTGGTTGCTTTGGGTGACTCTGCTGGCCGAACTCTTTTGGAGCTGGAGCCGGTTTTGGAGGCCGTCGCTGCAGTGTTGTTGGATTTTCCCATTATGATCCGCTGGAAGCTTTCTTCAATGAAATCCGTCTGGGCTGGTGAGATCTTCCTCGCTGCGATCCAGGGTGACCGGGTTGGTGTAATTAGGAATATCTAACTTTTTTTTTTGTTTCTTTTGTTTGTATTTCTTCTTCTCTTTTTTTTTCCCCCCCTCCGTTAGTGTAGGGTGTTTGTTTGTTTGTTTGTTTGTTTGTTTGTTTGTTTGTTTGTTTTAGTGGCGCGCCATGTTGATCCTGCCAAGTCTCGGCGAGTCTCGCTATACAGCATGTCCCTCCTCTGCCTTAACTTCTTCATCACCGTGTGGTACGCTGGAGCCACTGCCAGGGATAAGCACAGACTGCAGCGCATTGTGCGTGCTGCTGAGAAGATGATTGGCTGCAGGCTCCCATCTCTCCAGGACCTAGGGACGTGCAGGTCGGATCGCAGCTGACCCTTCTCAGACTGGACACAATCTGTTTGTCCCCTTCCCCTCTGCCATCAGGGTCATGAACACTAAAGAACTTTGTATCGGACTCATGAACAATCAGCTACTCAGCATCGGACTCATGGACACCAATCAATATTTGCCATTTGCACTGCCATATTTGCACTATGTGGTTTATCCCACACTCACCTGCTACTAGACATATTTACCATCCCACACTATTGTTGTTGTTACATGTGTATTGTGTTTATATGTAGGAGGAGTATTTTTTTGTTTAATTTGTTTTTATTGCGTGCCTTTATAGCCTTATTTTAAAGTCTATATTGTCATTTTCCCTTACTAGTCTATGTTACATGTTGCACCATTGCACCAAGAAAAATTTCTAGTCTGAAACTTTCACTGACAATGGCAATAAAATTAATTCTGATTTATGTTGTTCATCTCAACTGAAATCTTTTGAGACTGAAGAACAACAGAACCAGGAATTATATTTTCTTTGATTTTTCTCCTAGGTACATGGACTTCTTCCCATTCCCCTCCAATGTCAGCACAGACTTCATGTTTGAGAAAAGTGCTAACTACTTTGACACAGATGACGCTCCTAAAAGAGCAGCAGCTCTGTTACCCAGAGCCAAAATTCTTGCCGTGCTCATCAACCCATCGGACCGGGCTTACTCCTGGTATCAGGTGGGAACCGTCACATTGTGGTAGATAATCTATTTTGCAGCTGAAACCATCAGGATAGAAGGGGTCCGTCATTGTTTGTTTGTGTTAATGACCACAGCACCAGAGGGCTCACCAGGACCCCGCAGCCCTCAACAGCACTTTCCATGCAGTAGTGATGGCAGGACCATCAGCCCCCAGAGATGTGCTTGGACTTCAGAGACGCTGCCTTTATCCTGGGATCTACGCTACCCATCTGGAGCGCTGGCTGCAGTACTACCAGCCCAGCCAGGTAACATCAAAACAACAGTATGACCACATGAGATCAGACCTGTGGTTTGGTATTTCTTCTGGTTGCTGTGATGTGTTAATGAGTCACGACTGTTTCTGTGTTTGTACTCAGCTCCACATAGTGGACGGGGCGCTGCTCCGGTCAAATCCAGCACAGGTGATGGAGGGAATCCAGAGGTTCCTCTGTGTCACTCCCATCTTCAACTACACTCAGGCTCTAATGTTCGTAACACACTCTGATGCAGCTATAGCAGACATGCACACTCTAGAGCAGTGCTCACCAACTCTGGTCCTCAAGACCCACTGTCCTGCAGGTTTTAGATGTTTCCCTGCTGCAACACACCTGACAAAACACGTGGAAAATAAAGTGATATCTCCTCTGTCTGCAGGTACGATGACAGCAAAGGTTTCTGGTGTCAGCGATTAGAAGGAGGCCGAGCCAAATGTCTTGGAAAGAGTAAAGGCAGGAAGTACCCAGAAATGAGCTCTGAGGTACACCTTCCACCATCTTCACCTGAAACATCTGAACCCTTTCAGATAAGATATTAAGAGCCAGTAGGCAGTCAGGCAGGCTTCTGTCACATTTACGGTAATGCTGTTTGTTCAGTCAGCCAGCCACATGACACTTCTCACATTTTTATTCAGTTTAAACTAAGGAAATATCAACCCTAGAAAACAGATCATTTGTCACTTCTTGGCATGTTGTCTCCACCTTTAAATACTCCCAAAGATCTGATTAATTTGATGCAGAAAATGCAGCAAGCCGGTGGCCCCCAAAAAAGGAAGAAAAAAAATAAATGTAGTGGAATAGAAATTTTACATTGTACTAACAAAGCCTTATTCGTTCTAGTTTAGACCAGTTTATATAACTGTGCTGAGACACAAAAGTTTTGGACTCTCGTTTCTGCTGTTACAGAGTTTTTGGGTGGACGAAACCACCAAGGTTTGAGAATGGGCTCCAGAGTAAAATTTTCTGAAAATGCAAGGTGAATCCTGCCCATGTAAACGTGAACCAGAATCTTTTAGTGATGATATGGATTTATTTCGTCGTTATTTACGCACTCAGGTCTTGTTTACACCTGTGAACAGCATGACGACAACAATGGCAGAGCTCTGTATTGGTTGTTGTGCTAAAAGGCATTTTGGACCGCAGGGGGCTCTGGCTGGGGCTATCTTCTGCCACTTTTTTTTTTTGCTGTCTTCATTTTTTTTCTGTCCCCTTCGGTCAGGTCCGGCAAGATTACTTAAATTCCATGATTCAAAGTAAATAAATAACAGTAAATAAATAAAGGGATCAGACCATCAAGAGGAGCCTTATACCCATAAGCCTCCCCTTGGCAAAGCAAATTTGTTCGGCACAATACAGAAACCAGACTATCATTCTGCCGCTATGATGCTGGACAGGACAGGTTTTAAAAAAAAAAGGTATTTTAGTCTCTTAAAGCAAAACCAGCTTTTTGTGCCACCAGCAAAGATACATTACATGTGCTAGATCAGTTGTATCTTCAGTTCTAATCAAGATATTATGAACATGTTGGATGTGTTGTTGCAAAGGAGTTTATGCATAAAAATCTTGTGTTAACAACGTTTAGACAACAAGGAAAATAAGCCTGGTTGAACTCTGCAGGCCCCAAACAAAAGCAAAACACCAGGTTTTGTTTTTCATTCTGTTTTGTTTTTTTTGTTGCTCAGCACCACCTCCTGACCAGTCAGTTCTCTTGGAAAATGGCCGCCCATTAGAACATCCTGTTGACGTTTGTGCACGGATTGTGCAAGGGAGTGTTTAGGAGAGGAAGTGTTTTTAGGATAGATGTATCCTTTTGTTGTCCACGATGGCATCCTATACGAGGGTACAGCTTTTAATCGAAGAAACTGGTATATCTGCAAATATATAAAATTCCATTCATCCATACAACAGTGTGAAGTTTTAAAGCCTTGTTTCTGACTGCTTTGAATTATGTTCTTGTACTTGTTCTTGAAACAAAACACTGAGGCTCAAAAGAACTCCACTGTCGAGGCGCTCTGCCCAAATGTCTGGGTCGTAATAATGTGAAATTATGTCATCAGAGTATTGTCCATTTATATTGTCCCATTAATTAATATTTTCTAATCTCACAATCTTAGGCTTTAACAGAGTTTACTGCCAGCATTCCTTTCTGGCTGTTGCTGCAGCAACAGTGTCGCTTTAGTCCTGGATGATGTGTTTGAATTCTTTAGAATTTTTGTGTGGTTCTCATGAAGTGTGTGTGCATGTGTCCGCGTGTGTGTGTGTGTTGCAGTCGCGTGCCTTTCTTGCAGAGTATTACCGGGGCCACAACATGGAGCTGCTCCGTTTGTTGAACCGGTTGGGCCAACCACTGCCTTCATGGCTTCGTCAAGAACTACAGACTACCAGCTGGAGCTGAGACCAGCAGCCGACCCACATCTGTGGTCGCACCAACAGTTCGGCTGAGAATTAGTCTGCACCACGTGATCTGGAGGCATCAGTAGAAATCCTTCTTCTGTGGACATAGAGTACATAGATACAATCTCTGAAGTGCTGGTTCCTGTTAGATCTACGTGGACTCCATCCTCCTGATCTGTTGCCAACCTCCTGCAGCACCAGGCGGCCTTGGTCGGAGTGCAGGACTTTGTTGACACTGAACACATGAGGGTCCAGGTTGATTATCAGCTCTGAAGTTACCAGAACAGACAAGTCCATTCAGACTGAGACTGTGGGGGTATTGAATCTTGTGATTGTAAAGGTTGGAAGCAGGGGACGGGGTGTTGAGACCAAAACAACCAGTAGTCTGGTCCAACCTTTTCTCTGATTTCAGATTGAGGTAGAGCCCACACCACAACTTCTTGGTTGTAGCCTGATGTGATTGGTCCATTGGGTTTAATCAAAGGTAATTTCCCTGTAACGAAACAGCAAACTGGTTCATCAAAACCCAAAAAGAGATTTCCTTGTAATACCCGGAATCTCCTGCAGACAGTTCTCCAGCTGCAGGCTAACGATGTGCATGCTCAGTAGTGTAGCGCATTCATAATGTAGGCTCTGCTTTGATCTAATGAAGAACCACAAGCTAGGTTTTCAACACATCTACCTGGTTTATTTCCTATAACTGTAGTCACAAATATATCCAGCTTCATTTAACACACCTGGATCAGACTCGTGACTGACATACAGAAATGTTTCATTAAGCTTCTTTACAGCAGGTCTTCCTCAACTCTGTTTTTGTTTATAATCTTTTATAATTTATAATTTAGATTTCTGCCATCAGTGTTGACACAAATGCAGCAATCAAAATAACACTCTATTAAAATGTTAAACTGTGTGCCTTTTTTTTTTAGACTGGTTGAATTTTGGCTTGAATGCTTCAAATAATAGATGCGGTCCGAAGTTGGAAACAAACTTCTAGGAATGGAGCAACTTCATGAAATTGATTTTAGAAAATAATGAAAATGGAAACAGATGACTTTATGAAAAAATTAACTAAATCAGGGAGCATTTGGTTTAATTTTAGCATTGCACAGTATTTATTAATGTTACACAGTTTTTTTTACTGTTGACATGATCAATAGCCATATAATCAAAATGACCCATTATGTCTCCTTTTAAAGCAGTTTTTCTTTGCCTTCACAGGAAACTAAAGTTCAGCAGTGGTTTCCAAAGTGAGTCATTGAAAACCATGAAACCGGGGAAACAAAAGCTTAGAAGCATAACTTGTATGTCCTCTTTTACCTCCTTTCATAAAGGATGTTTAGGTGATTGTAAAGGAACCATTGAAGCACCTTTCAGAAAGAGTTTTGTTCATCTCCACAACCCTCCAGAGGAAAGGCATGTGAACCCTGCTCTCATTTGTGTTAGACCACAAACAAATATCTCATCTCAGTCAAGACTTCTACAGCCTGAATAAAGGTCGGTTGTCACAAATAATCGTAAAACAAGATTTCCGGCTCGCCATTGAAGAAACAACCCCACAAATGTCACAGGAAAATCAAAATGGACATTAGAGCCAGTAAAGACGGCAGTCAGAAGCTGCTGACCATGACTCGTTTTTGTATCGATGTATAAAAAGGCTGACACTGTATTATCTCTAATAAAGTTATAGAGACTTTAAACAACCACAACATGCTGTTTGCTTTCTTCACCTTTTATGGCCTGAGACCAGTCCACATGAAGTCAGGGCCGTTTTCTTCTTAAGTCTTCTACATGAAGTGGCCTGTCATAAACATGTGCAACCGGTGTGGTTTAAAACCAGGAAGGAGAACTCTCAGCGGAACCAGGACCAGGAAGGAGGATCCGTTGGGTGGAGAGGACGAGGGAATAGGAGTCAACCAGGAGCATAACTAATTCAGGGATTCCTGCTGAGAAAGAAGAAAAACATGAACGTCTGATATTTCTTCATGGAGAGGAAACACTGGAGGGAAGAGTCAGTGATCACACTCAAAGCCTCAGCAAGTCTAATGAGGTTAATTTATTATTATTAACCTGTGTCAACCACAAAACAGCTGATCTGTTTAAGCTGAGCTCATCATCTCATCGCTGTCTGAAAATAAACGTGCTCATACGCCCACCGAGTATAGCCGTTTCCATAGCAACAGGGATAGAGATGGAGAGCGGGCGGTTGTTGGCGTGAGGGTTACAGGAGGGTAAGGATGAAGAATAACAGCGTGAGGCTCCACTGAAGGAGGTGACACGGAAACAGTAAATATTAAAGTGGAGTGGAGCATAGATACAGAAAGGTCTTCTTCTGTTCTCTCTCAGTTCATTCATACATGCACACTGTTCCCTTCTTCCTTGATGGTGGGACAATGACGTCGGCTTCTTCAGGGTTTCATCATCATCTCCCCTCCCCTTTCATCCATCTCCCACTACAGCTGGATAAGCCAAACCAACACAACTCCCTGTTACAGAGCAGAGGGATTTGAAGATTGCACCCTCACATTTGTAATCGGATGTTACAGAGGATTATCTCTATCTCAAATGGGGGGATGCTGAGCAAGAGATGGAGTGAAGAGGGAGAGGAGCTTCGACCGCTCACTGAAGAGTGGAATTAATGATGGAGAAAAGGTCACCAGTAAACGTGAGGAGGGAAGGATATTAATATTTTATTACTAAGAAAACCCCATTAACTATCGCACCACAAAGCCAAACACCCGAGAGGATGTACCAGATAGAGGCTCAGCAGCGCGAGGAGTGCTGTGAAAGGTAAGCCTAAATCTATTTCTTCTGATAAATGTGTTTACCTGTTGGAATATTTCTGACATATTTATTTCATCTGCACACAAATTAAATACAAATATTTACATAATGAGACTGCATCATTAAACCAAGTAATCTCATCATCTGGTGCTACTTTGCACTCTGAGGTCCAGCTTTTCAAGAACTTACAGAGCCTTAATCTGTTTGTGTTAAAAAAAAAAATCCAGTGCGACCAAGTGGCTTCAGATGTAACATAAGTAAACAGTTAGCTATATGCATATATAATATCAATCAATATAACAGGAAACAAGCAGCTTCTTGATGTCAGAGAAACACACCAATTTAAAGCAGGTTTACATCCTAATGAAATATGCTAAGCTGTGAACGTCTCCTACAGTTCTTTTCGGTCCAAAATCTAAAAACATGGCCGCCCACTTAAACTAACAGACGGCTTTGGTCAGCGGTGGAAGAATTTTATTTTTGGTGCTCACACCTCGTTCTGAACACTGTCACATTTCCACTGTGGCATCACGCTGTGGGGATGTAGCTTTTTTTTTTTTAGCAGGGAAAGGAATATTCCATTGAAATAAAGCTTAGAAGACTTGAGACTTTCTTCATATCAGGGCAACAACCTGTTAAATCGTTTAGATTAAAATATGTCCAGGACTGAATCCAACTTAAAATGTGAGAATTGAAAACGGCTTTTTAGCACTCTCCATGCAATTTGACTGTTCTTGAGACATTTGCCAAGAAAATATGCAAACTTTTCAGCCGCTATTTGTGCAACGCTGGAGATTTCCACAAAAGACCTCCAGCTCCGACTGCAGTTAAATGTTAACATGCTCTCCTCCACTTGGGGCAGGACCTCATTGCAGAGCTCACTTCCCCCTTTTCCTGCTTAGGACCATGGTCTCGGATTTGGAGGTGCTGATCTGCATCACACTTCACGCTCGGCTGCGAATTGCTCCAGTGAGAGCAGATATCACGGCCGATGAAGACAGAACAACATCATCCGCAAAGAACCGACACCCAACCCCGGGGTACACGGTCAAATGCCTTTTCCAAGTCCACAAAGCACATGTAGATTGGTTGAGCGAACTCCTATGCCCCCTCAAAGATGCTGTAGAGAGTGTAGTGTGTGGAGTGTTCCACGACCGGGACGAAAACCACACTGCTACTCCTTTATCCGAGGCTGAGGCGTGTGATCCCCCTATAATTGGAGCACAATCTCAGGACCCTTTTTGAAGAGGGAGGACCACCCCGATGTCAATGCGATGCTGCAGAGGCGTGTCAGCCAAGACAGCCCAACAGCATCTAGAGCCGCCAGACGTTCCCAGCAGACCCTTACCACACGGTCTGACCTGCATCCTCAGCCACCATCTGAGACCTTTGCATAGAAACGAACTTAGCAATATAAATTAAAATGCACATAGAGTACTGTCATTTAGCTAATAGTATTTGGATTTATAACGCATCTCTTCATGTCGTGCTAGGTGAGCTCCCTGACCTGAGAGAGAATACTGCAGTTGGTTGGAAGCTGTCTACGGATTAGCGTCTGCAGGATGTATTAAATAACAGCTCTTTTTCAAGGGAATCAAACGGAAGGCGGAGGTCTAGTCATGTCTTTCCCCAGAAAAGGACAATAAGGCTGCAGGAAAAGAATAGCAAGGAGACAAAGAAAGTTAAAGCAGCTTATTTCTTTTAGAAGAAAGGTGAATATTGGACCTGGACTAACATAGTCTAAGCTGATACAACCAGCACGATGGAATTCATGACATTACTGTGCTTCTATCCAAAAAAATGATTGCAACGGACATAAATAGTACATGTAATGTTAACATCGAGTAATTGCCCACAATTTTAAAGGCATTTATAATTGAAAATCGTTATGTTTTTCTTAAAAGTAGGATTTTTCACAAAGTCTATTACAACCACATTTTTGGGGGACCAGGGTTTGTGCTAATGCACCAAGCAGCAGTTCAGAGTACCCACACTTTTTGGAGTCATTCGTTGGAGGCACTACGTCCGACTCCCTCGTTTTGCTGGGGGACTTTAATCCCTAGGTGGGCAATGACAGCGAGACCTGGAGGGGTGTGATTGGGAGGAATGGCCTCCCTTTATCTAAATCCGAGTGGTGTGGTGTTGCTGGACTTCTTTGCTCGTCATCGATTTTCCATTACGAACACCTTGTTGGGCATGAAAGCATCCACATGCTCACCTGTCACCAAGACTCTGTAGGCCACAGTTCGATGATCGACTTTCTAGTTGTATCGTCGGACGTGCGGCTGCATGTCCTGGACACAGTCCATTTATTCAATTTAAATTCAAATTTATCCATATAGTGTTTCAGCTTCGTCAGCAGTATCTTGAATGCAGCAGTAACAGTCCGTTAAGCAAGGGGAAGCTGATGGAACATAATGTTGCTCATTTTATAAACATATCAGGTCTAAATAATGAAAAATGTGATCTCAGAAATAGGGGCCCCATGTCTAGCAATATCCCTGCCTGTTTATACGTACAAATATAGAAAGTATTATAGAATTATAGAAAAGCTTCCTGAGTTAAGTCTGATCTTTCTGCTATTTCTTTCCCTTTAAGATCCTCCCTGGCGGATGTTGGACATCCTGTATCAGAACTGTGCACACTCGGGGACGACGCTCCTTTAGAATTAAACAGGAGATCAACGCAAGAAAGAAAACCTTCCAGACCTGCTGGAGAATTAGTTTACAAAAGTGTGATCCGTTAACATCAGTTTGCAGCAGCTTCTCCTACTAGGAATACTGAGTATAGTAGCCCAAGGGCACACGGAGGTTCTGCTGAAAATAAGCTAGGTGGTTCAGAACACTATTTAATTCCCAGCCAATCCTCTCTGCCAGATTCATGTCCACCTTTACAACACAAGATTGTCATTAAGACTGCTAACAACAATGAGGCTGGCAGCATTTTTCTCAGTATGAAAATGGAATCGTCTGCTCTTTTCTCGGGTAATTTACCGGTGGTTACCAATGGAGTCATCCTTCCGGCTGCAGATGGTTGTTGTTGTGGAGGTGTTGATGGCGAAAATAAGGCTGCCACCACTGAGGCTGAGACTCAAACCATGTTAGCCTGCAAGCAACCCATGCAGGTGCATCAGTGCAACACTATCACCACTTTCAGCAGGCAATGTTGTGTTCATCAGCCTCAGAGCAAGAGAGCTGTAAAAGTAGAGTGTCCTGAATATGAACGTTTTTACACTGCCAAATATGACAAGACCCTTTGCTTTGGCTCTTATTCACAACAAAACATTTCTGAGGACAAATTTGCTGCTTACTGCCACCACCAGCCACTTTCAGTACCCTCCCAGTTACTACCATGCATGGCAGCCATACAGCCAATTTACAAGATTCAACGTGCAGTGACTCCTCCAGCAGCTTACCACTTCTCACCAGCTCGTCTCGCCTCTTCTGTCAGCGATACAGGCTTAGAGGCTAAAAATCCACTGCAATGCTGCGCCCTCAAATGTTCTTGGATGAGCTCCCTGACAGCTTTTGCAGGCATGCAACATCCAAACCACCTTCTCAGAGATGAGTGCTGCATCAATACACTTTCCCAAGCCAGAACCATGACACGTGACATTGGTACAATGACACTCCATAAAGTTCAAAGAGACGTCGGAGTGCAGACCGGTCAAACAGTCGCTTCTCACGTATTCCCTCAGATCTTTCTGGCAGACGAAAGCAAAAGTGAGATTGCTTACTCTAGCCAGCCTGCATGCAGTGACAGAGATGGCGGTAAAAAATCAGGTGATGCTCCCAAGTCACCCGTGAAGGATGTAAAGTGGGATGCAGAGGGGATGACATGGGAGGTATATGGGGCCTCTGTAGACCCTGAAGAGCTGGGTCTGGCTATTCAGAGACACCTGGAGTTGCAGATCAAGGAGACAGCAAGCCGTGTTAACAAGATGTCACACCAAAATACCAGTTCAACCTGGGATGACCGGAATATCAGCAACCAGAGGAAGAGTAATAGAATGATGCTGTCCATCCGAGCACCAACCTGCTGCTGGTGCAGTTCCACATCTGTCGACTGATCCGACATCAGATGGAACCGACTGGACGTCAACACAGTGCTTCGTAGCCAGAACAGATCAGCCTCAAATGCTAACCCTTCTTCGAAGGAAAAATATAATGTAAGGTGCATTCTTAAAAAGTCAGGCCTGTGTCCCCGAGCTACGGAAAAATAACACCTGAAATATGTGCTTAATAAAAGATTCAATTCACTATTACAGAAAAGACATAAAATGCAGAAAGGCTGGATAAGATCATCTGATTATTATTAACAGTCTAAGTAGAGATTCCCAGCCACCTTTTTTAGCTCTGCCGGGGTACACGGAGGTGTTTCTAAGCTATTGAAGAAATAGGGGTCTGCATTCTCAGATGAATTCTGACCCAAACCGCCTGAACTGAGCTTGCAATTTTACTATCAATGAAAGGAAAGGAAAATTTCAGACATAAATATACAGACTCAACATAAAAACTTTGAAATAAACAAAAAAGCGACATGAAGGAATGAGCTGTATTAGAATTGCATAAGTATTTGTGTGTGTTTGTGTGAGTATCCTCTTTGTAAAGGACCCTTCACCATTCAACGTTGCTGGAGATAGAATCGTCATCACTTTACCAACTGAGCCACAGCCAACCCAAACTCTCTGGGTACCATCTCGGGATCAAAAATGAAGGAATTACACTCAGAGGTCCATTTGTGCTTTCCTACATATTTTTTTATTTTTTGTTCATGAAACCTAAAGGCTCAATTATCTTTCAACTGTAGCGAAACAGGAGGATATGTATACATTTCTGGCAACATCAAAAAGAAATTCCATTTTGGCATTCTAATCTGAATCTGAAAACATACCCACCACAGACTACAAAAAGTAAATTAACACTTGTATAAAATATATCAAAAAGAAAATAAATCAAATGAATGAAAGTTGTGTTTATCAACACAAGAACAGTTGAGGCTGTGGTGAATTCTAGGAGTAATGAGAATGCACCTAGTAATAGGAATCTATCTGTCTTTATTAATTACCACAATAAAAAAAAAACTGACTAAAAGCATAGACATAGTCAGACACAATCTAATTGGCTCTTCCACACGTGAAAATGAAATATTGTAAAGCTTTTCCGGTGATCTGACCTTATTTACCATTACTGGCATTAAAATACTAAATAAATGAAAATAAATTAAAAGTCAATCTGATGTAGCTAAAAGCAGGAAAACAAGCTAAAAATATATACATATTGTATGTGGTGTTAAAATTCATCATTCATGAAATCATTAGCATTACTGCCACAAAAAGTACAATTAGATCTCACTTTCATGAATGTGCTTTTATTAAATTAATGTGCTGTGTCTTGTCATGAGACTGTTTACTATTGTCAGAAAAACTTTGATTTGTTCACATTAATTTGCTGTCAACCAGTTTCTGTATGTTTCCACATTACAAGAGTCATTGAATATTATCTGTATAGTATGTTGGTGCTTCTGAATAAATGACCACACACCAGATGATCATCATCAGATGATGTGTTCTGAGAAGCGAGCAAAAGAACAATATGTATCTTTTTCAAAATAGAGTTTAATATAAAAAAAACATATCAAGCATAAAGATAAGAAGCATGTTTAAATGAGTATAAAGATTTAATAAGGAAGGTCATATCTCTAATTCATTCCTTGGTTGGACCTTATTGTCCTATTTGTTATTTCCTATTGTCAAATTTACAGGTAAGGTTTGATTTTTAACAATGTTCTACTTTATCTACGAATCGGTGCATGAAAAGTCACTGTATACAAATCATCAGTAGCTCTCTGTTCTGCTACACCAAACTTCATCACATAGGAATCACAATCTGATATACCCATTAACTTCCCATATCCATTGTATCATTTGAACAAAAACAATTTTATATCTACACAACTAACCTTTTTCGTGCTGATGAAATTCAAATGTAGTAAATCTGTCAACCAAGTACAATGGGATATTTAGGTCTATACAAATTGCCTGCAAGAGTCACAACATGATCAACTGATTGTTCAAAAAAATATTGTTGAAACCCAACTTTTGTGTCATATTCTCGACAGTTAACACTTGTACAAAGTTTTAGTGGAAGTTTTAGTGGAAGTATCTTCCAACACGTGGCATTTTCATATTTAAAAGAAAGTGATTTGGTTTCCACTGTGGTGAGGCTATTTGTTATACATGGATGCGTAACTGCAGCAGGCATAGTTGTTAACTTTCTTGAAAACTAATAAAGTCAACATATCTGTCTGCCCTGTCATTTTTAGGGTAGACATCGTCGTTAGTTGTTCCCAGGTCATTTGGCTCAGCTCAGATGTTTGTATCACCAGAATATATGTACATATATACATATATATGTGTATATATATATAAATAAAAGTATATCCTGGTTTCCAATGATTTGGGAGAGGTACAAATTCAAATTCTTTATCCAAATGAGAACGTGTATTCTACTTGATCCTCCCAAGCTGATTGCATTATTGTCAAGTGGCTTGTTTCATTAGCCGTGTTGGACGTTTTAATCTTTTCTATATTCATTACAACCAAAGTTACATTAATTTTATATGGTGAACTTAGTTTCATACCTTGTGTTTTTTAACTCTGATGGTGAAATATAACAAGAGCAACAAGAGCATGGTCTTCCTGCTGGATTTATCGCACAAGAAGACTATGATCTCCTTCAATCTTCACCTTTTCTGTAATTAGAAGTAGCACAATCTTTTCCTGGTGGTGTTACTAGTGATAGTAACACCACCTTTGTCTTTATCATTTTTATCTTTCCACTGGGCTTTAACATCTTCCTTCTCTACCAGTGTTGTTTGGACACTGACACAGAAGTTGATCTGACTTCCCAAGACCACTTCTAGAGGACGTAGCGTTTTGGTTTGGTGCGTTTTCTGACTGGTCCTGAACCTCTTGTTTCATTTGAACCTCTGGCTAAACCATGAACTGCTTTACAGCTCTCTGCAGTCTCTGGTCGATCTCACAGTCATTGCCAAAGCATCTTCAGTAGGGTTAGTACTCCTGAGTCATCCAAGTCGTAGTTTTGCAAATGTGGTGTTGTTGTGTTGCTCCTTTGTTCAAGTTTCTCATCTACCTCCTTCTTTTTCTGCGTGTCAGAATCATATGTGGGTATACTTTTATGTAACTTCGTCACGTCATCTTCCAAAAGGTTTAAACTTAGACCATTTACTTGTCAGTAAACAAGGTTTAGGCATTTGTCTGCATGTCATTAATGTCAAATCTTAAGAACGCGATTTTTTCAAAACTCCATTCGTTTTTTTTCACATTGGCTTTACAGTTTTATCTACAAACTCCTTGCCATTGTCTGAGGATTTCCTGTCACACAATTTATCTACGATGCGATAGCAGGAGAAAGTCCAATACACCACATCCACTTCCTGTAACGGAAGGGTTTGCAGGTCTGCAAGGGTTTGGAGTCGGCATGGTCACTGTGTATTTACGATAGTTCAAAAAAATGACAGTAAGTCTTGTCAATGGATAACCCATTGTGAGAGATGATGCTTTGTTATACATCAGCGATACCACTACTTGTGCTCTTTAGCATAGCTTCACTTCAGAAAAGGCAGTAGAATAGTAAGAAATAGGCTGAGGTCTTGTTCCTGTGGGCTGGCACAGAGCTGCATAAATGTATTTGCATCCAGTGGATGCAGAGACATACAACAAAAAGTTTTTAGAATAATCAAGCAAAGCTAACGCTGTTGTCTCTGTTTGTTTCAAATTTGAAGCAAATGATATTGCTTGTAATATTGCATCTTGTGTGATGTGACAAAATGGGTGAGGCCACACCATTTGCAACTATTATAATATAAACCTTTGCATATTAATGTTTCTTTATCGCAAACTGTATTAGTATTTATTTTAGTTGACTGGGAATGAGTCCGGTAATTGAGTTGAATTTATGTGTATGGGACAGATTTACCTGGGCAATGGGAGGAGCCTAGGGAAGCCATGTTGGTAATAGGGCTCAATAGGGCTATTTAAGGCTGGCTTTTTGTCTGTTTGGGGGCCCATGATGATGTAGCATGTGTAAGTTAAGTTTTGCTCATGCTTGCCAGTGGTCCCAAGATGAGTGGGCACTTCACTTGGCGCCACTGTAAACCGGTAAAGCCAGATCTGCATATGTTGCAATGGACATTAAAGATACCATGGACTATGCAAAAGTTAAATGTGCTGTTCTAGAAAAGTTTGAGATAAGTGCCAGTGTCCTGGGAGAGGAGGAGATACCAAAAGAACTGCAGGTCCGCCTTAAAGACTTGGCTGAACCCAGAAGCAAAAACAAAAGAGGAGATTAGAGACACTTTCAACAGTCCTGAACCCTGAACTTTGCACCTGGATAAAGGAACGCAACCCAAAGACTTCAAAGCAAGCAGCAGAAATGGCTGAGGCTTTCTTACCAAGTTAAGTTCCGTCCTCCTACATCAAATAGATCTACTGGAGACAATAAAGCTAGACATACGGGACACGATATTTACCCTATCAATCCTGCTAGATCTGATAACAGAAACCAGCCCCGCAGAGCATGTCATATTTGCGGTCAGGTTGGTCATTTTAAATCTGAATGCCCAGAGAAATATGGCAGCAAAAACTACATGTGTTCATCTCCTCAAGTGTCGGTCAGAGAGAATGAGAAGGATGTGTTTGAATTCCAACATGAAGGGTTTTCCACAGTAGTGTTTCTTGAAGACAGTCCATGTGTATCTCTTTTGGATTCAGGTAGTAACTCTTGTGATACAACATGCTCTGTCGAGAAATGCCAGTTTTTCTGGTTACATAGTAATATTTCTTGTATTCATGGTGATAAAGTGTCATATCCCATTGCAGAGGTACTCATTCAAGTTGAGGGACAACTTTTCACACTTTCAGTAGGAGTGTTGGAACGACTACCCTATCAAGTTGTGTTAGGTTATGATGTGAAGTATTAAACTTCTTGGTTTCTGTGATGTTGACATCTTTGTTATTAATTTAGGATGATGTCACAACATCAAGAGTGGAATGAAGTATAAAACTTCTTGGATTCTGCGAAGGTTGTTTTTTTGCTGCTTTCATAACACCCATGTATTCAATCAAGCTATGCAGCTGCTAAGTGTAACCATTGAAACTCTCAAAATAAGTGCTGAGAGTCATACTATCCTGTTTTT
>JBAMHW010000018.1:243016-253583 GCA_037177495.1 Rhadinocentrus ornatus | reverse complement strand
GTGTATCAGAGCTGGATTCCCCTTTGCAAAGTGAACAAAAATCTTACAACTGTGTCCTGTCGTTCATTGCTGTCAAAGTTAAAACCTAACACCCCCTGACTGATAGACTTCTAATCTGCTCGGGAGCATTTAATTTGAAATTGAACAGATGCCGCTGCCATGTCTGATTTCCTGTCTGGCCCTATCTAAACTGCTGAGCTTCACGTGTTCTGGAAGCCTGCACCGTCAAAAATAGACCCTACACGCATGTTTAGCAGAGAGCCGCGAAGAGATGCTTCTGGGACGCTTTAAACACGTGTGAGCTAAACCATTGACTAAAACGACTGTGATAAGCTACAGTGATCTGGTGGAAAAACGGTGTGTGCATTATAGTGTTTGTTAGATAGATCGCGTGTGTTAGTTAAGCCTAATGTCCTTTTCAAATTTAGTACCCTCTGGTGACATTCGTGGCCAAAAGTGTCCACACACAAAAACTGCTATAAATCTTCATACATCGGGTAGACTTCCGGGTTAGCTCTCAACATACTGAGAAAAGCTACCCCGAAAGTAAAGAAACAAAGTTTGTATTAATGATCCAAAACCTAAGAGCAAGCACGAAAAGCACAACAAGAATTATGGAAAAAAAAAAAAAATGGAAATACACAGTCCAGGGGACGCAAGCTCCCACATGGCTGGTGACGAGAGTGACGGAATGGACAATGCTAAAACTCTAGAAGCAGCTTCAAGTGAAGTTAACAGGCCAGTTAACAAAAAACGTGGGAATACACGGAGTAGAAGAGAAATCAGGGTTGATGTCCCCTTTGTGAAGAAGCAGTTTTGAGAAAACCTCAATATTCCGGACACAAAAGAGCTACCAATAGAATGCGCACACTGCGCTGGCTCCACAACCACCGTCAAGCTCCCAGCCCAGATTGATTCTTGTTAAACTTTTAAGCTACAGGGTGAAGAAGGAAGTGCTAAAAACTGTTTGACAAAAGAAAGGCTTCATTTGGAGAATAAAAAAAAAAATCCTGGACCATGATTACACACCTGGAACTGTAGCCAAAAGCAGGGAATATACTGAAATGAGAACATTAAAAGACAACAATATACAGGTTCCAGACACTGTACACCGAGAGACAGTGTTCTTTGAGAATGGGACAAAAATCTATGAGACGTGGAGGAGGCTATGGTTAACATGGCCTGTCAGTCAGTGTTATCACACAACCACACTCGCACCAGCAGAATATCCAGCATTGGTCATGGCAGTTGGCAGGGGTGCGACGTGACACCTATGCAAAAGGATCAAGAGACTACATCAACAGGCCACAAACAGAGGCTGCAAGTTCTCTGTCTACAACAAACTTTAGACCAGTGTTGAAGTCAGAACAGTAAGCTCAGTGAGAATACCTTTGCACTGAATGGAGATTCATGAATGAATGGCATTAAGAGAGGAAAATAAATGACTGATTAGATGAGATAAATCAGTTAATTGGTTATGTCGAGACAGGCATAAGAATACATTGTTTCTGTTATGGTGGTTAATGTTAGAGAGGGCCCTCTAATCCCTTCGGGAAACACAAGTAATCCCTTAAAGAAAACAAGTTGAAATGTTGAATGTTGTTACTAATCAGTGTTGTTTCTTTGAATTTTTGTTCTAAGAAAGGTTTGCTTACAGTGAATAAAGGAAGAGTTCAATGCCACAGCAGCCAGTTCAGGATGTATAACGGTAATTTAAGAATAATTCCTTTCAATGTCAATGGGGTTCTGAACCTAGTAAAAAGGAGGAAAATCCTTTCTTCAGCCGAAGCTGGCTACCGGTGACCGACCACGCACAATCCGCATTCATCATTTTGAGGAGAAGGAACGGATTCTTCGCCTTGGCAGGTAACATCCTATGGAATAGAAAGGAAAAAAGATCCTGATTTCCCCAGACTACACCAGTGAGGTCTTGGCTCAACGCCGTGCTTTCTGAGATGTGCTACGGGTTCTACGTGAGTAAGGAATACCCAGCAAAGCTTCATGTTTACCCTTTCCGAAGGAGCGGAGGGGGTAAGCGGTCTTCGTGGACCTGAAAGAGGTGGCAGAGTAAAGTTCATGAAGGGGAGTAAAATCACTCAGACGTTCTTTATTCAGCTCTCAGCTGTGCCGAGGTGAGGCTTCTATGTGATCAGAAAGCTGAATAGCTTTTTTCAGAACTGTTTTGCAGATCTCTAAAGCTAATCCTGGACTGCCGAGTGTACACAGCCGGAGGTGGTTGTGTTAACAATTTCTGTTGTGTTATAATAACTTTATTTATCGCGGTATTATGGTACTTAAAATTTGAGGTTGCAAACAGGTGTAATGTAGTTAGTTTAGTTAGTTCTGATATCTGCCCAGTAGCTCCTTTCGGGATAAATATAGGATGGAACGTGCCAGGTTTTGGAGGGCACAAAGCTGGGTGGGGTGGGTGAGTTTGTTGTTTTTGTGTGTGGCTTTGACAATTTTTTTATTTTGGTTTGTGTTTGTTTTTGTATAACATTTTTCATTGCTACCAGCTCTTTTACTTCTGTCAAGGTGTAAGTGCTCATTATAAAGTCCCTGCCTACCCACCCCACCTCTTTTTTTTTATCATATGCAGGGGTCTAGTGACAATGTCACCCCCCCCTTCTTTTCACAGATGGCTAACTGATATGATTCTAGTCATACAAATGGAAAGACTCAGATTTACAAGAATTAATATAAAGAATTAATTATTATTATTATTTTGTCTGTCTGAGCCTGATTGGTGTACTTGTATGTTTATGTGAAAATGGCAAAATAAAATATAAAAAAAACAAAGAAAAAAGAAGAGTAAAATCCTGACAAAACTCAAAAGGAAGAAGACACAAATTGCTTTTGTCCAGGAAATGCACACGAGCCAGTCAGAACTCATAAAATTAAGGAAAGGCTCTAGGCATGTTTTCTCCTCCTCATATAAAGAGGGCCACAGAAGGGGAGTTTACTTGATTTCAAATAAACTTCATTATGAACATTTATAAGAAATTAAACATGAGAGTGGCAGGTTTGTCAAGATTACTGGGAAAATAGAGGGACGTTAACTCACATTGATTGATGTGTACATTCCCTTAGGTAGTGATTCAACACCTTATAAACAAAAGATAGAGGATAATCATTTGCGGCAGAGATTTTAATATTAGATTAAATCCCTTTTTGGAGTTGCAACCACTCAAAACAAGCCTTTAACAAGGAAACTGAGAACAATGATGAAATAATTAGGCTTAATAGATGTGTGGTGAGAATTACATCCCATTAATAGAGAGTATCCCCACTATTCTTTCCCACATTCTCTTTATCCTAGTTTAGACTACTTCTTTATGCTTACAACAGATCAATTTAAAATGAGACTGTGATATTCTGACAATTGACCTTTCAGACCATAGCCCAAGTCTATTACAGATAGATATAGAAAGGAAATTGAGGAGAACACTACGGAAATTAAACTCAAATATTATTAATGATCCATCCACCTTGGGAAGATTAAAGAATGAGATAAACAAATACTTAGAACTGAATGATTCTAGGGAGGTGTCTCCAGCAGTGCTGTGGGATGCTCTCAAGGCCGTTATGAGGGGGAATATAATTTCTATTACCTCATACTTAAAAAGATTTAGAGGTCAAAACTATTAGAGCTTGTTAGGAAAATTCTCTCAATGAACGACAGACACTCATATCGATGAGAACACACAGCTGTTTACTGCAACTGCAGGAGTTCACAACACAGCCAGAAGACAAGTTAAACACCAGCAGACAATGTTAGAGCTGGCTTCCAGTCCAGGTCACTTCTTTATATACCCCTATCACCCCCTGGAAACTATTGTGCCATCCACTGGTGCAGGACTCCATAGTCAGGTTTCACGTGGACCGACCACATCAGGAGGGTAATAAATTCCTTTGATGTGTTTTGACAAGTGTATTCACTCCCAGGGAGCACTAAAGATAACAGTGTCCTGTAAAAACAGTTCTGGTCACAATCATTAATGACTTCACAGATGGTCACTATCTCTTCAATATAGTCAATACAAGATTTTTCCATCAGAGCTACAAGGGAAATTAAAACAGCTGCAACTCGCTGATGGGAATAAATCGGATCCCAATTTAGCACATCAAATTAAATATTACAGGGGGAAATTGATAACATATATGCCTAGAACATTGAGAAGAAGCTTAATTTTTTTAAACATAAAAACTATAAAGCAGGAGGGAAAGCAGATAAACTTTTATCTTACAAACTACGCAAACAACAAGCAGAAAACACAATAAAATAAGGAACCCTAAACCTAAAACAATCGAAGATCAATTGGAAAGAATTCAAGACAGTTTTTAAAACATATTATAGTTGTATTCCTAACACCAGGCCTCCAATGAATCACACATAGATGATTTCCTGATGTCGTTGAAGTTAACTTGTTTGACCAGTACACAAAATGAGTCTTTGATAGAGCTAACTGGACATGACTATTTCCAAATTGAAGACAGGGAAATCTCCTGGTTCGGATGGCAAGTGTTGAGTGCTATACAGTGGTGTGGAAAAAAAACTGTATTCTCCCCTTCCTGATTTCTTATTTTTGCATGTGGCATGGTCTGGGGCTGTCTTGCTACTTGAGGACCTGGAAGACTTGCTGTGATAAATGGAACCATGAATTCTGCTGTCTACCAAACAATCCCCAAGGAGAATGTTCAGCCATCTGTTCGTGACCTCAAGCTGAAACCAACTTAGGTTCTGCAACAAGACCATGATCCAAAACACACCAGCAAGTCCACCTCTGAATGGCTGAAGAAAAACAAAATGAAGGCTTTGGAGTGGCGTAGTCCAAGTCCTGACATGAATCCTACTGAGATGCTGTGGCATGACCTTGAAAAGGCGGTTCATGCTGGGAAGCTCTCCGATGCGGCTGAAGACTCATCGCAAGTTAGTGCAAATTCTTGTTTACAGTTGTTGCTGCTAAGGGTGGCCCAACCAGTTATTAGATTTAAGGGACAATAACTTTATCCACACACTTTATCCTTGTAGGATTGGATTTTATTTTCTCCCTTAATAAAAAAAAACAACAACAACTATTTAAAACGCATTTTGTGTTTACTTGTGTTGTCTTTGACTAATATTTAAATTTGTTTAATGATGAAACATTTAAGTGTGACAAACATGTAAAAACCAGGGAAATGAGAAAGGGGGAAAAAACTTTTTCAAACCACCGTAAGTTACTGCGGCCACTGTTGACCCCACTGCTGCTTACAACATTTAACTGGATCCTGCAGAAAATTAAATACCACCTTCCTGGAAAGAGGCAACCATCTCAGTTATTCCCAAAGAAGGTAAGGATAGGCAGGAATGTGGTAATTACTGTCCTATTAAAGTCCCCCTGAATAACAAACTATTTACATCAATTCTAGCCTGTAAACTGGAAAGCCACCTATCTAATGTTGTGAATTTAGATCAAGCAAGCTTTATTCATACACACACCTCAGACAGCATAAGAACATTATACACATTACACCAGATAGTTAAAGATGAAAAGAAGGCAATGTTGGACTGAATGCACAGAAAGCCTTTGATTCTGTAATGTAGGCATTCCTCTACAAAGTTGTGAAGAAATATGGCTTTCACAGTAACTTAATGTGATAAGATAACAGGCCACTGGCTCGTATAAAGATTAATGGAGACCTCTCTGAATCTTTCACCTTAGAGAGAGGTACAAGACAGGGGTGCCCTATCGCCCCCGTCCTTTTTGCCTTATACATAGAATCTTTGGGTGAGGCAGAAAAAGAAAATCAAAGGTATCAGGGTGGCTGGATCTCAGCAGAAATTAGCTATGTTAGCTGATGATGTCCTGGTTTTCTTAGAGGAGCTTGCTAAATCATTCCCAGAACTGATGTCACTTTTGTCCAGACAGAGAAATATTTGGAAAAAAGTTAAATATTTCCAAAACTTAGGTTCTGACATTTAACTTCACTGCCTCGCAAAAGACGAGGAATGAATTTGACTTGAAGCGGGATGGAGAAACATTGTCCTATCTCGGGATAATCATGACAAATAAAACTCAGAATTTTCAATAGCATATTATGGATCTTATCTACTGAAATAAAATCAGACTTGCAGAGATAGAACGGTATCCCATTTCTGGGACTGAATTAAAAAATAGGCGCAATCAAAATGAACATTCTGCCACGCCTTCTCTATTTGTTTCCAAATCTTCCACTAGACAAGAAAATCAATGTAGGAAATAGGATAAATGGATCTTCCAGTTTATTTGGCAAAGAAAAAAAAAACTAGATTAAGGTTTAGTGTGATTTTTACTGATATTTGCAGGTACTTCCATGGCACTATTTTAATAAGAACTGCAGATCTACAGAACTAACAACAGCATACACAGAACTTTATAAAATCGTAATCTCAGTCTACCAATCTACACTCACAAAACCAATCTCCAAATTATACAAGGTTCTTTAACTCACCGCAATTGAGAACACTATACACGTTAAAAGAAAGTGGGAAAGGGAATCAGGAATTGAAATTTCTGAGGAAGCAGTGCTTTTTCTAGTGGTCTTTAACTAATTCCATGGAATGGCGACAACACTGCTGGAAAAATGTAATAAGATACTTTAGAACCCCACATCAAGCTGGGGTTCAGGGCTTGGCTCAGAACTGCTGGAGACAATGTGGTATGGATGAAGAGAACCACTTCCATAATTTTTGGGACTGCCCTAAACTTACCCAATATTGAAGAGATATTCATAAAACATTAAACATGGTATTTAAGACTGAAATACCCCAGACTTTTAATTCTAGCTACCTGGGAAATCTGCAGGCCTTGACACAAAGGAGTGATATAAAGTTGCTGCAGGCCATATTAGCAGCAAGTAGGAAATCTATAACTAGGCAATGGCTCAACCCCGCACCCCCAGCAATAGAAGAGTGGAACAACACAATATTGGAAAAAATATATAAAATGGAAAAGATTACTCTCATTTTGAGACTTCAGAAGGATAAACTCAGGCAGACATGGGAAAACTGGACTGCATACATAACTCCAGGGGGGCAGACTTTGTATAGCTCTTCAAGTGTCAAGTACTCTTCTTTACTCATGC
This sequence comes from Rhadinocentrus ornatus, assembly GCA_037177495.1. Classification (NCBI taxonomy): domain Eukaryota; kingdom Metazoa; phylum Chordata; class Actinopteri; order Atheriniformes; family Melanotaeniidae; genus Rhadinocentrus; species Rhadinocentrus ornatus. The sequence continues at coordinate 246,476 of JBAMHW010000018.1, read as the reverse complement.
TGGATGGAGAAATGTAAGCTACCTTTGTTCTACAGTATATAGTTAACTCTTCATGAAAATGTCAGTCATTGTCTGTACCGCTTATTCCATTACGGGTCGCAGGGTAAGCTGGAGCCTATCCCAGCATTGTTTCAGGTGAGAGGCAGGGTACACCCTGGAAAGGTCGCCAGTCCATCGCAGGGCTCTTCATTAAAATGTCATAATTGAAAATCTGTTTCTGATTTGAGGTAACTGGATGATGACACTGTGTGTAAATTATTTATGTATTTAAAAGAGCATGTTGGTAATGATGGACAAGCGCCTTTACAGAGAGCATGAGGATCTTAAAGGGTTTTTTATCTGAGACGGGCAGATGTTTATCTGACCTGGATTACCTGAGACATTTGAGGAAAGCAGACATGGCTAGTTCTAACTAGATTTCACTAGATTTGTGTACCGATACATGTGTAAAAATGGCAGAGTGAAAAATGTTCACTTAAATGTTGTTTCCAAATAAAAATAAAACTACAAAAATATAATAAAAAAAAAGTTTATACATCAATATTTCACTCTGCTTTAAAAAAAAAAAATCATTTAAATAACTTCCATCCTTCCCAAAAATTCCAAACATTCAGTTATTTTTAGGATTTTAACCCTTTAAATGCCAGTTTGAATATATGAATTACTCCCTCACTGCCATATTTAATTTGGAAGCAGTAATATTTGACATTTTTATTTGATTCTACCAGATTTCCCATTGTAGTCAGATGCAGGAAATCCTGGTATTTTTGGCAGCTTATGATGGAGTTATTGGACCACCAAGGGGCACTGGTGTGAAATCATTTCTGATGATTGAAATGTTCATTTAGATGTTAATTAGGTGATTATTTCACAGATACACAAAAAAACGTAGTAAAGACTCTTCCTGTTCAGGACTAACAGTCAAACATCAGATAACTGCCTTCAGGTGGAAATAACTGCCTTCAGCTCTTTCTGTAAATAGCACAGAAGATTTAGACAAATAACACCTGGACAACACCCGAAGAAGTAAAGCAGGTCTGTCTCTGTGAGCTACCACGTACCTGCTCATAGTTAAGGCACTGTTCAGTGAGGATCTCCAGCAGTGGGGCAGCGTTGCTGTCTCGTCTCTTAAACATCTCCCTGACGATTGACAGAAGGTTCCAGATCCCCTCGGGCTCTCTGCCCCTCAGAGGGCGCAGCAAACACGCCCACTCAGCTGCTGCCGGTGGCTCAGTGGATGAGAGGTACATGGAGTTCACATCACTGGTGACACCACACAGAGAATGCACTTCAACAGGAAGATACGTTAGACCTTAGATAAATTAAGCTTTTTATTGATCAATGAAGGGTTATTTGCACCACTCATCAAATTTTAGAGATTTGATTTTCGGAGTATCATTTTAATGTTATTGGTTTTATGTTAGTTTAATTGGATTTATTCTTGTGGAATATTTTATTCAACTTGTATTTACTGGTTGACTCCTATAGTACTCATTGTTCTATTTATCTATTCTGATTACTGACATGCAGTCATCCATGTGGCTTACAGTTGATACCGGTCTGTCTGTTTTGAGTGTTTGTTGTATTGTGATTGCAGCACAGTTACACTGTTGTCCATGACAACTTTCCATTTGGGGTTAATAAAGTCTATATTGATTCTGAACAAATATCTTAGGTGTAGTAGTGTACAGCTAGTCAACACAAGCTCTGCAGCACAGTTGAGTGTGCTGTAACTGTTCCCTGAGCCCGACCATTTTTGTGTTGATATCAGTGCTACTTTTATTTGGAAGAATCTTTATTATCTGCACAGGCGTACAAAGCAAGTACCACCTTCTTCCCGCTACATAATATTCCCAAAATTAAGAACATCCTGTCTCAGAGGGATGCAGAAAAACTAGTCCATGGATTTGTTACTTCTAGATTGAATGACTGTCTTGATTGTTTTGAAAAGCCTCCATCTGATCAAAAAGCTTCAGCAAGGTTTCTGATGGGAATTATCATCAAATCATATTTCTCCAGTTTTATCTTCTCTTCATCAGCTCTCCTTTAAATCCAGAATAGAATTTAAAATTCTCCTCCTTGCACATAAAGCTCTTAGTCACCAAGATCACTGGATCTTAAAGATTTCAGAATTTCCTTACATTTTCCTTTACTGGTGGTTCCTAGAGGTTCTAAAAGTAGAATGGGAGGCAGAACCTTCAGGTATCAGAGTCCTCTCTGTGTAACCAGCTACCAGTCTGGCTTCAGGTATTTGACTCCCTCTCTACCTTTCTGATAAATCTTATAGCTGGTCTGGCTTGGTGGCCCTGATCCATCCCTTTAGTCCTGCTGCCATGGGCCGAGGCTGCTGGGGGACATCCCATGATGCACTGGGCTCCTCTCTGCTCTCTTTACTCTTCAAGTAGAAATATCTGACGGTGTTGTTGTCTTCATTTGTGTTTATGCTGCTGGTTATTTCATTATGCCCCCCCACCCGACTAATTTGTGAGAAAAAGACTCAAGAGTGTTGGAGTGAAGCTCTGTTTTCTTAAGGAAGACATGAAGGAGATGAGAGGAGGAGGAAGTACCTGAAGACAACAGGTGAGGGCCCACAGAACTTATGCAGAGTCTTTTTGATGTTATCGCTGAGGGTCGACTCATCCAGGTACCAGGTGCTCTGATCAGATGCTGAAGGACCTGCTGTAGGATCTAGCAGAAACACACATCATTAGAATGTGAGGAAGACATCTAGGAGCTATTTATCCTGCATCATGGAGGACACCACAAACTTTTATTCCTGCGTTACAGAGCTCTAAGCTAATTTAAATTGGAATCACAACAACACTCCCCTCTCTGTGGACACTTTACACACTTAGCAGGATTTGATTTAAGTGCAACAGGTGTCCACCAGGGGGCAGAATACAAGTACAATGTGTACAACAGCTGAAATGATGCAATACCAGTGGAGATTTTAGAGGGGGGCTTAAATGTATGTTGCCACCCCAATTCTGACTAGTAGCTTGTCAGAGTAGCAACAATGCTAGAGATACTCATGTAAACAACCAGTTAGCAACAAATGTAATAGAAATATTTGTTGAAGCGAGCAAATGTTATACACATGGCTAACCGGTGTGCGAAATATGGGAGAAAATACAAAGCACGAGGTGGGATTTGGATAAGGGCTTGGATATACTTAGACTGAATCCCATTTCACTCCTTGGACCTACCACTTAGTCCTACCCCTCCGTTTTGCATATTCACGTGTAGGGCTAGGTGTCCCAATTTCTTTTAGGACAGAGATGTAGGGGTAAGTGGTAGGGCTATTAACCCCTTTAAATGATGATTTTTCAGAGGCACACTTCAAACGGAGGGGTATGAAAAATTTCCCATCCTATATGAGAGTTATATGTAGTGTTTCTACACACATCATGCTTTCTTGTTTTATTCTTACAGGTTCTTAGAGGTGCAGGGCAAACCCCCC
>JBAMHW010000018.1:230910-241376 GCA_037177495.1 Rhadinocentrus ornatus | reverse complement strand
AGCACCTGGGTCCAACTCGACTCACAGCAGTCTGACTACTACTTAATTATGATGTTGCACCCTGTTTGAATTCTTGCATGTGTTGTTCTTATTCTCAGATGTCAGTCGCTTTGGACAAAAGCCAAAGACTGTAGAATAGAATAGAATAGAATGTTACTCTACTACAATACAGTGAGCTGCTACCAGTGAGCTGTTACAGCCTGAGTCACGTTCTGGTAATTTCTGACAAAGTAAAACAAGGAGTGACATCGTGACTGTAGCTGACAGATAATAATATTCATAATTTTAACTTTCCTTCCTCTCTTCTTCACATCGCTTCTCCTTAAATGCGTCTCAAAACACAGCTGATGGAGTGATAAACACTCGTTCTGTCCTCAAATATTTTGTCCACATCATTTCTGGCTTTTAAGCGGTTAGCTAATGCTATGCTAGGTTGTCTTATAGCTGACATAAGCGGACAGGGAGCAACTTAAGCTAGGTTAGCACACTTTTAGCAATGCCACATAAATGAAAAGCATGACCGACACAAATAAGCATGAGTCACCGTCACAACACATGACAGAGTTAAACTAAGACTGGAGACATGTTGAGTCATTATTAATTTCACGCTATTATAAATACCTGTCGTAGTACTGTAGTGGAACACTTACTTAACATGACTTACTTCAGTGAGAGACTGATACCACCTAAATGCTCCACTAAAGGACACTGGAAATCATTCCTACCTGTGGCAATCAAACTGTACAACTCCTCCATATAGCAACAACATCCACTGTTTACAGTGTCCATTTACACTTTGCACTACATTTACATTTTTACTGTTTCTCAAATTGATAATACTGTACACATTCCTCACTGGCAGGATTTATCCTGTATCTGTTTATATAGATATTGCAACTAATTTGTGATTTTTCTTAATGATTTTCGCATTGTTATTTTTATCTTTATCTTATCCTTTCTTTATTTGGTATGGAGCGACTGTGTGCACACAATTTCCTCCAGGCTTAGTAAAGTCTTCTGATTCCTGCTTTATGTTAAATTAAGCTAAATAAATTAAACAACGGCCATTGACGGTTATTTTAAAAAGGGCTATAATCGGCCGATTTAATCAGCTGGCCGGTTAGGCTCTATTATTATCTTATATTTATCTGTCTTTTCCTTTCATAAATCCCAGAATATAAATGAATCCACACACATTAACATATAATATATTTAATTTCAGAATCAAAATATCAGAACAATAAGTATTTAATTCACAAAAATAATCAGTATGATGTAGTTGCAGCTGACCGTTTGTAGACCTGCAAGTTTTAATCATAAATGTTTCAGGTTTCTGTGACAGCAGGTGATACAGCAGCTTACCTGCTGAGGCAGCTCACTAATGAGATACTGAGCGAACTTCTGGAGCTGGTCCCTCTGCAGCCTGGACAGGGACTCGGAGACTGGAGCCCTCAGACACACTGATGAAGCCTGCACACATAAATCAGCGTTGGATATCAGAATAAAGAAAAAAGGAAAACAACAACAACAAAAAAAAAAAAACCCACACTAAAAACAACCGCCTAAATCAAAGATGAAAACAAGATTCCTGACACAAGATCTGGAAAATATTTAATTACTCCACTGATTCATCAAGCTGAACTTCACCATGCACACTTATACCCTCCCAACTCCTCCAGTGTTTACAATGTTTTCCACCAGACCCTGAGTGTAACTCCCGCTCCGCTCAGGTGTATCTTCATCTGGTTAACTTAGTCAAGAATAGGGCTGGGCGATATGAACCAAATTTTATATCTCATTATTTTTTACCTGAATCATGATATACAATGTATATCTCAATATATATATTGTTGTCAAGTAACCAAAGAGACTGTTCTAATTTACAGCCTTCAGTGCAACGCATGGATCAGCAGCACATTTGCATTAAAACAGTTGACTGAAATTAAAGTAGTTTTATATTAAATTAAATGCTCCTAAAACAAAATAAATGAAAAATACTTTTTAATGACCATTACAAAAACACAGTTGTGCAAAATGAAAAAGAAAAGTTGCTTTTAACTCAAAACAATCTATCTCGATAAAAACAATATTCCCTAATTCTATATTGGGTCTGATAAAGTCTCGATATATTTTAAAATCTCAAAATATTGCCCAGCCCTAGCCAAGAATTCAATTTCATGGACACAAACTCACATTGTGGATTCTGAAGAGGCACAGCGCCACCACATGGGCACACCATTTGGCCCCTGCACCACAGGTGCAGCTGCAGGAAGTGATGCGGCAGCGGTCAAACATGACCGCCACATTGTAGGCTCCTTTAGACTGACCAGACTGACTGGAAACAACAGTAGCACTGAGATGGAAGCCTGGTGGGAGAAGGCGAAACAGGAGAATACAGTAACAGGCTGGATTAAAATAAATAATATTTATTTAACATAATCAAAAGAATATGACAGAGGAAAAATGGTAAATGAAAATATTAAAGAGATTGTCAGTGTGCTGAACAAACATGTACAATCAGCAGGGCTGCATGTTGTAACATTTTGCTGCCAGTCATCAAAAACATGTGGAACAGCCTGAGTGTGGGCTGTTCTTGGTTCTGTTAGTGCTGATCCCACTTCCCACTTATTCATAAAACCACAGATTTGAAGGAGGAACATAATTCATTACATGGTGAGAAAAAAAGAGTGAAAGGTCAACTATTCTTCGAGGGAAAATACAAATTTTTCCTCCTCTAACTCACACATAATAAACCCCTTATGCACCAAAGAAGCAATGTTGAACCAAGCCATATCTCTAGGAGTCAAAACCTGCCATCACTTTATACCACGAGATGACTTTTTCACTGTTGATTAAGTGCTTTCTCAACTATTTGTCAATTCTTGTTAAATATGCAAGAGAGATGAGTAAATTTACTCCCATCATATTCAACATTTTTCTCACATACTGTATGCCTTTATCTCTAACCACTTCCAAGTTACAGCCTTCTGCATTTTTGTTATCAAAATTAAACATTTTATTTGAAAAACTCTGAGGGGTTAAACATAAATCCAACAAAGTAAAATTGCAGTGAATAATGTTTAATCAGCTTCAAAATAAAGCCTATTGACAAATAAAATTGCATAAACCTGAAACTTTAGTGCAAAACAAAAATCACAATCATTATATTCCACATAATTCATTTTTCCCTCCTAAATATGACAAATATCTATTTTCTAATTTTAGCTATTAACATAATGAAAGGAGGAACTCAATAGCAAGTTGTCATGGAGTTCTGTGTTGAGTTCGGACTGCAAGCTCCTGAAACCCAGACGCATTACAGAACTTTAAATCACTCATTAAAACCCACCTGAACAAACTGGCCTTCCCATAATTCTTAATTCTGTAGTTTTGTTTTTGTTCATATGTTAATTATTATTTTTCTGAAATGAAACTGTTCAGAAGCACTAGATGAGATGAAGATCAACATGTTACAGCTAACAGGGTCAAAATGCTTCAACTTACCGATCTGAAGAGGGTCTTTAACAGCTCTGATCCGATAGAGCTGCTCGCCACGCTGGAATTCGTCTGGACTCCCATTGGCCAGGCAGGAATATAACCTGCAGCAGAGTGAAACAAAACATTTGTTCAGTTCTACTTCCTGAATCAGCTGATCAGTGGGAGAAAAGGAAGACAATTATCATCTGAATAACGATCTGTATATGCAGCTGATTGTGAACGTTAGGAACGATACATACTGTGCATTATTAATCAGAGATGAACAAAACATTACATGCTTTAACATCAGTCTCCAAAAACACCAGAAAAAGTATGTAGATTTGCTGCTAGCAGCTCTTTTAAAATAAAGTCACTAGATGGATCTGAAACTCGTGCACTGACAAACATCCCACGTTGTTTGGAATGCAAACTGCGATTTAACACGTACTTAACGTCCCAACTTTTGTGGAATTGAGGTTGTAAATCATGAATATGTTTGGTAATGAACATTACCCAACAGGACTACCAAGCAGCCTCCAGCTCCCGATGCCACCTCTGTACTTTCATACAACACGATGAGAAAATTATGAAATCTCTTCTTCAGTCAAGACTTCTTTAGACCCAAACTGGATGTAATTTAACGGTTCAGGGTCTTTCTCACCTGATGTCCTCCTCGTTTTCAGGGAAGCTCCAGAAGGCGATGCGGAGCTGAAGCTGTTCTGGGACAGGAGGGTAGACTTTCTCAACCACCTCAAATGGGATGTGGAACGCCACCTGCTTTGCTGACAGCTCCACCAGTGGAATCACCTGACCATCTGGGAATGACCAAAGAAAGATCAGCTCAATCAGATGAGGAATAAAGAGGATTAGATGCATCACTCACCCTACTGAAAACTGATAGAATAGATAAGGTATTGATGTTAATAAAATTACCAGGGAGGCTGAGGAGGAGTGATCCCTCTGTAGTTTGAGCACACACTGGGGGGGAACACCACCCCAGGGGAACTGTCCCCAAGGGCCCTGCTAGCAAGAAGCTTTTTCTAAACCTCATTATTGTTCACAATAATTTAAATAACCAACACTAATTTTAAAAAAAAAACTATTAAAATGTATTGAATGAGCTGCTAAGAGAGACGTTGCAAAAATTGGAGTGCACCTAAACTTTTTGCTGCTTTACCCAAATTAAAATGTTTCTTAAAGTCTGGAGCAATGCTAACTCAGAACCAGTTCTTTCAGTTTAAAAACTATTTATTAGATGGTATTACAGAAACAGGAAGATTTCGCCTGTAGGGATGGCACGACTACTTGATTCCACAATTAATTGCAATATAAACCACCATGATTAATTAAATTGTAAAGATACCACTAATATTGTCACTTTCCATAAAAGGATTATGTCTGAAATGCAGGGCTTCAGGATAACTTTTAGCACACAACTTAAATTTAGGTTCACCAGCAAAAAGTTTAGATGTACCAATTTTCCCTGCGTCACTCTCAGCAGCTCATTTTAATACATTTTAAGTATTGTTGGTTGATCATTACCCAAAGATACTGATGGATATTTAAGTCACTGAACAAGAATAAGGTTAAAAATTTTTTTTATTTGAAACGAATTGAATCTTTGCTTATAGAAAATTTACCTCCTCTGATTTATGTGTATTTTTTCATGATATTTATCTACTTGGACCTGAATTTTGTGAAAGGCAGCTCCTCGTTGGGTTTATAAAATGCCATGTTATTTGGCTGCTCAAACAGCCAGATACATCCAGGATTTTTGTTATTGTGTTTGGTTTTTTTTTACATGACAGAAGCTCGTATGAGTCGTTTTGTCAGCTATAACCAATGAAACTCAGAAGGAAGAACAGTCGTCTTCCAACCAGAAGGTCGGTGAATCAACTCCAGGCTTTCCCTGACTACATGTCAAACTGTCCTTGGGCAAGACAACCAACCCCGCGTTGCCTCACAATGCGCCTATCGGGTATGTGTGTGTGTGTGTAAATGGGTGAGTGTCACAGGTAGTATAAAGTCCAAGTCCAAGATATTACTCTTCTCTGGGCTGAGTAAGGAAAGAATGAACACAGCATATGCAGACAGACATTCAGAGAGATGATTAAAGTCCTTACCTAGATACTGATTAAATGTTTTCATGTCATTTTTATAATTCTGTTCAATCTGGTTGGACAGCAGCATAAAGTTAACTCATTTAATGTCCAATACGGATGGAAAAAACAAAAATCTCCAACTTTTTTGATGGAAAGTTTCTCTGTTCAGACATAACAGACAGTGAGGTTGTCAGTGTGCAATGGTCTGTAGAAGAAAGTGTATTTAAGTACAAGAAATGTGGTCTTGTTTTTTTTCCCCCCATCACTTCATGTTTTGTTTATGTGTCAACCAGCAGCTATTCTGCTAAAGGACAGCTGTAAGTTAAAGCTAGCTACATGTTCCTGCTTTCTAAAGACACTTTCAAAAGCATGTAGTTTTCCAGGAAAAAGCCTCCCAAGTCCAAGTAGAGGTCCTGTGGCCTTTTCCATCTGTTTTCTTTAAGAGAAATCCAGAGTTAAAATGTAGGATTTCTTTAATCTTTACAGAGCAGCGGAGATTTAGTTGGAATGAGACTTCTTGGTTACTTTACTTTGCTGTTATTTTGTTATTTTGGCATCAAAGAATAGAAATAAATAAAACTTAAAGACCTATAAGGAGTGTTCACATTGTTTTACACATTTAAAGTGTTGAGAAATGAATTAATGCAGAATAATTGTGATTATGTCTCTGATAATAATTTTACCAATTTGCTGGTTCAGAGTAAAGAACCACTGCTGTGGGAGCTGGACGTGGGTCTGTGAAGACCAGCTAAATGTTGTGACCACCCTATCCAAACGTCCAGAAGCAGTGTCGTCTCTACTGTTTGTGATGGAGGCTCTAATGAAAGCTACATTTCTACTCGACTTGTTAGTCCTCTATGCAGCCTTTGACTTGGGAAATTAGACCCTCCTACACATACCCTACGTCACACATAGCAGCTTCTGCTCCAGCTGCCCTTTAAGATAGTAGTCATCTCAGTGGAGCAGCCACACTTAAAGCCAGACTGATTTGGATCAAGGTGGTGGTTCCATTAGAGAACGCCAGACACCAGTTAAAAAAAACTGTCTTAGACGAGAATGTAGGCAAGAACACCGATTGATAGCTCTTGTCATGGTTTGATCAGAGGTATAGCTGAGCCTCTTTGAGTTAGAAAAAAATTGACTACATGTGAGAATACTGGCAGAATGGTACGAAAGAAGGAGGAAACTGAGTCCAACAAGCATGTAGGATTGAAGCACATCAGAAGCTTTCATAGCTCAGTTTTACTGAGGGATTAAAACTAAGAAAACAGAAAAGAAGAACCATTGCTACATGACCAACTGATGAAGGTCCCACTCATACAATGAGCCCACAATCAGCCATTGGTGTACATCTGTCTCTTGTATTTTCTGTGTGAATACAGTCAGCATTTCCAAACTCTACTGGTCTTTTTTTTTGCCGGCTGATCTTAGAAAAGCAACATTGCCCCGAAACAAGACTTTATACTGATTATCTGTCTAGCGTAGCAAATGAGGGCATGAGAACGTAGGCAGCAGTGGGAAGGTGGCTAACAACACTGTAACATGTTGGGACAAGAAAGACTGGGAAAAAGGATATACTGGTACAGAAAATAGACTGGGACGAGGGATAAATTGGTGACGAAGGCTAGACTGGAACAGAAAATAGACTGGGACAGGGGATGGACTGGGACAGAGGCTAGATCGGTGCAGAGAATAGAATGGGACAAATGATCTACTGGGACAGAAGGTAGACTCGGAGAGAGGCTAGAGGGTTCAACACCTTAAAAGGAACCCCAGCTATTATCACATTTTGGCCTTAACACGTAGTTTTTGCATTGTTCTACTAAAATGAAATTGTTTCTGACGTGAAAAATCCTAATTACTTTTGAAATTGTATGTATTTACTAAATTTCTGAACTCTGGGGGTCACCATTATTTCTCTTGTGCAATGCATTCTGGGAGATTTTGTAAAAGGGTTGCATGCTAGAATACATTGAGGCAAAGGCAAATGTGACTGGTTTTTGTGGTTTCTGTGTGTACTGTGGACACAGTACAACTTCCCAAAAACCCACATTTATGCTGTCCACACTTCTCTCCTCCTTTGAGTCACTTTATAGACCACAGATGCTAACAGAGCTGGACCGCAGTTCAGACTGGCAGCTAAAAACACGGAGAGAAACGTCAGCAACGCTGGATGTCCTGCTGTCAGCCTTAAACTATAAACCCGACTGGGCTGCTCGATTATGGGAAAAACGATAATCACTATTATTTTGATTAAAAGTGAAATCTCGATTATCTAATTTGAAGCGTTGTCTGTCGTAATCCAGACTAGTTTCTTTCCACCAGGTCCCAGTAGCTATTGTTTGTCTCAGCAGCTATGTTCTGCCAGGTGTGATCTGGAATAAATTAGACTGGAAACATTTCGTTTTCACATTGAACTCTGCGTCATATTCGGCTCTATGGTGTGGCTTGACCACAGGTGCGTAGCTGGGGCAAAACATTGGACTGTAGCCACATCCTTCTCAACATCCTCATGATACTCATCATACAGGGCAGGGAGAGACACGATTAAAATAGTGACGAGATGGCAGTGATACCATTTGTCCAAAGTGTTGATGAGTATCTTAAACCCGGGTTGTTCACTGTGTTCACTGAGCGCTGGTCTTTGGCGAGAAAAAGAAGTTATCTTTGTTTATAACGTTTGTTATCTCTCTGTCTCTGGGAGCTGGTGGATTATTTAGTCGCGACTCACAAATATTGAACATTTTTCTATTTCCTTGTGTCGCGTCATAAGCCCCCGTGTGCACGTCTAAGTGAACGAGTGCAACATTTCACATGCATCAATGTCCCATGTTGCTTGGCTGGAGGAGGGCAGCAATTTTCGCTTCATCGCGCAAGTTCCATAGAAAATTAATGGATCGGTTTCACATTGAAAAGACCGAACAGAAAACATTGAGCCAGTATACTGCCATATAGTGCAGAGACCTCTACAACCCTTTTACAACCCAGAATGTACGGAATGTAAACATCAATGTACAAGTACATCAAGTACAAGTGAAATTTATTGTTCAATATTACTAAAAACTAAAATTGATTAAGGGAATTTTCTGTTTATAACGATTTATTTTTATGAAAATCTGGATTTTCCCCCCCCTCTTTTATATGCACCGCACACCCTGTCCTTGGGCTTTCATCGTTCGCAGCTGGCTCAACCCTCCCTCCGCATCTAAGGTGTTTGAAAGCTCTAACAGTGTACAGCAAAGTGAGCCATCAATCACCTGGAAATTAGTAGGGGTGTTGAATTTAATTGTTTCTGTGATGCATCGTGATGCAGACATGGACGATTCTGCATAGATGCAGCAACAGAACATAATCGATTATAATGATGTAATGTAGATATTCTGCCGCCGCTTGCGTGTGTGGCCTAATCTACCCTGCTGCAACAGCTCGGAAGATCCAAGACTGAATCCAGTTTCTGAAACCTTCTCTTAGACAAAACTGTAAAACTAATCTAACATACAGTAAATGAAAATAAAAACCAAAAAATTAGCTTAAGACTAACATGTACTGAATATAGCTGTTAGCATGCACAAACGGACTAAAATGATTTAAACAACTTTGTCCATCAACAAATATTTACCTCAACAATATTCTCTGTGTTCAATTACAAACTGACTAGAATACGTACAGGCAAATGTTTTCTGGACATAAAGGAGAACATGAAAAACAACTTCTTGATTCAATATTCCGTCTAAACTGACTACGGAAAGACTGAAGGGACAAGACTTTACTGCAAGAAATGTTGATAACAATGTCACATTATAGTAATGTTTAATTTTCCAGCAATTTAAAAACAAAGTTCAATAATTAAGTTTAAAATAACATAATTGCTTACATTTTTATTTTGTTTGTCAATATCAGGGCATTCAGATTGATTTCTGAAATAATTATAAATTAACTAGGAGTTCATATCTGACTGTTTGTATTCATTAATGAAGAAAGTAACTGTACATAATAAAGAAAACTGAGGCTGCAACACATATTGATGCATCTCTGTATCGAATTGAATCGTTGACAAGATAATCGTAATCTAATCGAATCGTAAGACCAGTTGAAATGCACAGCCTAAGAAATTAGCTGTGTATTTAACCGCAGTGAGAAATGTAGATTTCTTCACAATGCAGAAGAGAAGTTCAGCCCACAAATTCGTTAAGAGATGACATACGGGGGAGTTAATCTGCAGTGGTTCCTGTATGATAAGGATCCAGATGGGAAAAAAAATCACAGATGCACCTGTGTTGCATCTCTTTATGAAAGATATTATGTTGTTTAAACGCAACACATTTTGCAAGTTTAATATTGCTTTAAATGAGTTTGAAATGTTTTAAGAAAGAAAAGGAAAACAAAATCTATTAAAATTCTAAATGGCTTTGGTTTGGAAAGAAATCTGAGATTTTATTTTTGGGCCATATTGTCCAGCCCTAGTGTCAAACAGCAGCTATTCGGCTAAAGGACAGCTGGAAGTCAAAGCTAGCTAGATGTTTTTACTGCTTTCTAAAGAAATGTTCAAAAGCATTGTTATAACGTAGATTCCATGAAGAAGCCTCTCAAGTCCGGGTAGAGGTCCTGTAGCCTTTGTTTGCTCTGAGAGAAATCCACAGTTAATATGTAGGATTTATTTAACCTTTACAAAGCAGAGGTGATCTTTGCTAGTTTGGTTGGTTTGTTATATTATTTTGTTATGTTGGCATCAGAAGACAGAAATAAATAAAACTTAAAGACCTATAAGGAGTGTTTATGTGATTTTACACATTTATAGTCAGTCAGTCAATCAGTCAGTCATTTTCTGTACCGCTAGTTCCCATTAGGGGTTGCGGGGTGAGCTGGAGCCTATCCCAGCAGTGTTTC
>JBAMHW010000018.1:214571-230810 GCA_037177495.1 Rhadinocentrus ornatus | reverse complement strand
CACACACACACTCATTCCTAGGGAGAATTTAGTTCACCAATTAGTCACCAATTAACCTAACATGCATGTCTTTGGACACATTTATAGTGTCAGGAAATTAATGTATGCAAAATAATTGTAAAATCAGAATGATTTCTCTGACAATAGTACCAAGAGAATCTGTAATAGTGACATCCCAATTTATACAACCATAATTTAAGTGTAATGACAAGAACAGATTTAAGCCAAATATACAAGTAAGGATTCATTCTGCAAGTCTGAAAAGTACAACAAAAATTCCAAATTTTACATGCCTATTTTTTACTCAGATTTTCAAATTTGCAAAAACGTGTGTACAAGTTACAAAACTTAGCTCCATAAAGTCTCAGAGCTGAATCAGACAGCAACAGAAAATTTCCTGTAGCCGGACGGAATTCAAAGCAACACATCACAACATCATAGAAAGAAATGTATAAGTGTCCTTTTCCAACCTTTAACCTTGACAGTTGGGGAGTTCGGTCCGGCGGACTGTTTCCTCCATCCTCTCCAGTTTTGACAGAGGCTCTCGGCCTCGGAGATGAAGGAGCACAAAGAGTCTTCCTCAAACCTGTCCGAGTCTTCAAAGGAGCACCTCTCTGCATCCTCCCACTCGGCAAACATCAGATCCATCACATCCACTTTCTACCTGCTGGGAGCCCACAGGACTGCGGAGAGACAGCGGCCTTCCAACGGTCAGAGATTCAGGGGGAATGCCGGTGAGCTGGGGGAGGGTGAAGACTGGGGGAAGGGAGGCCACAGGAACCAAAACACAACACAGCTGAGAGGCTTACTGATGGGGCCCGAGCACGGCTACATGTTAGGACCAGGCCGTAATGTGTTTTCCATTAGAAAATACACAACGGAACACTTCTCTGTCCCCGAATAAGTATTTTAGTGTTTTAGGATATTTTACCAGCACGGTAGTCCAAAGTCTGGTTTTCAGTTTGGCTGACCGTCACCAGATAAAAGAATCTGTCCGTCCAGCTGAGAAGTATGTTTGTCAACCAGCCCGAAGAGTTCACAGTCCAGGTTCAGATTAACAACACCGAGAAACGCTCTGCTGGATTAAAACATGACAGTACGTCAGGGTTCATCCTTCTCACACAGCAATGTTTTTACCGTTAAAGTCGGTGTCGCCAACTGTCTCCCCAGTCCCACCTCACTGATCTCGCTGTTCAGAGTGGCAGGTGAAGAAAATTACTGATCAGGTCAACTGAAACGCGAATTTATAGCTGTCAAACTTACAGATAGAAGTCACAAACAGCCAGAATCCAATGTAGGCAGATACCGCTGGGCTACATTTAGTTATTAGCACCTTAGCTTAGCCGTTTGTTAGCACTGCAGAGCTAACCGCTCTGAGCTAACTTCAGCCAGTTTCTGAAGCTGTTTGTTTACATGTACTGATAATGATGTGCACTCTTCACACTAAAACCGTCACGCGCGTTTAAGTCACCCGTGTTCTCTGTTTTATTTAGACATCAGTCCGTTAATATTTCGGTAATAAATCCGGATGTTTTCCGTTCTTTGTTGACAGTACTAGAAGCTTCTGTGTGTGACTGCTGCTATATTCCTGAGTCATTTACGCTTCTTCACATATTCCCCGCGCCTTTCACCGGTTGTGTTGGCCTTTTAAAGTAGTCTGTGGCTCCAAATGACAACGACATCAACAAATAATATCCCGTATCCCTTTCGTCTAAAGCTCTCAAAGGCTATCAGTCTGCCGGGGGAAGATGGCTCACCTTTCCTAGAGCTCCTCCTCCATCAGCTGATCAGAGCTTCCGGCTGCCAGCGGCTCAGAGAAGGTTGTCGCGAGGCAAAAACTCAGAGGGCACCAAGACATAAAAACTGTACTGATATTGACCATGAAGCCTAGGGAAAATGAGTCCATGTAGAACCAGTTTCCGACAAAGTTTTCTCGATATTTTTTTCTATGAATTAAGCTTAAATGGCTAAAAATTAAATCGACTCTTATTTCCATTTATTATGGATATACACAGTTCTGTCTTCTTCTGTCTGTGATTGACTGGTTACCTGTCCTCGTGAACCCAGTGACTTGGGGAAGTGGAGGTGTATGGAGTGATAAGAGTGCCACAAAAATAAATAAATAAATCTGAAAAAGAATAAGACAACAAGTTAGTAATTATTTACACAGATTGTAAAAGCGTATGCATTTAACAAAAAATCCAGAATTAAATTAGTAAATTATTGATACAAAAAGCTCTTAAAAAAAAAAAAAGATAATTTTACAAAAAAAAAAAATTTTTTTAATTTTTCTGAATTTGACAAAATAAATTTTAAACATTTTTAGTTTAGTTTAGTGGTAATGATTTTAGTTTTATTGTATGTTTGTCTCAATTCAATTCAAAATCCATACTTTTAACATGGTGTTATATTATGTATTCCTGCCATGCCAAACATGTATGAATCTGAAAAACAGAAACCTCTGTTTTACTGCATTAAAAAGATTATTTTTACAATAAAAGAAATCTGTTTTTTGTTTTTCTGAATTAACTAGATACATTTTTTTTACAAAAAAATAAACAAAACCTCAGTTTTTCAAATGAAGTTTATTTTTACACAAAATAAAAAAATTCATTGACTTTTTCTAAATGAAGATAAATTCATAAAAGAAAATCTCTGTTTTTAGGAATGAGCAAGGCAGTCTTTACAAAAAATGATAAAGCTTTAGTTTGATTAATTAAGATATTTTTTTTATAAAAAATCAAATATCTGTTCTGTTTACCTTAACAAGATAAAAAAACACTGCTGTTTTAACAGATTTCTTTTTGTAAAAATGATCTTATTTCAGCATATTTCAGCAATAGCAGCAAAAAATAAATGTGGAAATATTAAAACAAATAAAACTGTTCTGAATTCCCACTAGAGGGCAGTGTTGTTGTTGTTTTAAGATAGGCATTACTAAGGACAGCTAAATGTGTTTTGGGTCCTTTGGTTTTTTTCAGCCTATCGTTAATGTGCATTGTCATTCCACACAGAGCAGGCAACAGGAAAAACGTATGCGTGCTTGATCTACAGTAAGTTCGTTGCACATGCCCTTTATGTGGAAAGCATTATTATTTGTTGTTATTTAGTCACTATGCATGTCAGAGTGTGTTAATGATACAGTTTAATATAAAGCAGATGTTAATTGCCGCGTTTAGTGCTTCTGCTATGCTAACAGCTACCTTAAAGCTACTAAGCTAAAGCTAATTCACCGAATAGAGCTAACCCATACTGAAGGTGGTTTTTTGTTAGTATTAGGAGAATGTTAAGAGGGTTACATAATAACTGAATATATATTTATTTGCTTGTTGTTTCAGAACCATACGTATATACCTACAAATCTACAGCCGTCTACACACGCCTTAGCAGCAGCAGCAGCAACATTCCCTTTTTCCAGAATTCCTCTTCGTATTCCTCATACGCTGCAATGAGAACCTTTTGTTCCAGTGGGGTGAATAACTGGCAGCTTTTTGTCAGCGGTTGCCATGGTGACTCTAGGTATCAGAATTCCATTGATGATGGATTTTTTTGGAGTTCCTAACTCTGGGTAAAGATATCCAGATTTGAATGGATATATGAACCAACTAAAAGCAGTTCATCTGGAACCAGAAACCAGTTTGTTGGAGTTGATTTGTGAAACAGGAAATCAAATTTCTATCATATTTTTGTTTTGTTATGTATTCACAAAACAGACACAACTGTTGTAAAGTGATTTCTCTTTACACATACGGTTCCTAGAAACCTGTTCATAGAAAAACTTTTAAAAATGTTAACGAAGAAAATGTGTACATTGTTCTGTCTTAAATGTCTTATGAAGCAATGCTAAAACATAATTTTAGTTATATTTAGTTGTTGTAAACCATACTAATGCAGTGCTTAATATTGTTTTTAGATTAATTTTACAGATTATAACAACACAAATACCAAGAAGTAGAGAGGAGGCAGCAAGAGATGTTTGAATGTAGAAAAGATGTGACACCAGGAACAGAGAGAGGAGTTAGAAGATGAAGTGGACATGATGGAAAAAGTCTGGTAGGACAGCATTAAATCTAACTCTTGACCATGGATGTCGTACTTAATCAACTCCAGGGAGAAAGGAACATACTCTTCTTTTTCAGCCAGTGACAAGTCTGTAGCATTATTAGCATGTTTGGTCAGAAGTTTCTTCTTCTGACAAACACACTGTAGAATATCCTGGTGTACCAGACCAACTCTTAGGACAAATAATCACATAATCATTCTTGGTTAAAACATTTAAGTCAGCATTTGAGGGCATTCTGGTTTGTCTCTGGTAGACAGAATGTTTAATCCAGTGTCAATCCATTCTGCAGAAATTTGGCTGTATTTACTTTAGAAGGATTTTTATTCATTCAGGAATGTTGCTTATAACATAATGAACCAGATTCAGACGTTTTTTCAACCTTCTGGTTGTAGTTTCCCTAGAGGTATTTTAAACCATCTTCCACGTCTGTCTTTACATCCATGAGGTGGACTTTGCATGTTAATGCTGAGTGAATGAACTTCTTAGTTCTTTAAATAGACACCATTTATTGTTGTAATAAGTATTATCCTATCTGTCACCTTTTCTTATTGTGATTTATAACTATGTTTTTTTAATGTCAGCATCCTTCCCATTTCAACCCAGTATTTAATCCATTATAGAAAACCATGTTGTCTGGCTTTACTCTGTATAAGAAGAGTTTTTGTACAATGAATGAGACCTTTAAAGAGTTCAAGCATGCATTTATTTCTATTTCTCTTGCTTAATGAGGGGATTCATTATATTTTGTCTGACACAGATTCAGGCATAAATACATTAAATATTTATCATTATTTCATAGAAGAGCAACAAAAATATGTAAGTGATGAAACATGTGAAAAACAACAAAATGAAGTAATGCAACCCAAGTATGCAAATCCCAATAATGCAAGTCCTTAAATGACATAGTAGATAAACTGGTTAACAGTAGTCTCCTTTCTGCTGTTGACAGTGGTGTAAGGGGCTGTTCAGACCTAGAGCCAACATGTGGCCTGGCTTCCTGGCTGCTCACTGCTGCTCACCGGATACCTGATCAATGACTGGGAAAATACAACAATACTACAGTCTCTTCTTGAGCCTCAGATTATTCAGTGAACTATTTAACTGCATAAATGTTATATGCTCGCTAGTGGTGGAGATAATGGGGCCACTCTCAACATGCCTGGGGCTGGGGTTTCTCCCAGCCTGGTCTGGGTGTGGCTTTCACATTGTATTTGACTGGCTGGAGGACCACGCCAAACTTGCCATCTAGGCTGGGAAGAGGGTGACTCGATGGAACGGAAAGAGTGAAACGCTGTAAGATCCAGGACAGGAAGAGGAAGAGCTCCATCTTCGCCAAGGCCTCGCCCAAACAAACCCTGACCCCAGCACCAAATGGCAGGTAGCTAGATGATGGTATGGTCAGACCGCTTCCTTTGTTGTTTACAAACCGGCCTGCAGAGGAACAAGAGATGCTTCAGTTACCAGATTATCTATCTATCTATCTATCTATCTATCTATCTATCTATCTATCTATCTATCTGTCCATCCGTTCGTCTGTCCCGCCCACCTACCTACCTACAGTGGGGCAAAAAAGTATTTAGTCAGCCACTTAAATAGATGAGAGACTTTGTTATATACCCTTTGGTGGCAATGACAGAGGTCAAACGTTTCCTGTGAGTCTTCACAAGGTTTCCACACACTGTTGCTGGTATTTTGGCCCATTCCTCCATGCAGATCTCCTCTAGAGCAGTGATGTTTTGGGGCTGTCGCTGGGCAACACGGACTTTCAAATCCCTCCAAAGACTTTCTATGGGGTTAGGATCTGAAGACTGGCTAGGCCACTCCAGGACCTTAAAATGCTTCTTACGAAGCCACTCCTTTGTTGCCCGGGCGATGTGTTTGGGATCATTGTCATGCTGAAAGACCCAGCCATGTTTCATCTTCAATCCCCTTGCTGATGGAAGGAGGTTTTCACTCAAAATCTCACGATACATGGCCCAATTCATTCTTTCCTTTACGTGGATCAGTCGTCCTGGTCCTTTTGCAGAAAAACAGCCCCAAATCTTAATGTTTCCACCAACATGCTTTACAGTAGGTATGGTGCTCTTTGGCTGCAACTCAGCATTCTTTCTCCTCCAAACATGACAGGTTAAGTTTTTACTGAAAGGTTCTATTTTGGTTTCATCTGACCATATGGCATTCTCCCAATCCTCTTCTGGATCATTTAAATGCTCTCTAGCAAACTTCAGACGGGCCTGGACATGTACTGGCTTAAGCAGGGGGACACATTCTGAGTCCCTGGCAGCGTAGTGTGTTACTGATGGTGGCCTTTGTTACTTTGGTCCCAGCTCTCTGGAGGTCATTCCTCCGTATGGTTCAGGGATTTTTACTCACCCTTCTCGTGATCATTTTGACCCCACAGGGTGAGATCTTGTGTGTAGCTCCAGATAGAGGGAGATTATCAGTGTTCTTCCATGTCTTATAATTGCTCCCACAGTGTATTTCTTCACACCAAGCTGCTTACCTATTGCAGATTCAGTCTTCCCAGCCTGGTGCAGGTCTATGATTTTGTTTCTGGTGTCCTGTGACAGCTCTTTGGTCTTGGCCATAGTGGAGTTTGGAGTCTGACTGTTTGAGGTTGTGGACAGGTGTCTTTTATACTGATAACGAGTTCAAACAGGTGCCAATAAAACAGGTAATGAGTGGAAGACACAGGAGCGTCTTAAACAAGAAGGTCTGTGAGAGCAAGAAATCTTGCTTGTTTGTAGGTGACCAAAAACTTATTTTTACCAGGAAATTTTGCTAATTAATTTATTAAAAATCAGACAATGTGATTTTCTGATTTTTTTTTTCTCATTTTGTTTTTCATAGTTGAGGTTTACCTATGATGAAAATTACAGGCCTATCTCATGTTTTTAAGTGGGAGAACTTGCACAATTGGTGGCTGACTAAATACTTTTTTGCTACACTGTACCTGCCTACCAGGAACATGAATAGGTGCATAAACCAATTTCCAAATCATAAAAGAAGAAAAATTACATAGAAGAATTTGCACCAGTTTTGAATTTTATGTGCAAATGAGTATCATAATACTACCACTATGCTGACTTGATCAATAGATCCCATGCACACTTTTCCACTTCCCAGTCTTCACCTCACTTACATCATCTATCGCTCAACCCATACAAGCAAGACACACACAAGATGATCTTAACCTGCTTATAGCATGACACACAACAGAAGAAAAGTTATTTGTTAGGTGTTACTGTGATTTTTTCATTTGAATCAGCTGATATTAATTGGAAACTGAAGAACTTATAATTGACAGAAGTTTTTTTTTTTCTCACCAGGATCAAAGATCTCCGGATTGTCCCATTCCTTTTCATCATGGTGCAATGACCACAGGTTGATGATGACTCGAGTTCCTTTTCTCACTGTGAAATCCCCAATGCTACAGACGAATCAGAAAAAAATGTCTTAGTTTTAATGTTTGCTGGTTTTAAATTCTTAATAAATAATAAAACCACAGTGAATGTCATTGGGATTGCTGAAAGAGTACCTGGTATCTCTTGTAAAATATACAAGAGATACCAGGTAAAATGCAGAGCAGAATTTGCCAATAATTATAGGCCTAATAAAGGGATTAATGAAGTAAAATTATTCTTATTCTTATTCTTATTCTAACCCTACCTTACCTTGTGTCACAGAGGGCCACATGGGGGATGAGGAGGGGAGCCACAGGACGGATCCGTAACACCTCTCTGATCGTGGCCTCCAGATAGGGCAGACTACCTCTGTCTCTAAGCTGAGGAGCCCGGTCCACCCCGACCTTACTGTCCAGCTCATCCTGGATCTGTCCCTGCACCTGAAAAGAATAAATAAATAAAATACTTTGCTCTGTGGACCTGCTGGGGCTTTGGTACCTCGGGCTCCCCCCTGTCTCCCCATGGTGCTTTGGGGTGCGGCGTGATCACGGCCTCCCTACAAGCACACATTTCATCCTTGTTGCATGGTCACACATGCACGTTTACACGTGCATGCTCACAAATGTGCTCATCTCTCCATCTGCTTTTCAACTAGATCTTGCTGATGTTTGTGTGTTGGTACGTCTCTCTATAGGTACTGTTGTACTTTTTCATATTACCATTATCCTAATTTCCTTATTTATGATATAATTCTGTGGTAGTTTATTTTGTTTTTGTAAATACTGATGTGATTTAGGTAGCCTAAACAACTTGTATTTTCACATTTCAATTCCGACCGTTTTTTTTTTCTCCCCCTTTTCTCTCCTCCTCTATCTCCCTGTCAGGTTCGGCACTGACATATCAAGACTGAAGAAAATAAGATATATATAAAAAAAATATTTTAAACATCAAGGGCAGCCATTCATATAACATGTCTCCTTTGGAAGAGCAAATCTGTCCGGTAAAATATGGCACACAGGCCTCCGTTCTGTATGTTAAAACGCTGGACAGGACAGGGTAAAAAAATAAATAAAATAAAATTTTGATCATTTTACTATTGTTAACTTTTATCTCAACCATTTGCTAAAAACTCTTGTTAACTTGTCCACAAGAAAATAAAACATTTATTCGTGCTTTTTTCTTAGTGTGAACTTTAAAGGGTTATACTAAACTGGAAAATGAAGACAAATCTACACGCAGTCTATTGTTAAAATTGCTGATTGGTGAGTATTATAATTAGAATTTATGAATATAATATAATGTTTGAAATACTTATGTCTCTTTGTTCAACCTTTACAAATGTTATTGTTCTGGGAGACTTTAACACACATGTGAACTCCCCCTCTTCTCCCTTGGGAGTGGAATTCCTGAAAATGTTAGTCTTGATCAACAACAGCATATCGGAGTTCCCCCACACACACAAAGGGCCAAATACTGGACTTGGTCATTACAGACTCCATTCCCATTCAGTCTGCAGTTCTATGATATGGATTTGTCAGACCATAAGGCCATTTCACTGGACATAACATCTGCTCCATTTTCTAAACCAAAACGTAAAATCCACTTCAGAAGTATTGCACAAATCAACCCAGTCTGAAGATTTAAAGTCTGAAGATTTAAAAAATCTTTCCACCGTTTTCAGGTCCACCAATGACTGTGCTGAATACTATAACAGCCCAGTTGTCGGCATTTTGGGCAAACATGCCCCCTTGAAGACTAGACCTGTTTTTTCACACGGCCCGCTCCATGGTACCCAGGGGAACTGCAGTGGCTGAAAACAGCTGATCGTGTTCTTGAGTAGCGTTTTAAAACTTCTGCCCTGACCGCCATGAAGTTGCTCACCGTGAGCACAAAAAACATTTTGCAAAATCACTCAAAAGTGCTCATTCTCTGTACTACTCCAATCTGATAAATAGAGCTCCTGGTAACTCCAAACAGTTATTTTCCACCATAAATCACCTCTTGAAGCCTCAGAGAAGCAGTGCAACAAATTTAGTGAATTCTTTGCAACTAAAGTAAACACCATCCGTAGCTCTCTGGCCCGCCTTACCTTCGAACCCTCCGCCAAGCCAGCTGAGTCAGTGAACAGGTTTGTGGAGTTTGAGGAGGTCACGGTGAAGCAGGTGGAATGCATTTTCCACAGGATGGGGTCCTCCACCTGTCCACTGGACTTTCTCCCCAGGGCTTTGTTAAAACAGCATCTCTTGGCCATAAGCCCTCTTATAACTGTGACAATAAATTCTTCCCTCAAATCTGGTTTGGTTCCATCACCCCTAAAAACAGCTCTCATTAGGCCACTACTTAAAAAATCTGGTCTAGACCCAAACACCTTGTCAAATTACGGGCCAATCTCCAACTTGTCTTTTATTTCAAAGGTCCTGGAAAAAGTGGTGGTTACCCAGCTTGAGGGCCACCTGAAGACTAGTGAAAAGTTTCAGTCTGGTTTTCATTACCCTGGTCTGCTGCTGGCGGCTGACAAGGGGTTTCCATCTCTTCTGGTCCTCTTTGATCTAACAGCGGCTTTTATTAAAGTGGACCAAAATATACTCCTTCACAGCTTGCAGTATACCACTGGTCTGACTGGAACTGTCCTTGAATGGTTCCAGTCTTTCATCACAGTTAGGGCTGAATATGTGGCCCTGGGAGATGCCAGGTTGAGGCCTCACGCTGTCACCTGTGGGGTCCCTCAGGCAAGGCTGGATTATCCAATGGCCATAATGGGCACGGGCCCAGGGGCCCACACCCACTTGGGGCCCAGGTGGGGTCTGCATTAGCATTTGGCAAAAAATATATATATATAAATAAACAAAGGCATTAAGTTTTAGATATGGGAGCAGATAACCAATAAGAAGCACGTAGATACAATTTTTAACCTTAACAAAATTATTTGATTGGTGGGATGCGATTGTGGACACCATGGGGGGGGTTTCGACTGAGCTGGTTCCAGTGCTGGTTCGGAGCCAGAGCCTGCCTAAGCACCGGCTCTTTGACATTCCACTGCCCAAGCACCAGCTCCTGGCTCATAAAACTGGTTCCAACTCTTTGCTGGACCATATCTAAGAACTGCTTCACGGCAGGGGTTAGGGGCAGGTTAGAGCTCGGACAAAAGGCTGCTTTCTGATATCTACAGAAGGAGATGCTGCAGCAGGCTATAAAACAACCGTTGACTAGCTAGTAAATTACTTAAAAAGACTGAAAAAATGTTCAATGACCATAAAAAAAAAAAAAAAACCCAAACAAACACATTTTGAATGTTTGCGGAGATTGCTTGAAAAACATCTAATAAAACTTTTTAATTCCACTATATATCATTAGTGAATAATAGAATGCTTACAACAGATACTTATAATAATTAATGTGCCTAGCTATGTAATATAGTGCTAATGTGTATATATATATATATATATATATATATACATATTACCAGGGCAGAGCTGAATGACATGTGGATGAGGCAATTGAGCCATTTGATTCAGGTGTATTAGAGAAGGGTTGCATCTACTCCATCCCTCTCTCCACATCTGTGACGAACCTTGGGATCGTGTTTGACCCCAACTGTTCATTTGACCACTGCTTTCAATATCTCTGTAAAACATCTTTTTTTTTCCTCTCAAAAACATTTCCAAACTCCGCCCCTCCCTTTCCTTCAGTGATGCTCAAAACCTGGTCCACACCTTTGTCTCCTCCAGGCTGGATCACTGCAATGCCCTCCTCGTCAGGATCCCGGGCAGGAGCCTGCAGAAGCTTCAGCACATCCAGTACTGCACTGGCCACATCCTGATGAGGAGGCCCAAATACAACCACATCACCCATGCAGTCACCCATGCAATGCAGTCCCAGCAATGGCTCCCTGTCCAGCAGAGGATAGAGTATAAGATCTGTCTGCTCACATTCCAGTGTCTGCATGGCCACGCTACTGGCTACCTGACAGAGCTACTGACTCCACACACCACCATTTGCCACATGCGGTCCACTGACTAACCGATTTTGCCCACCCAGGACCAGACTCAGCACAATGGGGGACAGGTCCTTTAAGGCTGCTGCTCCACAGCTGTGGAATGCCCTGCCTGAACACCAGAGGGTGCCACAGACAGTGGAGTCTTTTAAAAAAACACCTGAAAACTTTTTTATTCAGAAAGTCTTTTATATAATTTTGTGTATTTATTAGTTCATGAAATTATGTGTTTTTATGCTTCTTTTAATGTCATTTTAACTTGTAGCACTTTGAGATTTTCTCTAAAATGTAAAGTGCATTATGAATAAAATGTATTATTATTTATTTATTTTTATTATTAATTTTTCTTATGTCTTGTCATACATTTTTCTGATTTGTTTTGTATAAAATTCATAAAATATTTTCTATTCATTCTTTATGACTGATCATTTTCATCAGTGGGCTCTTACACTGATCTCAACCATCACAACCAAACCTTCTGCTAAGCCTAAAACACAACCTAACTGTGACTTTAAAGTACGACTTGATTAATTCTTAACCCTAAATATAATTTTGTACCAGTGGGGACAAAACCTTTGTCCACATGTTAACAGAAGCACTATGAAGCACTTAACTTTCCCTCAGAATGAAATAAAACAAGTACTTGAATTCACGGTTCTTGTTGTAGACTAGACAGAATCCAGCAGGTGTGAGCTTACATGAAGGGTTCTATTAATTAAACAAACAACATGAGGGAGAAAAAAAAACTTCTAATTGTGAATATTCCCTCGTTAAGACAGTTCCACCCGTCACCTAAACGCAACACTGCAGCCTCGGCCTTACCTCTGGGTGATGGATGAGGTAGGTGATAGCCCATTTGAGAACAGTGGTAGTGGTTTCAACACCAGCCCCAAAGATGTCTCCTACAGTCATGAGGAGATGGTCATCACTGAGGCCCACAGACTCGGCACTAATTTCAGTGGTGTTGTTGTTTTCAGCACTGCGTTTAGCTCTTAGCAAGGCATCCATCAGGTCTCTCTGTACATGATCGCTGTAGTCTGCCTGAGAGGTAGTACATATCAATGACCAGTATACACATCATAGAACACTGTGTACAGCAGTTCATGGGTTTGGATTTAGCAAATACAGCCAAGCCGATGAAGCAGAACTACATCAAGAAAAACTGATGTTGGTTTTAAGGGAGCCGTGGGTCAGATTACACATCTGAATGATAACAACACAATAAATGGAAGGAAAAATACACTAAAGATGTAAATCTCACTATGTTTACCTAAATTCTGCATTAACTACGTTTTGGTAAAACGTTATTATAAAAAAAACCATTCACAACCAGTTAATTGGAGTAAAATGAAATTGTACTCAGTTTTCACTTGATCACACATTTCCCTCATTATTAACACACCGATCATCACTGGAGACCGTACCTTGTGTTCTTCGTATTTTTTCTGTAGAAGTTTGTCTCTGATTTCCACACACTGTTTTAGAAGATGCAAGTCTGCGTTGGGAAAGATCTGTGACAGCAACAAATATACACATTCACACAACAGAATTTACACATTTTAGTATTAAAGTAATCATTAAAAAAAACTTTCTATCTGTAAATTAAAAATATGTGAAATATCCTCCTCTGCATGAAAACTGTTGCGATTATTTTCCATTAAATTAATTTAGAAATCAGTAAAGTTGTAAGAGGAGAGAAAAGTCATAAACCAATACGAAAATTGGCTCTATTTAAAAAGTCAGAATGGACCTTTAACAGTATCTTATGTCTTCCTGTGTCACATTTAAAGTCATGGTTTCTGTTTGCAGTGTTCTGGTTGCCTGACCTGTAACCAGGGAAAGATATCTACAAGGCTGTCTTTAGCCACCGTGTCCACGATGCCCTGGCTGTAGCGCAACATGGCTTCAAACTCTGGGTCGCCTCTGCAGTAGGACGAGTTGAAGCAGAGACAGCAGATGACATTGGTGACAGCCCGAGTCAACTCGGGAGACAGATCCAGAGCCAGTCCAGCGGCCGCTGCCTCAGACAGGGTGGAACAGAGAGACTTGGCCTCCAACTGGACTGAGGAAGACACATCAAACAAAGCTTCCTCTTACTGATATGTTTACATAGAAATGAGACATTCACTGGTCTATGTGCATCTGATTACTTCGGGTTTTGTGAGAGTGTGGGGTAAATGTTATTGTTAATGTCTAATTGTGTAAATGAGATGATGCTCTCCATGGTGAAAGTGAGCTCAGGTGTCAGTGCTGCTTCATAATAAACTTCACACGTGATTTACTTAAACTCTACATGTAGTCTTGTACTCACTGATCCTCTCTATGGTGGCCGAACCCTCTCCAAACACGCTTAGTGCTCCGTGAACTATTTTCCTGTGGAACCTCCAGGTAGCGCTGTAGTCTCCAAATGCAATGTCTTTCCCATCTCTGGTCAGAACATCTGTGGTCACCTTTTTCACAGAGAACATAAACGGAAAACAAACCAAAGAAAAAGAGAATGACTACTGCTCAAGCAGAGAAGAAGCAGAATATATAAAGCTGTGATTACCCACAGTTCTGGGTCTTCCTGCAAATATCTTTCCTTTCTTCAGCAGGACTTCTTTGGCGTGCACGTGATGGTTGATGATGATGACCCTGTGGGAGCCCATCATCAGAGAGTATGTCTGCCCGTATTTCTTCTGCAGTTCTTTGAAAAGCACATGAGGAGGGTGTGGGCTTCGCAGACACAACAGACTGCCAATCAAGGGTAGCGTTGGAAGGCAGGGAGGCTCCTGTGGTCCCCATGCAGACTTAAGTAATAAGTGCAATGCAAACAAAGATAGGATAATGACAGTGAAGACAAAGAGGCACAGAACCCAATTCATAGCTGAGTTAAGAAGGTCCTGACTATATCTGGTTCAGCAGTGGCCATGTATCTGAGAGAGAAGAGGTAAAGGAAGGTGCAATGCTTAAATGCAGCCACACTTTTATGCAGCAACTTCAATGCCACAGCCTTGAACCAGACTATTTACGACTGTGCCAAATTAAACAAGATAAGAGATGCTCTTAATCCTTGACAAAACCACAGAGATACAATTTTATTCTCAGTTTAATAAGAAATGTTTAAAATTGATGAAGACAACTTTATAAAAGCTGCAAATTATGTAAATTTATCATGAATTCTTGACTAAACCAGGCTCAGCCAGATTCAAATGGCTGAGGTTGCAAATGTACAAAATACAAACCAAAAACAGGGCACCTTAAATGTACATTAACAGCCAAGTCATCACAATTAACTGCGATTGGGAATGAACATTTTTACTTGTTTTAATGTATTTTGTCTTACTTTTTCTGACACTAAAGATTTTTTTTCTTGCTCAATCGCAGTTAAGAGTTAAAATACATTCCAAACATTAGATTACTAATTATATATATGCAGAGAAAAAAAATTATAATACAATAAACAAAGGGCATTATGAAATCAGGTTAAACTGTTAAAATCTTAACTGCATTTGTATTTTTCACCAATCTCAATTTTACAGTATAAGTTAAAATCCTTCTTTTAGTGACTAAAAGTGGGTTAAGTTTTGAAATACCTACCCACATATGTGAATAGAGAAATTTTCAATAATGTTGTAGGTGGAAATGTTGCATTTCATCATTCATTCATTCAGCTATTTTAAATTACTGCAGTGTATGTCACCAAAAAGCTAAAAAAAATATATGCTGTTATGTGAAAGGCCTTGTGTCTTTTTTAAGTGCTTTGATTAGCTGAGGTTGTGCTAATTCATTATTAATTCATTTATATTTGACTCTTGATGTTTATTATTGTATCTTTTGTTCCTGTTCCCATATTGCACTTGTACTTGGTACTGCTCATATGGCATCATCTTATACATTTTATACTAACCTTGCTAATTATTTACTAGTGTATGCTCCCTAGCATTTAGAAATCAACTAACTGGGAGCCTGGGAGAAATGGCAGTTCGTGAAGGCGTTGTCGTCTGTTTTGACCCTCCCCGCGCACCGTTCTTCCTCAAAATACAAAATGGCTTCAGCTGAGTCTCAGCCGCGTTTCGGCCAGTCTGTCAAAGGTTTGTTGTCCGACAAAGTGGGCTCGTGCAGCGGGGACGTGATCGCGCTAACCCGCCAGGTCCTGAAGGGGTCCCGGAGTCAGGAGGTACGGCAGCACGAGCCGGTTTTTACCTGTTTTTGGATGTAGATGACGTCTTCCCCAGAAGGTGGCCTTTCTGTGTGGAGTTTGCATGTTCTCCCCGTGTATGCGTGGGTTCTCTGGCTTCCTCCCACCATCCATACACCGTCACTGTAACAAACTGAAACATCCCATTTACAAAAAAAGCACCTGTCTGTCATATCAGTTAAATCACTGCAAATGGGTAACATTTCACGAGATGTTGATCAGGGAATAACTGATTATCTACTAGATGTCTGAAAATCCTCCCACATACAGTAAATCCCTGTGTATTAATTCAGCTTTTAAATCTCTGAGATCACAATATAAAAACCCATGTTTGGCAGCTGCTTCAGGTGGAGGAGACTCAGGGTTTCTGATAGGAAACCTGCTAGAGAGGGGTATACAGTTACCATGGTAAATCAGAGTTTGACTTACCTCTCTTTCTTGAATCAAAAACCCTGAGTTTTCTTCTAGAGTTCCAGAGGTGAAAGGTCTGGACTGCAGGCAGGCCAGTTCAGCAGCCAGAACTTCTCCTGTGAAGCCATGCTGTTGTGATGGATGCAGGATGTGGTTCAGCATTGTCTTGCTGAAACCTGCAAGGCCT
>JBAMHW010000018.1:165257-186545 GCA_037177495.1 Rhadinocentrus ornatus | reverse complement strand
TCAGGGAAGGCCTTGCAGGTTTCAGCAAGACAATGTTGAACCACATCCTGCATCCATCACAACAGCATGGCTTCACACGAGAAGAGTCCGGCTGCTGGACTGGCCTGCCTGCAGTCCAGACCTTTCACCAATACAAAACATCTGGAGCATCATCCAGCAACCAATTTCAAGGACTGGAGAGCAACTAGAATCCTGCATCAGACCAGAATGGGACATTCCTCTCCTAAAACTCCAGCAACTGGTCTCCTCACTTCCCAGACATTTCCAGACAGTTGTTAGAAGAAGCGGAGATGCTACACCATGCTGAACATCACCCTGGAACTACTTTTTACACCATGCCGAACATCCCTCTGGAACTACTTTTTACACCATGCCGAACATCCCCCTGGAACTACTTTTTACACCATGCCGAACATCCCCCTGGAACTACTTTTTACACCATGCCGAACATCACCCTGGAACTACTTTTTACACCATGCCGAACATCACCCTGGAACTACTTTTACCCAGACGTGTTGCTGCCATCAGATTCACTATAAGCTCATATTTTCCATCATGTGGTAAAATGTCTCAGTTTCATCATCTGATTTGCTGTTTATTTTCGACTTTGAATAAAATATGAGTTGATGAGTTTTATAATTCATTGAATTTTGTTTTTTTACATGTAACACAGAGACTTGACTTCGTTGGAACTGGGGTTTGAATTAAAATATAAATATCACACTAAAACATGCTGCTCTAAACACCAAGCCAACATCCTGAATTTTCTCTACCACAGTTTTTCTTTTCTTTGCATTCAGTTTTTATCTGCAAACCACAATCTGTACTTTTTGGACCTTGTTCACACGGGATTTAGATGGTGAGTGAAATGATATTACATTTTGAATGGTTTGGATTTAGGATGGTACAAGAAGAAAAAAAAAAAAGGAACACCAAGAAAGCACTTGCCAGTGGCCACAGTACCATTATGGATGGAGTCCTATGAAAGGTTAATGGATCCACATCATTGACAATAAAACAAAAAGCTTGTTCAGTCAGTTGTTGAAGTTGTTTCAACAACAGAAGGATTGCATACCTCATTGCAGGATGTTTTTGAGCCAGACTCCTTGGAAAGCTTTGTGATAGAAAATACATGTAGTATTACCACTGAACCCACACTCATTCTGCATATCGGTCTGGTGTCTTGTACAGCTGATCATTACTAAGCTGCTAAATTCCAATTAAATTAAATGGCTTCTACAGTTTGCTGCCACCATGCAGTGGATCCTAGCGTGCAGTGATGGTTGAGTGAGTGATGACGCTATATCTATCAGTACCAATGAAAATAAAACAGTTTTAGCTGACTGTATTATTAAAAAGAGATTAATTAAATGAGAATGCAATTTCAGTCAAAGCTCAATAAGTACTATCCTAACAAGCATCAATGATAACTGTCCCTTGGTGGTAATACTCATCAATATAAAATATTATGCAAACAGAATCTAGACAGACATCAGACTCTTTCCAGCCACAACCATATTCTAACATAAAAATGATGCAGAAGCTGTGAAGGAAACAAAAAGACACAAAAATGCTTATTTAAATAAATGCTACCAACATTGTTTCTACCAGAATGAAACTGACCACTTGTCATGAAAGAAAGATGGCCGAGTGGGAATGTTTGTTAAACTGAGATTGTTTTCTCATTTGTAGAAAGCATTAATACAGGCACCTTTCCAAAGTGAAATAAATACGTACCATAGGTTTAATTTATGTCTAAAACTTATATCTGCACAATACACAGGACAGATAGGTGTCATCAATAAGTTAATTTGATATGGAATCAATTCACTAACTAAGTGGTCCAACGTGGAGCTAAATGCTAGATGGCTTGTTTATTAGAGCTGTGGGGAGAAAATAGACTCAGTGTCATTATGTATAAACCATGTAAACATTTTTACATAACTGTGGGTTCTTGTACAAGTGTGTTGAAATGTACACACAATAATCAACACAAAATGGATTTACACACACACAAATTACAAACTGCACAATCTTTACAAGTTTTCTGCCTCACAAATGTGATCATTTCATGTTAAAAAGGGAAACTGTCCTGGTCTGCCTCTGACCTCCGTGGAGGCGTGATCAGATTTGCATGATCACACTCATCTCCGCACAACCCTGACTGCTTATGTTCTGCATGCTGACACAGTCACTGAATTGTCCAGTAGACGTATTCACAAGCTATTTTTGTTGAGGGTTTTTTATTTATTTATTTATGTCTATGTTTATCTGTGTGTGTATATATAGGTTCGTACATGAGGTTTAAATACACAAGTCACCTCAAAATACACAGACTAAACCATATTTATTCAAATCAAAGGAAATTTTATTTATGTCAATGCACAGATCATGTTTCTTTTCAAGCTTCAGACACCTCCCATTTTCATAAAGAGATGGTGAAAATGTGGGTCCTATGGATCGTCTTCTATAGTTTTAATTTATCTGTGCGTTTCAGGCAGTTCGCATCTGTAATAATTCGTCTCTGCAACACCCTTTTTGAAGGTAAAAATTATTAAATTTGTAAAATGTGTCTGCTAAATTACGAGAACAGATGGCTGAAAGTAAAAAAAACGTGTGTAAAATATCAATAACTATTTCTTTGCTTAGTTCATTCAAAAACACAACTCTAATATCTGGACATGATCCGTAAAACAACTGAACACACAATGTCACCAGAAGACTTCCCCCAAATCTCACATAACCTGTAATTTTCCTCTGGGATTAAAAGTTTCATTTTCATTTACTCGTTTACACAGACAATAAGCAGGAAATGATGAAACTGGGTCTAAAGAACCACTGTCTTTATCTGTAAAGTTTTTAAACTAATACATTTGCTTTTCCAAAGAAATTTAGAGTTGGAGGATGATTGGATGGCTACCACTGAAAGCTGATAACTGACTTCCAGTAGATCCATCATTTTTATGGCTCCATCAGTGATATAGTAAGGACTTTATACATTTGAGATTTCCTCCTGCTTTTAAAACATTATTTTACTTTGTTAGTTCTGAAAGACTGTGGAAGATGTTTATACTTAAATATCTAATATTTCTCAACTATAGTGTAGGAATATGCCTTTCCCCCCCAAATTTTATCCATTTCTTCTCCAGTAATGTGTCTAATCGTATGGTTCATGTATAAAATTTACACAGTTCAATAGAAAAATAACCTAAATATTCTATTTATTTATTCTAATTTTGTTTGTCACAGGCAAAATTTTACTGGACAGTCCTAGGCTTGGATATGAACCTGAGTCGGATGCATTGAAGACCTGTAGCCTCTGTATGAGCCAACTGCTCAACTACCCATACAATCCAGTTCATTTATTTATTAATATTTCATTAATACACATTAGTCTCTGCTATAAGCTGTTAAAAGTGACAATGAGTGATATAGTCTCCAGGACCTTCTCCAGGTGCAGCTCCACCACTCAGGGTGAGTCTGATGGAGGCTTCTCTGGTTCCCCCGCCTAGTTTATCAGCAGTATATTCTCATTCTGATGCTTCACGGCTAACTCATGCAGCTTCTTCGTGTTTTCTACAGTCGTATTGGATTTCCTAGATTTTAGGAAATCTTTAGCGTTTCTGAAAACAAACTCATCCTTATTTCTTCATTTGCTTCAGGAACCATGAAAAACTCTTCAACTGGTGGAAATAACAGGTCACACCCACATATGAGAAAATTCCACCATCTCTGTTTTACAGCCATGTTAATGATATTATACAGTAACAGAACTCCTCCTGGTTTAATTGGTCGGGTAAAATTAGCAGTTTGTGTTTTTATTTTATTTGTACTGTGGTGGAAAACCATTTCATCCTAGGGTTTTACTCCTGGACATAAGCTCAATTCATGAAGTTCATCAGCTGAAAGATTGATCCCAAACTATTCTGTTATTGTGGGGTTGATTTCACTAAGAAGCTATCATCTAGTGATTATGGCTGGTAAACTTTCAGTGACATCATCTCTGTGCGCCCATATTGTACAGCAAATTATCATAGTTTAACTGGCACCCAGTGTTTATTTGGAAGTGCACCGTGTACATTAGAGCAACTGTGTCTGCTTGTTCTGAGGCCTTCGTAACACCTGCTTAGGCGAGAAATAGGAGGAGGGGCAGGTGGGGAGGCAGGTAGAGAGGAAAGGTGGAGAAGAGAGGCAAGTGGAGAGGCAGATGGAGAGGAAGGAGACATGTGTCCAACAGAATCCATCTCCTCCTTGTTAGGAAGAGAAGGTTCACACCTGAGATTCGTGCGTACCTGTGGTGCGCCTCACGTCGATACTTCTTCATGGCCGTCCCATCCATAGTGGCTGGAAGGTCAGCATATTTCTGCAGACGGTCACTCCACGAAGTGCTCATGTTCAACCGTTAACAAGGCTTCTGTGTGGAAAACAGCCACAGATTAGATCGTCAATCAGGTCCATGTCTGAGTAAGAATACATTCGTTTGTAGCAACATTACTTTCGTAGCTACCAAACAAACCTCAAACATGAAGGAGCAGTTCAGAAACCTTCTTCATCTGTGGTTTGTCAGCGGAAATATCTGCTACACGGTTCACTTCCTCATAAGACCAGAACCACGTCTGGTCTCTGGTTCGGTCTGTTAGGGTCCTGTAACTTCACTACCTACCAGCTATTGTCCTAGAGCTCAGACGGAACAGTTCTTCTAGTTTTTATTGTTCTGACCTACGATCTGAAAGTAGTCCCCTCGATTAGAACCTTAAAAGCTGTTTAATCGCCTTAAACAACACACTGCGGATTAATAACACGAGATTTAACCAGTTTATTAAACCCCTTTACAACAGCAATTTAAACACAGACATTATCAACATACATCATACATAACATCCCGACTTACTGTGTTTATGGCGTTAAATTGTCGAAATACTTTGTGGGCTGAGCAAGCGCATTAGGCTGGCGTACTGCTAAACTGCATCAGCTGGAGGGACGCTCGGGTCTACGTTAGCGGAGGGAGGTGAGCGACGGACCGGCCTGCCAGCTGATCCAATCTACTGACAACCACTCTAACCGTAAAGTAGTAGTAGTAGTAGTAGTTGTAGTTGTAGCCCAAAGATATACATACACGGAGATGCAGCCTCTGACGCTGCTGTCCATTGGAACGATGCGTCAACGCGGCCGCCATCTTTGGCCGGGGGAAGCCGCGTCTACTTACTGCATTAGGCAGAGGTTGATTAAAATCACCATACCTCGCTGAATTTTCAATTTCAATCGGTTTGGTTTATTCTAAATGTCACAGATAACATGGTGTCACAGATTTAATTTTTTTTATTTACATCATACACTTACACATACTCAGACACACACCCACATGCATTACTGACTTTTTCTACAATACTCAGAGAAATAATAACGGTGATGCTCATATATGGAGTTGTATTTGTGATTTTTCTATGAATAATATGAAATACAAATAAATAAAAAATAAAGGAATGAGTCCAAACAAAAAACAAACAAACAAACAAAATAAAGCCAACACAAAACAGAAACACGCACACACAAAGTTGTGTAAATTAAAAATGTACCAAAATACCCCCAAACGAAATACCCCAATTAAAGTTACATCTGTTCCTATTGTCATTTAGATACAAAATAAAGAACTCAAATTGACCTCGGATATGACGAGCCCAACAAATAATGAACCTGATAAAGCTTCTAAAGAACACAACACCAATATAAAACAGACGTTTTTTAACACAACGTCAAAGAAAAGAAAAGAAACAGAGAATTTAAGACCAGAGACATTTGTAAGCGTAAGTATTTAAGGGTTCATTCAAAAGGAACATTTCTAATAGTGCATTTTATTATCATTTAGTGGGGACTCCGTTGTGTTAGTGAAATATTGTGATTACATGAGAAATTGTCATGACACTAACTTTGCAAAGATGGTCAGGAAAATTAAAAATGGATGGTACCACTTCTTGTGGACTGTCCAGTCCTGTCAAAGTCCTCTTTTTTAAAATGACGGCTGCAGACGACTCAACAGTCCTTCGGTACAAAGTCTCCTCCTGAGTGCTGCTACCCACGCCGCCTCCTCTATTTATCTTTTGGAAACATACAAAACACCCATCTTAAATGATGTCTTACTAGCAAAAACATTTTTTTAATTTTCTTGTCCTGACATAAGCCGCTTTTATTTATGTTAGCTTAAAAATACATCAAATTCAACAACAGTTAAATTAAATAAAACCACTTCTTACTTGTAAAATGTTACCACTAGTTTCTTGGTTTCGGTGTTTCTTTCACGGGAACATCTGTATGCAGCACAAAAGTCTGGTATTTTGGTTTCACACACACTGAAACCCCGGCCCAAGATGGCGGCCGTGTTGACGTACCGGACAAGCCCGAATGCGGCATCTACGTGTATCAGCTGAAATCTATGGTTGTAGCCCTTTTCCCTCCTTTCTTCTTCTTCTTCATCCTCGTCTTCTTCTTCTTAGTGTTTAGTGGAGGTCGGCAACTGGCGAATTAGCACGTTGCTGGCACTTTCTGGTCTGTAGTGTAGTCCGGAATGTCGCTCAGAAATAAATAAAATGCTTTTTTATTTTCTAAAAACTCTCTTTTCGAGTCTTCCTGATCAGTCTCCCTGATTTTAAGGATCTTTTCTATCGCTATCATGTAGGTGTCCCCTGAATAAAACGTGACACAAACAGTAGACCAAAGTCTTGACGTCCAGGACAGAGGACATTAATAAAAGACAATCTTCTCAAAAGAAAATAAATACTCAGCTCTGAAAAATCACATTTGAAAATTCCTTTACACATCGAAAACAGCTGGAATCTAAAATTAAAATGATGTTAACTGTTAGTAACATAATATGTCCATAAAATGTGCTGGTCAAAATGGAAACCATCGTGAAAAGACCAATACGGACAAGATAGTCATGTCACAACCCCTCACATGTGACATCATCTTGCGACAGTTGTCCTCTGTAAGAATTGACAGGACTCAATGAAGTAATGTCAAGTGTCAGAAAAAAGGAGAAAAATTGTAAATGTGGGACAAATGTGAATTGCTGGGTCTCAGGAGGATAATCCTTCAATAAATATTATAACCAAGTTTAATATTTACTACCAGAGGAGATCTCCTCCATGTGTTCATCATTTGTTGGGGGTGTAGAAACATCCACTGAATTGTTCCTTTTTATATCAACAAGTGTGAAAAAGAAATAATAGATGTCCAATCATGATCTAGAACAATCTGCTTTACCTTTCTGAAAGATGTTGTTTTTCTTCATCCTCATTTTCCTCCATGTGTGTCAGATCTCGATCCCGCTGTCTGAACCTAATAAAACTCAGATTTTATTTAACCACCAACCCACATGCTCCAGTTTTAATCGGGGTATAAAAGGACCAACTCAAAGCAGTTGATTGAAGCTGATTTCTGGAATAAGAACCTGATGTTTCGTTTACTTCAGAGGAAATTCTCTCGACAAAGTTTGTGTCCATTCATCAAAAACAGAAAAATGTTCTTCAGTGTGTCAGATAATCGTTTCATACTATGGCAGAGGGATTGACTTTCCTTAAAGATCAAGTGTAAGAATGAATGAAATTTAGTGGTAAAGATGGGTAGAGCAACTAGCTCAAATACCAAGTACAATTATGAATGTAAGGAGGCTGTCAGAGGCCAAAATTACTCCAGACAAAAACATGTTTTCATGTGTGAGTGGATCCAGTGGCCTCAGGTGCAGAGATGACTGAACTACATGTAACTACTTCAACATTGTGTACATACGGTCTTCTTCTCTGGTCCTTTTAAGCTCCTATCAAACAAAGCCGGTACTGCAGTTTTAAAGCTGTTGGTCCATTCAGATACAGAAGTAAAAATGGTGGCAGCTGCCATGTATGTGGACCCACTGCAAGTAGATATAAATAGATCATTCTAAGAGAATAAAAACACAACGGTTATTTTAGTAAAATGATTAGATACCAATAGAAACAGTTTTTAATGATAGATTAGATTTTTCTCTAACTGACCTTTGATCTTATCGTATGTTAATATGACAGCTGTATTGTTGTTTCTCCTTCCAATGAAGGAAGTTTTTAATTTAAACATTTTAGTTTTTCTTCTTTAATCTTTTTAAACAGCACATTTATCTGATCGCCCATCCATTACACTAGTAAATAAAGGAAGGTTGGTCCTTTCTTTAGAAAATCTACATAAACACAATCATTTAGATGGAAAAGGCTGTTCCTCTGTCGCTCCATCGGCGTTAGATTGCAGTCGTCCTCAGGGCTGGCTCTTTGAACCTTTCAGCTCAGTTTGAGAGGAACAAAAGCAAACAAATCACATTGTCCTGTGAGGAATTTGGTCTTGTTTTCGGTCTTTCATGACCTTCTCTTTAGGCACATTTTTTTGCCTCTCCTCATTCAGGTTCTTCCAAGAAAGTCAATGGTTCCTTACATCCTAGTTTGGCAAGTCAGGAGGATACATGCTAATCCCTTTAATCTGACCTTTCTCCCGCGTGCAGCCACAGGGAGAGAGGGAACACAAAGAGTAATCCTGTCAGAGAGACAATAGGATTAAGGGCCCAACCTGTGAGTAACAATCAGGTATCCATTGACTGATCAGCAGAGCAGGAGCCCTCTCTGCAGAGCCCTGTCTGCCCTCTCTTCAATCTGACTTTATTTTTGTTTGCTATGGGTGAAGGCTGGGGGGAGCTAGGCCTGGTGACAGGAGGAGGGATATTTCTTTGACAGGCTGCTGGAGGTCTGACAGGCCTGCTGTCCCCCAAGCTCCAGGGACCAAGGAATGACTGACAGGTGGGGGGTAAGAGCCAAAAGTGGTGTAATTTGGTGGGAATGTTGGTGTTGTGTGAGTGGGTGGAGTTCTTATCTTTTCAGTTATTGCAGAGGTTGGGACTGTTTATGTGTTGAGATTCACCTCTCCTGAATATGCTGTAAATTTCTCTGATGGGACAGATATACACGATTTTAATCATAGCAGTTTACACAGGTTTATAAACACATCAGTAATATTTTCAGTTTGCTTGAAAATGGAAACAGTTCAGAAAATGTAATTTAAACTGAAGTAAGAATAGTTCCTCCATTTAGATCAGAATAATACTCCAACACTTCCTGAGTTTTTCAATAATTCCATTTTCTAAGGAGAAAAAATTTACATATGTGCTTTGTTTTTTACAGTTCACACCTGTCAGTTTCTGTTGTTTTAAATGGAAACCACTCACATTGAGTTAAAGATATTCAGTTTTTTTTGCATGATGAGAATGAGCCAAAAATCCACAATAAGCTTTAAAGGTAAACTCAATTTGACTTTCTCTGAACGTCTGAATACACATATAATATGTTTAATGTTAAAGTATTTATTCTATAACATGATGATTAACCACAAAAACCAAAAGAAGAAACTGAACCATGAATGGACCAGTAAATGTTCTGGTTCAGTAACAGTCCTCTTCATCATCCTCTTCACATTTAGACAGATTGTAAGACCAAGACCACACCTAACGCATGACAACTTATTTTATGTTGTGGTTTACCCACCACTTCTGGTAGATTTTGTTTCTATAAAATGTTTGAGATGAAGGAATTACCATGATTCGACTTAAATGTCCTGCAGTCATGATATAATATCTGAGTATCAAAGAATATTTTTTACATTTTCTATAAAAGTAACCTAAGAATTATATCTCAAACTTTGTTTTAGTGTAAACTGTAATTTCAGAAGCATGATGAAAAGTCAGTAACCGAAATTTTATATAGGGAGACAGAAGTTTTTATAAGGCAAAGAAGAACATGGAAAATAAAGGAACCTGTCAAAGTCCACGAACAAATGGAAACAGAATCATCAATAAACAATAATCTAATAAACCAGCATGATGTGTGAAGAAATATCAAAGCCTTTAAACAGGTAAACCTTCAGTTTCACCTTCTGCCCACCAGATGGCCTCTTTGACTCAGGTTTGCGTTCAGGAGAAAAATTGCTGCCAAAGATGGAGTCACAGAAGAGACTGCTTATTAACTAATTAATTCACCTAAAGATATTAATTCAATTTGGAAACCAGACACCAGACTTAACAGGACTTCACTCCTCTGTAGGATCCAGCTGATGGAAACTGTCTGGCGCTCCAGGTCCTGGATCCTTCTCAGTAAATACACTTCTGAACAGTTGGGAAACTGATGTATTTTTTCCAAGAGCAATAGGTCCATCTATGCCGAATCCTAAGAAATACCTTGAAGTTACCTAGTGGTACTCCCCTCCCCATCTCCCCCAAATGTTCATTATAAAACAATAAAATAATTGGTTCTTGTGCGGGTTTAACAAATTAATTTATTCATTTGTTTAACAGATTAAATCAGTCAGTGGTGTTGCCGACTAGGTAATCCGGGTGAAACCTTAATTTCCTAATTAAACTAATTATTACAACAAAAAAACACTGATATAGTAAATATCAAGGATTAAAGTTACAGATGACTTGGACATTTTATATAAATAGATATATTTATATATATATACATGTATACCATGATTCGACCTAAATGTATATATATTTATTTATAATGTCCAAGTCATCTGTAACTTTAATCCTTGATATTTACTATATCAGTGTTTTTTTGTTGTAATAATTAGTTTAATTAGGAAATTAAGGTTTTACCTTGATTACTGTATGTATGGGAGAAGTTTATAGAGCCCATGGAGAATGACTTCAGGACATCTTCAAGGAGATTCTGGTCCCGCGATTCAATGCTGAGTGTGAAGCAGTTGGGATGATCCGAGACCATGGTTCTCAGCTGGAAAACGATGTAGTCTCCTTTCTAGGTCGGGTATAACGTCCTGCCACATTTGGAGGGTTCAAGTATCTCTATTGAAGCAGAAGTCTGTCCTCTTCCTCTTGCCAGATCATCTGAATTTTCCTGTGTCTCCAGCCTTGCTTTCCTAACTCTTGAACCTGTCTTTGACCTGCTTTAGTCCCTGGATTCCTGAGCCAGTCTAGTAGTGAGTAGTTTGGTGCTTTTTCTGGTTTGTTGGACTAATGACTGCTGAACTAATTTCTTCTTTAGATTAAGCTTTTGGTTCTAAGATGGACTTTAGGATTGAAGTGTGTTTGACAGGAAACAGAATGATGATGGTTGAAACAGTACCACATCCAAAAACAGTTTTTAGACACTGTCCAACATTAATGGAAACCACTGGAAAAAACAAGATTCACTGGTATCTCTTTGCTTCAGCGTCTCAGATACTCACTGATCTGTTTTCTTTCATGGAAAGGTGGAATTAGCCAGGATGGTGCTGGTTCTCTTCTTTCTTTGAACGGCGAAGGGAAAATGCAGACGATAGCCTTGCTCTGACATCACTAAAACTCATCCCAGCGCCATGAAATTTTAAAATCCTGTTATATTTAAGTTTAACGTGTATCACAGTAAGTCAAGTTGTTTTTCAGTGTTTGTGACCAATCAAATGAATCCTCCTGTTGTACCTGGTGAACACGAGACCTGTCTGATCACAGCTGGAAGGTTCAGATGGATAAAAACGTTTTTTACTGTGATGGGTTTACAATCCCATCAAAAACCTCCTCTGGGTCTGTACTCTCTCCAGAATCTTTCTACACCCCGACTCTACAGTGTGTGCACATGATTTAAATGACTTCCTTCATGTTGATCTTCACTGTTTGGGTATGAACATTCCCACGCGATTTTCTTATTTTATTTATTTTTTTTACTGAAATTTAGTGACAACTGAAGTAATGCAGGTAAAAGCTAAATATTAAAGAACCTTCAGACCCCGTGCTACGAGGTAAGGTTACTATTTAGAAATGTTTGTGCTTTAAAAAAAAAAAGAGACAGGAGTCTGTTCGTGTTTACCACAAACAGTCAACACCTTAGAGCTG
The DNA here is from genome assembly GCA_037177495.1 of Rhadinocentrus ornatus. Classification (NCBI taxonomy): domain Eukaryota; kingdom Metazoa; phylum Chordata; class Actinopteri; order Atheriniformes; family Melanotaeniidae; genus Rhadinocentrus; species Rhadinocentrus ornatus. The sequence continues at coordinate 174,646 of JBAMHW010000018.1, read as the reverse complement.
GCTCGTTTGTGAATGACAAATCAGTTTTAGGGAGAAACTCAGGAATAATCTTTGTCCATGGAGGGCTGCTTCTATACAACGTAAGCAAGGGTGGGACAGATCGCCATGTCCAGGTGGGAGGGGAGGAATAATTTTGGAGAGATTGGGGTTCATGGCGTGACATGTATCTGGTGTTAAACATAAACAAGGTTGCACTTTTTAAAGCATACTGTACCCTGTTGTATGCTGCCCACCTTTGAAAATGCTTTAAACAAAGCATTAGCATGAATTTAAAGTGGCATAAAATGATGGATTGAATCTGCTTATGATGGCCAGATAGACTAGTGTAAGTCAACTGTTTGCTGGTCTTTGCATCTCCACTTGCCTTGCCGTATTACACAATCTTATATCATACGTATGTGATTAGCAGACTTTACAAACGACCTCAGTAGAAATCTGACTTTTTTATGGACCTATATGTGTCTTTAATAAAATTAAATGAATGAATAGAAAATATACAAACACACAATTTTCTGTGAAAATAAACATTTTTTACTGATAGAGTTCAGAAAAGTGTGCTTGTGTCATCTGATAGCGGGGTTCGCTTTAAAGTCCAGTGAGTGCAGGGTGGTGGCGAGGGCCGCATACAGGTGAGAGCTGCTGAACCTCAGGCAGTAGACAGGGCTGCTCACAGCGTCGGAGGACAGCTGGAAGAACTGCACAGCAGAAACAACACACAATTATTCCAGACTAATCATTTTATTACTTTATTACTATACATTAGTATTTGTCTAAATACACTGCTATTAGTTTAATAGTTAATAAACAAATCATTGATATGTACTCCAGGTATACGTTAACATCAGGATGTAACATACATACAAACCTGCAGACATTCACGCTGCCGTTTGTCCCAAAGACGTACAACACCGTAATATGAAGAGCCGCTGGCTATCATGTGATTTCCATCTGTCTGAATGCAGTACAGGGCGCTGTCATGAGGCTCCTCCCACTTCATCACACACTTCCTGTTGGAAAAGAAGAGGAGACATTACTTACACAGGAATGAAGAGGATAATTTCTGCTTCTATACATGTGATGGGATCTGAAAACATACAGCAGGTTTATTAATTTCTGTTTTGTAGAGGATAACCACAGATTTTGTCTCATGTTCTCAGTCAGAGTCAGACATCCTCCCCCAACCCGAACAGTCATGGTTCAGGTTCAGGATGATTTATAGCTCGTCAGATTGAAAGGATTCAGTTGGATACAAAAAGAAGGCAAAAATCATTGACAGATGGGATTACATTTTGCTGTTAATTATGGGAAGCATTAATTAGGATAAATGAAGTCAGTGTAAAATAATTTTCAGTGATGGATAGTTTTGTATGTGTGTGTGAGAAGCAAAGCTGTGGTTTACTGAGGGATGTATTTTGGGGAGAAGTGTTTTCTGCCAATAGACATCAATCCTCCATTAGAGAAACCTCATCAATAAATGATGGTGAGACATCCCAGGAGTAAAACAACACTAGATGGAGGGGACAAAGCAGACGTGTGTGTGTGTGTATGTGTGTGTTAACATACAACATTTCATGCCAAACTTTTTGGACCTTCAAAAGTTTCAGATATCAATAATGATGCAATACATTAAAGATGTATATTTTATCTACAGACCAAGCAAGTTTTGCTGATACTGGGTTTGGGGTGTTATTAAAGTAGCTCACCATGTGTCGCAGTTTGAGCTGACATTCAAAAAGAACTCTTCCTCTTTAACAAAATCAGCTTTTTTTCTGAAAACGAAAAGCGATTTAAAGCTGGATGATTGACAGCCAAATGAAGCGTGATAAAGGTGGTGAAGTGGTTCTCACATTAAAGATGGGGGTTATAATTTAAGAGGGAAATGAGGTGTGAACAAGACAAACCTTTTCCATTTCAGTTTATGGGTTAAACTGTGGAACAGTTTACGAGGAGACACTCAGGGAATGTCCAAATATAAACCAGTTTAAAAAAAAGTATAAAGAAATTGTTTTTACAAGGTACAGAAATGAAGAGGGTGTTTGATTATCACTGGGTGGTCACGGTTTATTTTTTTATGCATTTTGGTGTTATCTACAGTTATGTGTTTGTATGTTAGGTATAATGATATGAATAATAATGTAATTATTATTATTATTGGTGATAATGATATTAGTGGTTTAATTATTATTATTGTTTATGATATTATTATTAAATTGGTGGAATGTCTTTAAATATGATTTATTCATTAAGAAGGGGGAGGGAATATGTAGTTTGAGTTATTGCTGCTTTTTAATATACTTTTAAATTTATTTATTTATTTAATTAATCTATGTCTCATCCTTATTCATCCGAGTCTCATCCTAGTGAATCCCAGTCTCAACCTAGTTAATCCCAGTTTCATCCTTAATAATCCCAGTCTCATCCTAGTTAAACCCAGTCTAATCCAAATGAAAGCAATCCTCATCCTAATTAATTACAGTCTCATCCTAGCTAATACCAGCCACATCCTAATTAATCCCAGTCTCACCTCAGTTAATTCCAGCACAATCCTAATTAATCCCAGTCAAATCCTAGTCAATCCCAGCCCCATTCGAGTTAATCCCAGTCTCATCCAAATAAAATCCAAGCCTTTTTCTAGTTAAACCAAGTCTCATATTAATTAATCCCAGCCTCATCCTAGTTAATCCCAGTTTCACCTTAGTTAATCTTAGCTTTATCCTAGTTAATCCCAGTCTCATCCTAATTAATCCTAGCCTCATCCTAGTTAATCCCAGTCTCATCCCAATCCTAATTAATCTGTCTCATCCTAATTAATTCCAGTCTCATCCTAGTTAATTCCAGCCTCATCCTACTTAATCCCAGTCTCATTCTAGTTAATCCCAATCTCATCCTAGTTAATCCCAGTCTCATCATAATTAATTCCAGTTTCATCCTAATCCTAATTAATCTGTCTCATCCTAATTAATCCCAGTCTCATCCTAGTTAATTCCAGCCTCATCCTACTTAATCCCAGTCTCATTCTAGTTAATCCCAGTCTCATCCTAGTTCATTCCAGCCTAATCCTAATTAATCTGTCTCATCCTAATTAATCCCAGTCTTATCCTAGTTAATTCCAGCCTCATCCTACTTAATCCCAGTCTCATCCAAATTAATCCCAGCCTTTTCCTAGTTAAACCAAGTCTCATCCTAATTAATCCTAGCCTCATCCTAGTTAATCCCAGCCTCATCCTAGTCTCACTCTATGTATTATTTAACATCTAATTCTTTTTTATAGTCATACATTTGTATTTGTAAACCCAACCCTGCATGTGTTTGACCAAACTATCCATAATCTGAGCAATTTATCAAAAGAATTGATGATTTAATGAAAATGTAAGGGAGCATAAGAAAACATTGAGCCACATGGAACCAGTCATGCAACAGATTAACGCCCTCGTTTAGTCTTCAGGTTTTTACTTTACAATTTCATGTCTTGTAAAATAATTTTTAAAGCGAAACAATTAGGAAATTAGTTGAAAGTTCTTATTGAAAAATGGCTGTGAAGAACAACCTTTGATCATGTGGGAGGTGGTCCTCTTCCAGTCAAAAGATCTGCTATTTAAACCCTTGGAGGGTTTGAGCCCGTCCTCCCCGCTTACACTATAAACCAGGCACATAAAATGGGTGGTTGGAAATTTGACCGCATGAATTATTGATATATAAAGAGGGGTCACTGTCTGCCAACCTGCTTCCATCATAAACCTTTTCTATATCCCCAGAGTGATATGCCAATCAGATCTGATTTGTCTTACTTGACTGACCCACAAGAAACACAGCATGACACCCTTTAAACCCTCCATGTCCAAAAGAAAGCTCCAAATTTGTCGGGAACAATGCCGGCTGACACCAACATGGTCTGTTGCATTCATACATACATCGTAGAAGGCTGTTGGCTAGTTTCTGGCGCTGGGAATGTAAGAGTAAACTATTATTCTATTAGCATGACATGATTTTGGGAAGAAATATGTTAGAATATTAAAAAGATCAGTCACTAACTCAAGACAAATAATTAGGACAGGAAATTGGGGATGAAAGTGATATATTTCCATGGTTTTGAATATATCATGTAATGTATCAAATGTTACAAGAAAAACATCCTGCCTTGTTCCAGTACCTAAAAAATCCCAACCATCCAGTTGCTCTTACATCTCACATCATGCAAGTTCTGCAGAGACTGTTTTGGCTCTCCACAATAAGCAAATCAACAGCTTTTAGGCACAGCCACTGCTAGCCCTGAGCACAGCTGCTTCGGGCTAATTCCAGATTTATCTTAGTCTCATTCCAGTCTCATCCTAACCATATCCCCACCATATTTTGAAATCTAACAGCGGTTACAAAATATAATTACACATTCTGTGACTTTTGGGGTTAATTTTTGAGAAACATTGGTCACTTTTACTAGGGATCGACCGACATGGACTTTTGGGCCGATGCCAATACCGATTTTTTTCCCATCAGCCTTGGAGCGGCTGGCCAATACGGGTTGAGAAGAAGACGAAACTGTCAGTTTTCTGCGTATTTGTCTTCTGGGTTGAGCATAAATGGGCCTTAAGATTTTCAGGGAAGACATTTAAGCTGTGGTCCCACTGAAGACTAATCTGACTTTTTTTCCCTTTTATCACAGTCTGAACAGCAAAAAAAAAGGTTTTGGCAAATCAAACCCAGTCCACTTTCATGTGTGGTCCTAAATTAGATCCATATCTAATCTTTTTCAAAGTGACCTTAGTCTGAATAACCATGTCACATTTCATTTCACTTTTACGTCACAATCTGCACCAGAGGAGGTGGGATGCAGCAAAATGTGAACAATGGACAACACAATGTTATATTTTTTACATTACATTTAATGGTGGAGGGCAGAGGGGACCTGGATAATGGACAGGGGGTTACCGGCTTAAAAAATATTGAAGACCACTGATCTACCTTCCCACTCTTATCTGGAGAAATTAGGCAGCACTTTGAGGATCGTGTTCATTGATTTCTCGAGTGCTTTTAATAGAATCCAGCTGGTGGTGGATACCTCCAACAAACAGACCAGTTTGTGAGACTGAAAGGTTGTGTGTCTGAGATGGTGGTCAGCAGCACTGAAGCACCACAATGGACTGTACAATCACCATTTCTCTTCACACTGTACACCTCAGACTTCCAAGACAACTCTGAGTCCTGTCATCTGCAGAAATACTCTGATTACTCTGCAGCTGTTGACTACAGGAGGAACAAAAGTACACAAACATTTTACTTTCTGTTTACTTCAACAGAAAAGGTGGAGGAATACAAGTACCTTGGAGTTCAGCTAGACAACAGATTAGACTGGAAATGCAATGCAGAAACATCTAGAAAAAAAGAGAGTAGACTACTTCTAGACGAAGCTAAGCCTTTTCAATGTTTGAACTAAGATGTTTCAAATCTTCTATTAGGCTGTGGTGGACAATTCAATCTGCTTTGCAGCATCTGCCGAGGCAGCAGAACCAGAACCAGAGACTTTCTGGTTCTGTACTGGGGATAACTCTGGGGCCGCTTTGGGACATTTGGGACAAGACTGACCGTTAATTGATTGATTATTACTAACTAAAAACAAACAACAACAACAAAACTTACAACATTATAGTCTCCTTCAGGGGATTAAGCAATCTGAGATTGGTAGCAATTTACTTAGTGTTAAATAATATATACACTAAGAGGAAGTCCTTCAGGTGCAGAGGGACACAATCACCGCTAATAACAATGCGGGAGTTGCGGGAAATAAAGACAGTCTGGGCAGATATTAGGACAACAATAAAAAAGCATTGTGTAAGAAAAAAAAAAAAAAAAATCCACCTCTTTTGTGTTTCATAAGCGTTGCATCACTTCTAGACCACCAGCCTCCAGTCTGCGTCCCACTCCGCTGGGTCTGAATGACTGAAGCTACTTCTTGCATTTTCTCTTAACTGACTGGTAAATGTTGGCAGCAGAAAGTCGCCTCATTTTGCTGAAAGGATTCTTGTAAATCCTTCTTTTCTGAGCATGCACTCCTAGAAGTAATAATATCAAATGTGCCTCTTTATTCATTTTTGCAAATAGCTTTAATACCTAGCACATAGTGTGAAAGGTAATATTTGATTTTGGACAAATGTCTCACCTTTACATCATTTCCATGACTTTATTCTGTACCGTTGGTGTCACATTTTCTCGGTTTTCCAGATTTTGTGCACATGGGAGGGTCATAGTTTCCATGGAGGTAGGAACATTCTCCTGCTAAGCTTGGTTTTTATAAATCTCAAAAGTTGACTATAATTGGAATATGCCGTTTTTTGTCTGGGCAGACCCGGGCCCACACCACAGCCATTTGGGTTGCAGTGCAGGGCCTTTAGTCACCCAGACCACAGCCATCCCCACTGCAACAATCCTCCAGACCATGCAGGCAGTGGTCCCTGCGTGGAGGGTCCCCATGAGGAATACACTGGAGTTAAAAATGTTAATATTAGAAAATTAAATAAATAAAAAAAAAATAAATGAATTAGAACATGCATGAAAGTTTAATAAAGCAGCTCATAAAAACAATGTGCCTTAGTAAAACAAAGTCATATAAAACAGAAATGAGAAAATTATAAACACAGATGGTTTTTAAATGAATACATAAAAAAGTAAAAAAAAAAAAAGATAAAATAAAGAAGCCAAAACAAGGTAAAATATCAATTCAGTTAAAAGCAAAATTAAAAAGGTCTTGAGACTCTTAGCCCTGAGGTGGTAGAAAGAAGCCTCACTGGAGGTTTTAGTCTTGACTTTAGGAACAACCAAAAGGCAGGTACCAGAGGACCTCAAGGTTTGCAAAGGGCCATATCTTAAAAGTAGGTCAGATAAATAAGTAGGTCCAAAAACCATTAAGACATTTATAAACAACTAAAAGAACCTTAAAATCAATCCTAAAACACACAGGGAGCCTATGCAGTGATTTTAAAACTGGTGTAATGTGTTTCTGCCCTCTGGTTCTTCTCTGAACTCATGCTGCCGAGTTCCGAAGTAGTAGTTTGGCTAAGAATGACGTAGTTATGTGATTCACATGTATGGTAAACTGATTATTTTATAAAAGTAGCCTATTTTTATTGTACAAATTAACTAAATTGTATTGTGGTGTCATACAATATAATAATGGCTTGTTTAGTAATATTTGTGTTCTGTGTCACTTGTGAAAAACAGGATTGGTTTAATCAAGCATATGATGGTGAAAGTGCTTGTTTAAACCAACGATCTACAGTTAAGGGGAGATTTTAATAATTACTATTAAGAAACATTTTTGTTGGGCTTGGATTTAGTCAATTTCTCCCTTCTTGGGCACGGATTTCGCATGGCATGGATGAGGCTTGCTGAACCGTTTTCCAAACCAGTTGTGGTACAGCTGGGCAGTGAGGCTTCAGACGTACACCATGACGTCACTTCTCTGAAATTATACAAGCCCCAATACGCGCTTTGCGAAAATACTATCTGGATTAGTCAACAACACCCTCCAAAGACTTGCTGCAGTATGTCCCATCACTAATTGATACCCTTTCTTTTCCATAGAAAATTTGTAAATCCTTCTCTCCCATATTATTTTTTTCCATGGATACACTGTCCAGTTTAACTGATCTGTTTTCTCCACTGTTGCTGTTGTGTCGCCAATGTCTCAGTGTCTTCATGTCTCCAGCTTGTCACATTCTATCACTTTATCACAACTTTGCCATTTAAGGAGACTAGTTTAGTTTGTAATACCTGCTGCATCCCATAAGGCCCGGATCCGCAGGACTTTCCCTGCTGCTCCACTAACTACAGCAGAAAGACACTTTATGTGTCTCTGTCACCAGACGACTGCAGCCCAGCAGACTTACTGTGTCAGTGTCTGGAGCTAATAAACACCTGGATGTGGGAGAATTTTTTACAATGAAATTAAGACAAAACTGAGATTATTCTGTTTGGTAGCAAAGAGAAGCAGGTTAGCATTGGTAAACACCTGGAGACTCGGGCTCCTAAAATCACCGACCAAGTTGGTAACCTTGGAGTGTTGATAGACTCAGATCTGACTTTCAGCAGCCACATAAAAACTGTCACTAAGAAGCTTTTAACCAGCTCAGAAACTCAACAGAATTAAAAGTTTAGTCTCCCAGAAAGACCAGGTGAAACTTATCCATGCATTTATCTCCAGTGGACGTACAAACTTTAAAAGCTAACCAAGCTAACCGCCACGGCAGGCTAAGTCATGAGGATATACGTTAAAGACGCGCCACGCTGAACCATTAAACTTGTCATGATGTTTAATTGTTTAATATCCATGTCACAACCTTAAGAAATAATAACTTACTTCAACCGATGATCTTCAGGATGTGCAAAGATACGTTAAACAGTGCAGTTAGATGACGTTAATGACTATAACGATGATAATGACAATAACGGTGATGGTTAACAGAAAATATTTCCCCAAGCTCACCCTGCCTCTATGCTCCAAGTCCCAAAACCCGACACAGGTGAGCATACCCATTAATGAAGCCAACACACCCACAGTGCCACCCACAATTACCGGTGATGTCACTACGCATGTGCACACATACATTATATGGGAAAATAAATAACCCAACATATGGCTCCTACAACGTCCGTTATAAAATCTTTACACTGTCTTCCAGTTAGTCACAGAATAAATTTTAAAACCCTTCTGATTGTTTACAAATCCCGGAATGGTTTATGTCCAGAATACATCTGTGATATGTTCAGAGAATATAAACCTAGCAGAGCTCTTAGATCCAAAGACTCTGGACAACTAGTCCAGACCAGAGTCCAGATTAAACATGGAGAAGCAGCATTTAGCTGTTATGCTGCAAACAAGTGAAACAAACTGCCAGTGGAGATTAAACTTTCACCTAACGTAGACATTTTTAAATCCAGGTTAAAAACATTGCAGCTATGTATGAAATCTGCATTGTAATTTTAAATTATCTTGCTTTTAATCATTTTAATGCAACTCACAACTTTATTGTGATTTTTGCTTTCTTTAAGGCTTTGTGATGTTTTTAATGTTTTATGTAAAGTACTTTGAATTGTCTTGTTCATGAAATGTGCTATACTAATAAACTTACCTGACCTATAAAGTTAAAAATGTATTAAATTAATAAAAATATGAATAAATATAAATTAAAACTCAACAATTACATTTTTTTAGTTATTTAATACATTTTTGTATATATATATATATATATATATATATATATATATATATATACACTGCTCAAAAAAAAAGAAAAAAAAAGGGAACACTTAAATAACACAATGTAACTCCAAGTCAATCACACTTCTGTGAAATCAAACCGTCCACTTAGGAAGCAACACTGATTGACAATAAATTC
>JBAMHW010000018.1:144560-156437 GCA_037177495.1 Rhadinocentrus ornatus | reverse complement strand
TGTGATTGTGTGTGTTATGTGTGTAGGGGTGTAGTGTTAAATGTGCTAGTGTCTATAGTGCAAATAAAATGGGGGGGGATAGAGGTCACAGCGGAAGGGGTGGGGTGAAGGACCACCTCAGTAGCTCCTGTCCGCCCACCCACAGCCCGTGTACCCATTCCCACGAGGTCCTACATGTATGTTGGTGTCTAACCTGTAATTAAAATTAAGTGGGGCAGGCATCTGCAGGGGTTGACAGTGGGATCCCCAATAAAGGACACCTCAGCCAACCCCACTGCCTCCGCCCGCCCCACAGTGCCCTTAGTGTGGTGTTTATGATGTGTGGTGGCGGGGAAGGAGAGGGGTGCGGGAAGGGGCACAACCGGAAGAAGGCTCTCCCGGGCGACCAACTCCTCAGCTGGCCGCTGTAGGCGCCCCGCCTCTCCGGGACCGCCCGAGGGCAGAAGGGTAAAGGCCAGCCCAGTCAAGGACCCAAGGCAGCACTGCCACGGGCGCCCAGCCACCCCTGGCAGCCCACACCACCACCCCAGGGGACCAGAGAACCCCCCATCCGGCTGGTCCCAAGGCCCAGTTACCCCAGCCCTCCCCAAGCAGCCCCGGCGGCCGGAAGAGAGAGCGAGAGAGAGGAGACTCCTTCACATCCATCCCCCATGGGCCTAGTCCCCCCACCCCCCCACCAGGTCCGTTGCTGTCCCAAGGGCACCCGGCCAGCACCGGATCGGATCGGCCCGAACAATGAATGAACAATGGATACATTGAAAAGTGCTATATAAATCATTATTATTACTATATACCATTATTATAACAGTTTTTTTTAAAGTAATTTTTGAAGACACCATCTAATTCACATGTATGGATTTCAGTGTGTCTTGTACACACTGCAGAAATGTTTGTGCTGTTGAATAATCGTCCTTGTACCCAGTTTTAACATTTAATCTTGGGGCCATGGTGTAACTCTCACAAATTGATGTTTGTAGCAACTGAAAAGAAAAAACGGGACGAAACAAAGAGCTCTTAGGTAATACATTTTACTTAGAACTTTTATTTAATGTAATCTGAGCCACTGAGCATGACGGAGTGTGAGGCTGGGAAATGTGTGTCCAGTGACTTCAGTTTCATGCAGCACTGTGTTCCTGTGATCACAGCTTTCTACCACTTGCCCCTCAGCTCTTGATTATTGGAGAATAACTGTCTCTTTGTTACCATATAATACCCTCCATGACTCTGACTGTGTGCTACTCTCACATGTGTGATACCTGCCTCTTAGCAACCATTTAAAGGAGGCCACTGGCCTTGGTGACGGAGAAGTCCCATACTTTGACTCATGCCCCCTCCCTTGCCCCATAGCTCAATCTGCAGGATTGGGCTAGTAATCCCCTGCCCATACCCCAGGGTTTTTTTTATTGGACCAGAGCTTTCCTCACAGGGTGCCTTATTGGTGAGAGCTCTCTCATTGCCAGGGTCTCAGAGCTAAATCAGGGCTGATGGGAAGTCAGGGATGAAGCTGAGTTTAGGCCTGTGTGATGCAGTAACTCCTCATTTGCCCCTTACAAATACAGCCAAGGAGCTTAGCACATGCCACACAAAGAGAAATCCATTTATGCCTAAAGGATACAAAGCTGTTTTTTCACAACTAAATAAAGATGACAAAACCTGTGCCAAGAAAAAGAGATAGCCTCAACTTTTGAAATCTCCAGTCAGGATCACGTCCATGACTTTTTTGAGCCAAAAAAGCTAGAGAATATGATAGAAGCTAGGTTTCCATTAAATGGTCCCGAAATCTGTTCCAAGGACCTTAAAGGCAGTAATACCACCAAACAACATGCTGGTACATGACGTTTAACAGCGGGGATCCTCATATTTTAGGTAACTGGTTTTTATAGGCTGTGTGATTACAGGCTGGAGCAGCGTATAATCATCAGAATGACATTATCTGTCAGTTAGCAGCGGCACGACGTTCTGATCTGAACATTCTTTCTATCCAACATAGTCAGACATTCACTAGAAACAAACTCAACTTTGTGCCATGAACATGGATACAGATCTTGGTTTGGTTATAAATGGATCCAAACAACCAATCACAGATAGGGATGTGGACTATGATACTCTGGTGTTCATACTTCAATATCTGCCAGTCAAAATTGTGGACCAACTATTTTACTGGACTACTTTTACTAGTAATCTTGCTGATGTAACAGGAGTGTTGCTGCTGCAGTATCATTTGCTACTGGAGTATGGCTTCTCCCATAGCAAGATAAGGTGCACTTACGACTGGTCAAAAATGAGTGTTTACTGAATCTACAGTTATGATTGAAGCCTGGAATGGTATACATCCTTCTCATGTCAAGAATCTTAGCTTTCCAATGGTATACAACATTAGTAGGCTGCATATTCATTTGTCAAGTCTCACCCATGGGACATCTTGCACCAATGGGTTTAACGTCAGGGGAATGAGGTAACATATCCATTCTTAACTAAAGTACCCTGTATTTTTACATCACCCTCGCATGTGATCATAAACCTTCTGCAAAAGACTAAATGGTTTGTCAAATTACAACGGGGCTTTTGGGGGAGCCTTATTTTCAGGCATGCACCATGGCATTAAAAGTCATGCACACGCGCACACGTATTAGTGCACATGGGGCGGTGAAAAACAAGGTTATAGACAAAAATCTTCTGTTACTACTGAATGCAGCTTGTTCAATCAGAAACAGGGATTTAAAGATCTTTTAACGACCACAAAAAGAAGCATAGCAAGGGTTTGTTTTCTTGGATGCTCACAGCACACAACAAACATACAATGCTGCTGTCCACAGTGCTGCAAGAATCAGGAACATTATGGAAAAATGAAATGCAACCTGAATTGGACCATCTTTAGTGCTCCCCCTTAAATTATCAGCTGAAGGTATTTAGGAGGAGCAGAGCTCTCTTTAGCTACCCTGTAATTCGAACTATGATGGTCATATTCCTCAGCTCTGTTCTCAGTCTCCTGTCTGTGAAGTATACAATAGCGGGATTGAGGAGTTCCTACAAGTTCTTCTTTCTTACTTGATAACTTTCCCAGTTCAGGTCAATAGTTCTTCCCCCCAGACCTAGTACAACCAGGGACAAGCCTTGCTTTCCTATGCTTAGCCGCTGACCAATGAAAAGACCATCTCTTTGACTCAAAGTTCTTCCCAAGCCAGAGTTTTAGTTTCCACAACCACCACTCATGTCGGCTCCTTGGTAGCTGCAGCCACTTCAGGTAACCCCCAGGACAACCAAGCTAAAAGGTCTCTCTTCCCCGTCCACTTTTTCCTGATGATGCCACTTTAGTAGGACAAGTCAGTGTACAGGGAAACTATTAAACATTTGACAACATTGTGTCTTCACAACAACCTACATCTAAATCCAGAGACATGAAAGTGGATTGTGGGAAATCAAGGTAAAATCCATACATGGGAAAGAAGACCAGAGGGCGAAGTTTCAATTTTCTTGTTGTCCAAATTTCTGATGACCTGAAACATCTCACCTGTTTACTCACTTCTATTGGTCAACAGCACAGAGCATCCTTACCTGCTGCTGCAGTGTGTGGAACTGCACAGAGGAGAGCAGGAAGGATCTACAGCAGGTGGTGAGGGCAGTGGAGCGTGTCATCGGATCACCACTCCCCTCAATCAGACATTTACACCGGCCGACCGAGAAAGAAAGCCAGCTGAATCCCTACAGACCACACACCCTGGACACTCTGTTCCATGACTTCTGGGAGAAGATGAAGAAAAAAACAAACAAAAAAAAAAAAACCCAACAAAAAAAAAAAGAACAGCTTCTGACCATGAGCTGTTCCATCCATCAGTCCTAATAATGATGGAATACTATGAAAAAATCTGTCACCAACTACTCAGTGTTATCTGAATGTTAACACGAATATACAATCAGCCAATCACATGGCAGAAACTCAACGACTTCCTGAAGTTCAACCTGAGCATCAGAATAAGGAAGAAAGGGGATTTAGGTGACTTTGGGATTTTTACACACAACCATATGGTTTCCAGAGAACAGTCTAAAGAAGAGAAAATACCCAGTGAGCAGCAGTTGTCTGGACCAGAATGTCTAGGATAGTAAGGGTCAGAATTTGGTGGTAATAACATTAAATCATGGATCCATCCTGCCTTGGATTAACTCTTCAAGCTGCTGCTGGTGTAATGAAAACTAAATTAAACTGAAAAATACTTTATTAATCTCAGAGGGAAATTGTTATGGTGGTGGGAATATTTTCCTGTCAAACTTTGGCCCCTTAGTACCAACGTGGCCTGGTTTAACTACCACAGCCTACCTGAGTATTGCTGCTGACCACGTCCATTCCTTTATGACCACAGTGTAGCATCTTCAGATGCTACTTACAGATAAATACTTTATCTATTCTCATGGGGAATTTATATTGTCAGCAGCTAACAAATGTACACATATTTACAGTGAGACATGTAATTAAAATAAAAAAAATAAGTATATCTGACGTCGAAGATGGGACAAATAATCCCCCAGAAAATCAGCTGCTTCATGAAACATCTCATTTTAATCAGTCCGACCTGCAGTGAGGTCGTTATTTGGTGAAAAGAGTCTTCTGTTGGCCTCAGGAGGCCCAGACTTAGTGATTGTTATGGAGGGCTATTGGCTGTGTGACACACAAAGTCTAAGTCCTGTTTTCAGTCTGTCTGGCCTCACTGCAGGGGCCAGATTGGCTTCAGGGGCCACACACACACACAAACACACACACATATGTATATATTGTGAGAGGAATCATTAATGAACTGACAATGTAGAAAAAAAATAGAAGCATTAGTTCAGGGAGAGCAGAAAAAAAGCTACGTGTATGATTTGTGACTTTGAGGATCTTGTCAAGTTAAGCTAAACCCTATATCAGGGTCCTAGGGGTCATTAGGGTACAAATCTTTTTGTCTAAAGCCATCGGACAGGTAGAGAAAAGGAGCCATGCTGATGGTTTTACTCCCTAAAACAAACAGAGGGAGCTGCACAACCTTCTGCATGTCACCCAATTACCCTGCATCTCAGAGCTTTCTGCAGAGCAGCTCCAGCATGAATGTGAGCTTTCCCAGTTCAGACTGAGGGTAGGACTGCTGAAGAAACATCATCAATGAATGACAACCTTCAAAATGCAACAACACACATGGAGCCTCCACCTCAATGCAGACATTTACGCCTCTCCTTTCAGATTCAGGAATGTCAGGAATTATAGCCTGACCATTCGATTGTGACGAGAATGGCTTCTTTTTCAAGTAACAGAAGAAAATGTTGGCGGTGGGGAGTAATTGTCAGGGTCCTTTCTTCATTCTTTCCCTTCGATGTGTTAGGCCAAGAGGGAGAACAGTGTAAAAATTTGGGGTGTTGCTTGGAAAATCCCCCTATGTGCAGGATCACCCTCTGTATGGGTGATCATAAGACTTCTTTGTCCTGCTAAGATTTGAAAAAGAATTAATCGCAGTAGAGAGAAAAAGAGAATGTTAAATTAAATTAAAATCAAAGGCACAAGAGCTCAATAGGAGCTGGAGATTTATGATAGCCTATTGTTGTGTTGTAAAGAACTGTTCTCCTGCTCGCTCTAGGCCTTTTGGTACCATCAAAACCCAAAGATAGCAGAGATGGAAAATGATCCCAGGAAATAAATTCAAAATCAACGTGTTTCACATTTTTTAAAAACAATTCTGTAATTGTTATCTAAAGTTTAATTTAAAAAAGAAAGAAAAAAATATAGAAAATGAGTTCATACAAGAGCAATAATTCAATAACACGTATTGATTGATACATGTGTGAAAAAAGGTTAATAAAAAGTTCAATAGAAAAACAGTTTCTATTCCCTTTTCATTATAAACTATCATGTAGCTTTATACCACAGTCAATACTTCTTCCCAACCAATCACAAACGCAGACCCAGGCACGCTCCGTCACCAAGCCCCGTCCCTCTCAAACCACAACAGATAGCAGGTGTAATATGTTGCCATGAGGCGAGGAAGAGGAAATTGTTACGAAAAAGGAGGTCGGGATGAGAAAAAAAATCCCCAAGTTAATTTTGGCCTTCAGTGTATTTAGTTCTTGTTGACCTGTTTGTTTACATGGTAGCCCAGTCCTACCAGTTCCTGAGCTACCTAACGACCAATTTCCACCGGGTCCGTGTGTGCCGCAGTTTTGTTATCCGACCTGGTTCTGACCAGTGCATATCAACACTGGGAGCTCACACGCACCCAGTGGAAATTGACCATAAAACTGGTGGTGTGCTAGTTCCACCAAAAGATGCTATTCTGTTAATTTATTTATATATTTTATTCATTTGCATCAAAGGGTTACATATTTATCAGATTTTCTAGTAACTTTATTCTTTATGTTTGTCAGTATTTACTGACATCACTTGGGTGCCTTAAGTTTATTTCTTCTTCATTCTGACTTTAATCTCAGAATTCTGAGATTAAAGTCAGAATTCAATTTTTTGTTTTCTTCAGTGGCCCTAATCCTCTTCTGTAAATATGAATTCAATGTTTGTGTTTTGTTAAAAGGAAGTCATCAAGCAATAGCATAAAATGGTCGGGGCTGCACTTAAAATATATTTGAATTTATTTTATAATTAGTTAATCTCAGAATTCTAAGAATAAAGTCAGAATTCAATTTTTTGTTTTCTTCAGTGGCCCTAATCTTCTTCTGTAAATATGAATTCAGTGTTTGTGTTTTGTTAAAAGTAAGTCATTAAGCAATAGCATAAAAATTTTCAATATGGATTTATAATAATAATTGATATGCTTTTTGTCCGTATCGTTCAGCCCTAGTTCATGCAGCTTAAAGCGGATTGCTGCACGTTGTAAAATCAGCTGTTTGACAAGAAGACTGACAAACCTGACTGAAGTTAGAGTAAAACTTCATCTGAATATTTAGTTAAACTATTTGTAAACAACCGTCTGAATCAACCAGTAAAAATCAGAACGATCACAACTTTAACCAGCAGAACCGACCACAACCTGCAACGTCTCATCACCTCACATGATCACAACAGAACCTGAAACATCTGGCAGCACTAGCAGTGGATGCTGTCACTCTTTACTAACCCTGGCAGCATCTGCTGACTGTGGCTGCAGGTGTAAAAAAGTAAGGCTTCCTCATTTCTGCTGTGATAAGGACCAGCAGGTGGTCAGGGCCTGCTGACATTTATATAATTTGCTATCAGTTTTTTATTATTTTTACTGCAATAAGATAATTTCTCTGCAACATGATGGATTAACAGTCAGTTTGTATTCTACTGCTACAAACTACGTACCTGTTTTTCCTTTTCAAATATAAAAACTGCGTCATTGCTTTAAAGACAGTAATAATTCTGTTTTCTTTTTATATAGAAATGAACATGAAAGCAAATCTGGGACAAGCACCTGATGTGACTATTCATTTGTCATGAAACAAGCATACTGAGTTAGTGGATGCAGCATGACAGCACCTCCTGACTTACCGCTCCACATCCCAAATACGAAGAGGGGAGAAATTCTCACAGCATGCAGTGCCGGTGACAAAGGAGCTGTAAACAGAGAGACAGAGGGACAATTTTTCACAACATACAAGGAAAAAAAAGAAAACGTACAGAAAAATTTGTGAATATGTGGAGCTTAAATCAAAAGGAAGCAAAAACCAAAAACCTTCACAAAGCAGCTAAAACAGAGCCAAAAAACCCAGAGGTTAGAATGTCGTACCATCCATCCATACATCCATCCATCCATCCATTACACCCTCATCCATCCATCCATCCATTACACCATCATCCATCCATCCATCCATCCATCCATCCATTACACCATCATCCATCCATCCATCCATTCATCCATCCATCCCTTACACCCTCATCCATCCATCCATCCATCCATTACGCCATCATCCATCCATCCATCAATTACACCCTCATCCATCCATCCATCCATCCATCCATCTGCTTTAGCATGCTTAGCTCTGCTTGGATTTCTGTAAATGTTGCTTCAGATTAGTTGTGTTTTTAGCAGAGATGGTCGTTTGCTAGTTTGAAACATCGGATGTGAAATGTTTTCATCTGTAAGCAAAGTAAAATTTTATATTAGCACCTTTCATGATAAAAATCACAGTGCTTCGCAAAGAAATACAAGAAAATACAAAATATAACTAAAGTAAGTTTAAAAAGATGCTTTTTAGCTGTTTTTTAAAGAATCACTGAGTCCATAGATCACAGAATTTGAGGCAGGGAGGTCCAGAGAGTCCAGACTCATATATTGCTCTATAAGTTACAACCTAAATTTTGGAATGTCCTCTGGAGTCCAAGCAGCTGAGTGAACAATGAAGTGACATGGTAGTACTTTAAAGATTTAGTTTTAACTGTCAGCAGTATTCTGGACAACCTGAAGATGATCCCGGGATTTTTTTTACTCAAACAAGTGAACACAGAATTAGAATAATCTAGACATGATGGAATAAAAGATTGCAGGATCATTTCCAACTCAGAGCAAGACAAAATGTGACTCAGCTTTAAATGTTACTTAAATGATAATAACAAGAGCAAACCAGAGATTTAACATGAGCATCCAGAGTCAACGTTTAAGTTCCTAACTGAGGGTTAAACACATGAGACAAGTGGGCCAAAAGTCTTTACCATCTATCAGACAAAAATCTTTCAGGGGCACAGACAAGGACTTTCCTCTGCCCATCTTTCTCCCAGGTCTTTAACATAAGGTTAAGTCTGACTGCAGATTTAGATCCAGTCTAGACTGAATCCTGCTGAATATTTCTGTCCTGTTTTAATCATCATCAATGATGAACGCATCAGTACCTTCACATTTTAGTCCTTTTAAATTGGTGTCATTCATTCCGTCTTTAATGAAAACTAATTAAACCATTAGCTGATTAAATGAACACTTTTTAAAGACCAACACGTATTTACTATATTTACTTCACTGTAAGTAGCTGATATTTTACATCAAGGAAAAACAGGATGAAATTCTGGCTGCATCTTCCTGTCATTATTTGTGGGGAAAATAGGGGTGTGATAATATATTAGTATTACCAATATCTGTAATATGAATATGTTATGTTAATAATACTCTCATGGTAATACTACCTTATGACTAACTTTACCACAATGTGAGAGCTCATCAGAAACACTCAGTAAATGTTTGTTAATATTTCTTGGTCATAAATCAAATCCTGCTGGCAAATCTGTTTAAGGTTGTGTCCATGAAAAACTGCCTAAAACCTCTCTGGAAAACAGCTGATTCTGCTGTTGACTTTTGTTGGCTTGTATTATTGAGGTATGAAAGTTTGATTGGCAAGACTTCCTTTAAAACAATATTGGTTAAAATTTCTACGGAGGTAAAAATCTGATTTAACAGTTACAGTAATGATGAGTAAACTGAAGAGTTCAACATGTATCCAGTAATGTGTATTTTAGCAGTTACTGATGACTGATGATGTTTCTGACTGTTAGATATCTTTATATAAATTCATCTATCATTTTAGGCAAAAGAATTTAGCAATTTCAGATCAATATAAATATGAGGAGAACTCATGCATGTCAAGGAAATTGTTTATCAAAACCAAATAAGCACATTAAGCTTTTCTGCACTCCCCCAGCCTCTCTCTCTCTTGGTGCCTGCCTCTTTTCATCACACATTGTTTCCCAGCAGAAGAAAAAAGAAGGAAACTACAACACTTGTTATCCTTTGATTGGAGTGGCAGGTTGGAATTAGCAGCCTAGGTATTCCCAGTGAATGCCAGACATGTGGCGTGGGGTGAGAGTGGTGAAAGGAGAGGGGAGGAGACCTTTGAGGGAAGGCTGACATGGTGTGCTTGGGTTTTAGAAGCTCTGTAGAGGGTGGGTGGTGACCAAGGGACTCTGTGGTAGGGGGGGTTTCTGTTGGCTGAGGGCTGAATCTCAGGACTTATTGCCCTCCTACGGGTTTGATAGACAGGAGGGAGGTCCCACTTTCACACTCGGCGAGGTAGTTACTGACAAATGCTGCTGCTTAGATTAAAATAATATGCATGGATGTGCAGATTCAGATATATAATAAAAAGATAAAAAAAGGTAGCTGTCCAAGTGAAATCCATCCATCCATTCTCAGTACACACTTCTTTTCTATCCAGGGTTGTTGAGTGGTGGGCTACAACCTATCATGGTTGTCCCTGGGAAAGAGGTTGGGTACCTTGGACAGGTCATAAACTCATCACAAGGCCAACACAGTGACTGGCAAGACTTACCACACATACTTGTACTCGTAACTAACAGCAATATGAAATCATCAAGGGATCTAGTTTGGCTTTCCTTAGCTAGGTAATTATTTGTACAAACTGGTTTAAATGAACATACTGTTGGTATTATACATTGGACAAATGTGGATATGTTTAAATTGGATGACAATAAATGAGCTAATTATGTGTAGCAGTATGGCATCATTCCTTGAGAAAACCCATGCAGGAATGAGAAAGGCTCCAAAGTGAATCAACCTGGGAACCTTTTTTCCATGCGGTAATAGTGCAAATGACCAAAGCGCGTACAAGAGCGGACACTCCTAGTGATACAGGTTGAGTTTATGTTGCTCAGAGGGCAGGATTGATTAAATTACACTTCTGAAGCCAGTCAATGGATCAGTTGACCCCTTATTCTAAAAATGTGGCCCAACTTAGCCCCATGACTAGGAAAAAACATCCACCACAGTTACCAGACTGGGTCACATGTTATATGAGGATTTCATGTTCAGAGTGTTATTGTGTTCACTAAATCAGCTCAGCTGAGATGAAATATTTTTTTTCTGCAGTACTGATATTTACAGAGTGTCATTGAACATGTCATATGGTCAGCGAACACATAGCCATCCATCCATCTGCTTTAGCATGCTTAGCTTTGCTTGGATTTCTGTAAATGTTGCTTCAGATTAGTTGTGTTTTTAGCAGAAATGGTTGCTTTGCTAGTTTAAAACATCCAATGTGAAATGTTTTCATCTGTAAGGAAAGTAAAAAATTTTATTAGCACAATTCATGATAAAAATCAAAGTGCTTCGCAAAGAAATACAAGAAACAAGAAAATACAAAATATAACTAAAGTAAGTTTAAAAAGATGGTTTTTAGCTGTTTTTTAAAGAATCACTGAGTTTCCATCAATTACACCATCATCCATCCATCATCCGTCCGTCCATCCATCCGCCCATCATCATCCATCCATCATCCGTCCGTCCATCCATCCGTCCATCCATCATCCGTCCATCCATCCATTACACCATCATCCATCTATCAATCCATCCATCCATTACACCATCATCCATCTATCCATCCATCCATCCATCCGTCCGTCCGTCCGTCCATCCATTACACCATCATCCATCCATCCATCCATCCATCCGTCCGTCCGTCCATTCATTACACCATCATCCATCTATCTATCCATCCATCCATCACACCATCATCTATCTGTCCGTCCGTCCGTCCATCCATCCGTCCATCATCATCCATCCATCATCCGTCCGTCCATCCATCCATTACAGCAGGTGTGTCAAACTCAAATTCACAGCGGGTAAAAATGAAAAAATTGGAACAAGTTGAGGGCTGGGCTGGTTCAATGTTTATTTAAAAACCTTTTTTCAAAATGACCTTACATCATTTTTCACAAATATCTACATACCTTAGAAGAAAGTCTGTCTATCTCATTTTATAAAGGTTTTATGTTTTTATTTTATTTTAAAACCAAAAAATGGAAATAAAATTCTGGTTAAAAATAACAAATATCCTGGTGGTTCTTAATTAAAAAATATAAATATTAAGTTGCCTTTTTGAAAAGGACTCGTAACATTTGCAGCTCTAAAGGAGTTTTATTTAGCTGGCTGAGGGAAA
>JBAMHW010000017.1:31827955-31838949 GCA_037177495.1 Rhadinocentrus ornatus | reverse complement strand
GGTGGATGATTGCATCATCAACCCCAACATGAGGCTGATATGCGAACTGCAGGGGGACGATGGACGCACCAGCGGTCTGAGGTGTGCCAGGACTGGTCTCTCCATGACCTTCATGATGTGAGAGGTCAGTGCTACTGGCCTGTAGTCCTCCCGTGCAGCAGGATGTCCTTTTTTGGGCACTGGGACCAGGCAGGATGTCTTGCAGAGCACTGGCCCTCTCTGAAGGCGTAAGCTCAGGTTAAAGAGGTGCTGGAGAACTCCACAGAGCTGGCTGGAACATGCCTTTAACACGTGAGGGCTGATGCGGTCCGGTCCTACAGTTTTCCTCTGGTGGAGCCTCTCCAGCTCTCTCCTCACCTGGTGGTGGGAATCCTAGGGCTGGACGATATGGCCAAAACTTGTATCAAGATATATTTCTTAATTCCGGTCAATACGATATAATTCCGATATCGATATAAACGAAATAAAAACCTCAGAAAAACTGCCAAAAAGGCCCACAACAGATGCTGTAAAACTAAAAAGTTTATGAAACTCCTCCAGTAAAACATTTTAGAAATAAAAACAATACAATAAATTAACGCTCACCTTTTCTTTGTATTTAGCAAGGCTAAAATAGCCTTTAAACAAAGTAATTTAAAATCACCATTTTACCATTCTTAATAATAATAGCTTTAAGTTTAAACTACAACTTGGGCCTATTATGTTATTCTTAAAGATTTAAACAAAGGTGCTTCAACTAGGCTTAAAATGAAAAGTGCTCAGAATTGCTACAAAAAACAGAAAAAAGACTGAGCAACAATCGGTGCTTCATCTTCAGACTCAGCATTTTCTGTGAGGGGAAATGCTTCAGATGAACTGTTGCCTGATCAGCAAAAAATAATGTAAAACTTAATTTTTCAGTCAATATTTTCTTTATTTTGTAGCTTAATTTTATTAGGTGCAATTTGTTTTTTTAACTCTGTCTTCAAGTCTGGAACACGTCAACACTTTAGACTTTTTAAATACTTACTAATACAGAAAAAGTCACTAGATCTGTTGTTAGTTGCTTTAAAAAAAAAAAGTTGCTAGAGGGGAGTGAAAACAAACAGCACAAAGTCGCTAAGTTGGCGACACGGAGCCAAACCACTTCCGTAACACTGAGTTAGCCTTTCCTCTCTCATCAACAACTTCGTCTGCTTTCTCTTCGCTTGTAGAAGCTCGTTCAGTCACGTTTGCATTACAGACACGAGCACTCGTTTTGTAGCTAAAACTAGCAGGGTTGGAGCTTAGCCTAGCCTAGCCTAGCGTTCTACCTCACGCTGAGCACAGCCAGCTGCTGCTGGACTTTTTTCTTTTCTGTTTTTTTTTTTTTTTTTTTTTTACTGCTGCTGGGCTTGGTCAGGCTCCGTGTCTGTGGTGTACGTCATCACTTATGTAGCCAATGTGTTGCAGCTCTTTCTGTTTGGCTTGAACGCCAGTCAGTGAAACGCTGTAATCTTATACTGCATGTATATATCGAAATATCGGAATTTTGTTCAAAACTCATATTACCTTTATTGAATAAAAGTATATTGTGATATATATTGATATTGAATTATTGTCCAGCCCTAGGGGATCCTGGCCTAATGTGATCGGGGAGCTTCCTGTAAAGATGCTCGCTGTGCTCATGGGTGGGTGAGCTCTGGATGTGGATGGCTACCTTCAGTGGAGGCAGAGGAGTCCTCTCCCTCCGGAAGTCTATCACCATCTCTGGTCCTGGTGACATTAGATGCAGGCGATTCCTGTCAGTCTAGTCTACAAAGCTCCTCCTCCCTTCCTCTCCTAGACACCCAACAACCTCTGAGTCATTAGAGACTTTCTGAAGGGGGGCAGGACTCAGTGTTGGACTGAGAATCACTGGTGTAGAAGGTGAAGAGGAGCCAGCACAGTCCCCTGAGGACCACCACGTCAGACAGGATGCTGCCCAGACAGACCAACTGTGGCCTGTCAGGTAGTAATCCAGGAGACCATGGAGTCGTGGACCTCCATCCCCCACAGCTTTTACCCCAGCAGCAGTGGCTGGATGCTGTTAAAGCACCAGAGAAACCAGAGAAAATGGCTCTCACAGAGCTGCCTTCACCATCCAAGTGGTCCCTGCAGCAGGTAGATGAATGCGTCCTCACATGGGGCCCGTAGACGACTACATAGGGTCAAGCAGATCTTTCACCTGTGGTCTCAGGTTGGCCAATACCAGCTTTCCCAGCACCTTCATCACATGCAATGTGAGGCCCACTGACTTGTCTGAGTACTTGAAAAAACTTTCCTATCCAGCCTAAAGGCTGCCAAGATAGCCTTTTATCAGAACCAGATCTGCAATGCTCCCAATACAAGACACCTGTTCGTGGCGTTAAACTCTCTTCTATCTCTACTACCTGCTCAGCCTTCCACAGTGTTGACTGCAGAAATGTTTGCTTCCTACTTCACTGGAAGTTGCTACCATCAGTAACCAGTTCACTGAGCCGGACCAACTCAGTGTAAACAAACCAGCTCCTGGTGCCTCACTCTGCTCTTTCCGCTCTCTAAATGAGGACGAAGTCTCTAAACTTCTAGTCAACTCAAACCCAGGACCTGTCCTCTTGATCCTGTCCCTACCGACATCCTGCAGAGCATTCTACCTACAACCAGATCTGCAGGAACCCATATTATCACCTCCTCTCTAAAATTTGTTGTCTGTCCCTCTGCCTTCAAGCAAGCTGGGGTTACCCCGCTGCTGATGAAACCCAGACTCAACCCAGCCCAGGTTGGAAACTACCGGCCCGTCTCACTGCTTCCGTTCATGTCTAAACTACTAGAGCGTGCTGTCTTCAGTCAGGTCTCACAGATCCTCAAAGACAACAGTCTGTTCCATCCTTATCAGTCGGGCTGTAGGCAAGGCCACTCTACTGAAACTGTTCTGTCAGTTACTGATTCCTTACGGCTGCCAGATCCTCTGGTCAATCCTCAGTCCTTATAATTCTGGACCTGTCTGCTGCCTTTGACACGGTCAGATCCTCCTCTCCACACTCTCGGAGCTTGGTATCTCAGGATCTAACCTCTCATGGTTTACATCCTACCTCACAGGAAGTTCCTTTAGAGTATCTTGGCGACGGGGAGTGTCCAGGGGCCTTATTTCTAAAGCTAATGTAAGAACAAAAACTGGCATACGCCAATTACAGTCAACTTCTGGGATTTATAAAAAACAAACTTGATGGGAGAACGTTCCTACCTCCACGGCTACTCTGACCATGGCGTACACACAAAATCTGAAGAAACAGGAAACGGCAACACCAATGTTTCAGAATAAAACCAAAGATGATGTGAGACATTTGTTCAGAGTCAAATATTACCTTTTATGTACCATGGAAATATGCTCACCAGTCAGGCTAAAATCAGGGTGTTTCCACCTGTAGATGTTCAAAACATTGATGGTTGGATATTAAATGGCTCCCCAGAGCATAGACATACAACGCCTGATCTGGCTCTGCTGGACCATATGAAGCCAGACTCTGGAGGGAGCAGGTTTTTAGAGACCAGCAAGACTTACTGCATGGCTCAGTACCCGGTTCTGAGTGCCGTGTGCTTTGTTTTTGGACCTCTGTGATGGTCTTGGACCTCTGTGACAGTCTCAGACCTCTGTAATGGTCTCGAACCTCTACAACACTCTCAGACCTCTGTGATAGTCTCAGACCTCTGTGATGCTTTGGGCTTGGTTTTACAGGGACCCACCAGGAGGAACCAGGCCCTGCCAGTCCCTCTGCAAGCGCTAACTGGGTTTTCTGGGAAACAGTACCTTCCAGAGGGACGCGGCTGCCAGGTCGGGGATCTCACAGCCAGCCTTCATCATTGGTTCGTTCCAACGTTAGATGAACTTCCTCCACTGGAGGAGAACAGGAAACACAACGATGCAGCAACGTCTGGTTTCCCCGTTGAGTCATTTTGGAACATGGAAAGGGCCATTGCATTCCAAACTGTTCCCACAAAGTTCAGAGCATGGAAGTGTCCGAAATCTCTCTGTATGCTGAAGCATCCAGAGCTTCTTTCACTGGAACTGAGGGACCCAACCCAGCTCCTGGAAAGCTCAGTCATTTTACGGAGCCGACCATTTTGTGGCTGAGTTGCTGTCGTTCCCAAGCGCTTCCAATTTGTTATGATCCCACTAACAGCTGACTGTGGAAGTTTTAGGAGGGAGGAAATTTCACTGGCCTTGTTGCACAGGTGGCCTCCTGTCTCAGTACCACGCTGGAAACAACTGAGCTCCTGAGAGCGACTCGTTCCTTCACACTGTTAGTAAAACAGTCTGCATGCTTCGTGCTTGGTTTTTAAACACCTGTGGCCTTGGATTTGCACTCACTCTAATGGTTACAAAAGCTTCAAGAGGAAGGGGAGCTGTGTGATTTTATAAAGAAGACATGTTTTTGTATATTTCTTTGCTTTTTCCCAATCCATGAGACCACCCTTCCTTAGGATTATACAACGGTGTAATTGTTTAGTCGTTTTTTTCTAAGATTTTTAGGGGCCATCAGATTCAGCTTATATTTTCTATCAAATGGTAAAATGTTTCATCATCTATGTTTTTATCTTCTACTAGGAATAAAGTATGACATCCTGTTAATATCAGAGGAATTTGACAGCCCGAGTTCATTAATGAGGAAGAATCTGCTGAGTGACTGGTTGTCATGGTAATAATTATAAATTCAGGGTGACCTCTGGGTGCCACTTGTGTCTGACATTCTCATAGGAGGCGGGGCTTGAGATGGAGAAGCAGATGATGAAGACGTTGGTCTGCGGGTAGGACAGTGTCCTGAGCCGGTCGTACTCCTCCTGTCCCGCCGTGTCCCACAGGTTTAGGCTGATGACCCTGCTGTCCACGGTCACCTGAATGCACCACACACAGTCTGTCTGCATTTTCTGGACCAGTTCACAGGTGAAAACTACCTGAGGAGGAGACGTACCTGGCTGCTGTAGTTGTCAAAAACAGTGGGAATGTACTCTTTGGGAAAGGCCCCGGTGGTATAGGAGATGAGCAGGCAGGTCTTCCCCACAGCGCCATCGCCCACAACCACACATTTAATGGTCTGCATGACGTGGACGCTCAGAAACCTGCAGCACAGAAAGCAAAGCTGAACTCACCCATGCAGTGAAACCACGTCTACAGACACGGACGTACGTCCAGACACTGACCTACGTCCACAGACAAAGAACCACGTCCACAGACACTGACCTACGTATACAGACACAAACTACATCCACAGACACTGACCTACGTCTACAGATACGAGACCACGTCCACAGAGACGGACCTTCGTCCACAGACACGGACCTACGTCCAGACATGGATCTACATCCAGAGACTGACCTACGTCTACAGACACTGGACCACATCTACAGATACAGACCTACGTCTACAGACACGAGACCTACGTCCACAAACACTGACCTACATCCACAGACACCGACCTACGTTCACAGACAAAGAATTATGTCCACAGACACTGATCTACATCCACAGACACTGACCTACATCCACAGACACTGACCTACATCCACAGACACGGACCTATATCAACAGACACGGACCTACGTCCACAGACATAAGGCCATGTGCACAGACAAAGAAACACGTCCGCAGACATGGACCTACGTCCACAGACAAGGAAACAAGGTCCACAGACACTGACCTACGTCCACAGACTTGAGACCTACGTCCACAGACAAAGAATCATGTCTACAGACACGGACCTACGTCTACAGACACGGACCTACGTCCACAGACACTGACCTACGTCCAAAGACACTGACTTACATCCACAGACACTGAACTACGTCCACAGACACTGAACCATACGTACGGACATAGACTTATATCTACAGACACGGAACCCACAGACTCTACAGACTCCGGACTTGACTGTGGTGGACTGTTCTGGGAGGATGGTCGCCTTTCGTCAGCATGGAGCCATTAGTTATTTATTTCTGTTCTTAATTGCTTAGCTGACTTCTTGTTTTTACTTTCCATCTAACAGCTGAAACTTTCAGTACGTTCGCAGGCAGCAGTTTACCTCCAGAGTCTGATAGAAGCAGTTTGCTTATTAGAGCTGTCAGAGATACTTCAGGTTCTGATTTCTGTTTGTTTAGAGATGCCTGATGTCCATGGTCTGCCTGCAGAGAGAAGGAGGGTAGTTTTGTTTATGGAAATTATGTCAGTAGAAGGAAACGGTCGCTGAACAAAACAGAGATGTTATCCTGAACACACACAGATTTGCATAGCAGTGTACATATTTTCCACGAGTAAAACCATCATGTCATTCATCCAGTGTACCATCTGCAGGGCCACAGTGTTTACTTTCTAGTTACATGAATGAATTATAAACATAATATAATATGACAAAGTACTGTTTCATCATATTTACGCCTCAATCATTTCTGGCTGCAAAAGAAACTTTATAAATAATGTGTAATTATTTTAAGGGAAATTCCAGCAGTTTAATTTAGGCATTGTCTGTGAATATTTCCCTGATTTAGTTATCTAAGGATTATTTATCCAGCAGTGCGAATACCACAAGGCTCTATTCCTGGACCTCTTATCTTTTCTCTGTACTTACTGCTGTTTGGTGCTTTGTTCAGAAATCATGACGTCTGATTTAGTTTCTATGCAGACGACATTCCGGTCGATTTTCCTTTGAAACACTCTGTTCAACCTCTCTGACTTCCATCAGAAGATGGTTGGGATTTATTCTTTCTCATTTAAAAAAAGCAAACTAAGATCATGCTTTTTTAAATCCAGAGGCTCATTGCAAACTGTAGCGTCAATTTCTGAGGATGTGCGCAAATTATGCTTAAGACTGAAGGCCGTTAAATACGAATTCACCTACTGATACAGTTTTCATTTAACCTGACATAAAATAATCCTCATCAGATGAATGAAGCTCCATCAGCGGGAATCACCATGGTAACCTGTGAATTTTTCTATCATGGCTGCGCCAGATGTTTTGCTGATTGTTATTCCAATTTGGCTTTAAACATAACACCAACATCCCTGATGTTTACACTGGGTTTTTTTGGTTTTATCATCTTTAGGTTTTAATGAAATTTTTTTTCTCGTTGGTTTTGATAAAATTTGCTGGAGCAGCAATGGAGGATGGATGATTCTTTAGATTTTAGTCTGAAGATGAAAATGAGGCAGATAGGGTTATTTCTGTTGGACCGTGAGCTGAAACTCCACGTGTGTGATGTAGATACCACCCTCTCTGGGTAGATGTTGCCTGTTTTCCTCTACATTCACTCCGTCATGTAGTTCAGACACCACAGAAAAATAATTTTCCTGGTGTCAGTGTTCGATGGTCAGAGAGGCGTCACTTGTCATCCATATACAGATGTTCCATAGAGGAAACAAGGCTGATGTATTACAGTTTTCTCCAACCTTTCTTTGTTATGAAATACAAATAATATCTTTAGATCAGAGCAACATGTTCTGACCCAACTGGACCCAGAATGACACTGGTTTCAGGTTCTTGGAGACCTGCATGTAGCTGGAAAACACAGGGAGGTGATGAGGGGAGGCAGGCCAAGCTCCTTTTTACTCCCCCTTTTTTACAATTTATTTTGAGGAATTTTTTTCTTCATATGAGGCAATGAGAAAACTCGAGGTGAGAAAAAGCTGTGTTGATATTTTCCACATCGCCATAGAAATGCATCCGTAGACTGCTGCCGTATTGCAGTGAACGCAGTAAGCAATAACACGCATGTTACCTGTCTAGTTTTTCACGACCAGATTTGTCCAAACATCAGGTTCCATCAAAACAAACGGTAGGAAACTGCAATTTATGAGATGGGGATTTTTTGGTGGTGGATCTGTATGTGGGCGTTCACGGTGATGACACGATGACAAACTGAAGGTCTGATGTGCAAAACGCCTCAGACACAGCTGACAGGAGAGGAGTGAAATCGACCTTGCAAGTGTTGTAACTGAAATATTTAGAAACAGCAAAGCTTCCAGAAGGCAAATGTCACCATGGTTTTATGTTGAAATAAAACCGTAACTTTAGAACGACCTGAACGACAAACGGAAGGCAAAATTATTTCATGTTTCACAAGATGAAAAGGGTCTTCTTTTCTATGGATTGTTTTGTTGTTATTTTTGAGCATTGAAGAGTTGCGTTTGGCTGCACTTCCTCTGATATCCACTTGATGCTGATGGGATAAAACTTTGACTGATCTGAACTGGAAGAAACCCAACCTCTCTGCAAACACAAAGAATAAAGCAGTTAAGAGCCTTTAGCACCTGTTAGCTGTAATGTTGGGCATTGTTTGAATTTGAGCGATTCCGGTTCTGTGTTTCAATTCCGGTTCCTAACGATTCTTCTAAGAGTCAGGGTCAAAAACTTTACATGTTTTAACCTCATCATTCTCACCTTGTCGCCAGCAACCCGGTCGAGATTTTGTTCGACAAACTCCAAAACTTCTCCAATAACACTTTTGTCAATTTAGGCTACACCTTGTTAGAAAGCGTAGATTCTCTGTAATCGAGACCCAAAATATTTATTTTACAGTCCTTCTAAACACCAAAACACAGTTAGTAAAAGAAGCACTATCGCTAGCACACAGCTAACGGCACTTCCTACTTGTTTTGTGGTAATGTGTATATATTTGTATTATTATCATTAGTAGTAGTAGTATTATAATCATTACTATTACTATTATTGTTATTACTTTTGCTATTGGTATTGTTATTATTTTTATTATTATTATTATTAGTAGTAGTAGTAGTATATACCGTTGCTGCTTTTACAGTGCTCCTAAACACCAAAAGACAGTGGGTAAAAAAAACAAACCCAAAAACTATGCCTAGCAACACAGCTAACGTGACTTCCTACCTGTTTCGTGGTAATGATGTCACATTATCATCTACTCCATGATCAACTGTATGACTTTTCCACAGAAAGATCCAGTGTTAAAAAATATCAAAAATAGTTTGCCACAAAAGTATTTCAAGTTATATATTTTCTCCTTCTTCATATATAAAATCAAATTTGTGTTTGACATCTATTTCACCTTTCTGTGAACCCAGTGTATTTGGGTACGTTTGTTTTCCTCACCTTTCGGGCCAAAAGAATTAACGTGTCCCTACTGTTTTATGTGGCGTTTTCATCCCAGGACACCTGGAGATACATAAGAAGCGCTCCCTGCTTGACTAGCCATGTGACCTGAAAAAGAATATAGGAATCAAAATTTTGAAAATTTTAACGATTCCGGGAGAATTGGAAAGTAAGTCCCAGTTCCAATCGATGCTCGATGCCCAACCCTAGTTAGCTGCCAACCGGAGTCAGCGATGTTGCTGCACATGAATCACACTACATTAGTCTGTGCTCTGTGTTTGATGGAGAGAAAATCGACTCTATCACTGTGTGTATCACATGGTTTGTAAACTGTTTAAACCATTTTGTGTGTAACTTAGGGTACTTGCAAATGAATGTTTTATCTAGAAATTACCCACACAAAATAAGTTTACACATGCAGTCTCATAAATCTAATAGTTTCATGCCCAGAAAAGCTCAAACAGACAAGTAATTAAATATAAGTGCAGGAATCTCCTGATACACACGGACAAAACTGCATCTGCGTACAGATCCAGGGCCTCACAGCTTTGTGTGGGTCATCTGGAGTTTCTTCTCCAGGTATTTCAAAGTGGGAAAAAGGCTTTCTATGACATAATATTTGAACCTTCTAGAGTGAAAGATAGACAGATGGCTTGAGCCACAGTACACAAAAAGGACCTTAGTTTTGTCCAGAGAACCATCTCGTCGAGCTGCAAAGCTAAACTGAGTGGGAAAATTTCTGCTTCAGAACCACAAAAAAAATTTCTGCTTCAGAACCACAACCCGATTTCTGCATCACTTCCTGTGTAAAAACATGCCATCAGAGGGAGTTTGTGTTTGTGAATTTTGACAGCCCTTATAAATTTATTAAGGCCAATATTGTAGATATTTTCAAACGTGGGAATTGAAATGAGAATTCTGACTTTTAAACTTTCGACTTTCGACCATGTAATCTTAAATTCCCTGGAAAACTGCTCTCATTCACATATGTCACCCACCATGGGGAAACCAGCAACAAGTCGGTCTGGAAGTGCCGAATACAGCAAAAAACTGGCCAGAGGGATCGTCAGGGGGAAGTTACCACCAGCCTAAGAGTGTGAAATCTGCTGATGAGCTGGTTTCAGCTACTGAGCAACCTGGGAATTTTGTCCCCTGATCTTCCTGTGTAGCCCCACCTGGATTGAACATGGACAGGCAGACTGTGGAAAGGTTAGGTCAATTTGGATGAGGCAAAGACATTACATTGGGCATCGTTTGAATTTGAACGATTCCGGTTCAGAGTTTCGATTCTGGTTCCTAATGATTCTCGTTTCCGATTCTTCTAAGAGTCAGGGTAAAAAAAAAAAAACTCTACATGTTTTAACCTCATCATTCCCACCTAGTCGCCAGCGACCCGGTCGACATTTTGTTCGACAAACTCAAAAACTTCTCTAGAAAAACACTTTTGTCAATTAAGGCCTGCTACACCTTGTTAGAAAGCTTAGATTCTCTTTAATCGAGACCCAAAATATTTATTTTACAGTCCTCCTAAACACAGTTAGTAAAAGAAACACTATGGCTAGCACACGGCAAACGGCACTTCCTACTTGTTTTGTGGTAATGTGTATATATATTTTTATCAGTAGTAGTATAATCATTACTATTGCTATTATTGTTATTACTTTTTCTATTGTTATTATTATTATTATTATTATTAGCAGCATATACTGTGCTGCTACAATCATATACTGTTATTATTATCACTTTTACTATTATTATATTATAATCTCACAAGTGCCCTTAAGTTTGTGTATTGTATTTTTCTAGATTCCATCCATCCATCGTGTTACTTTTCCACAGAAGGGTCCAGTGTTAAAAAATATCAAAAATAGTTTGCCACAAAAGTATTTCAAGTTATGTATT
>JBAMHW010000017.1:31725675-31735783 GCA_037177495.1 Rhadinocentrus ornatus | reverse complement strand
CTGGGGGAGCAGCGTCGGACACCAGCCGCCTTCTGGGGGAGCAGCGTCGGACACCAGCCGCCTTCTCGGGGAGCGTCGGACACCAGCCGCCTTCTCGGGGGAGCATTGTCGGACACCAGCCGCCTTCTGGGGGAGCAGCGTCGGACACCAGCCGCCTTCTCGGGGGAGCATCGTCGGACACCAGCCGCCTTCTGGGGGAGCAGCGTCGGACACCAGCCGCCTTCTGGGGGAGCAGCGTCGGACACCAGCCGCCTTCTCGGGGAGCGTCAGACACCAGCGGCCTGAAGTGAGTCTGGTTTCTGATCTTCGGCGCTCTTAGTCGATCGTGTCAGACACACAAGCACGTAGACCAGTTCCAACTTTCTGCTACAGGCTACAGGTCCAGATGGTTCCAGACTCTGACTGGACCAGAACCTGGACCAGAACCAGGCTGCAGGTCCACATTATCTAGACTGACTGGACCAGAACCAGGCTGCAGGTCCAGATGGTTCCAGACTCTGATTGGACCAGAACCAGACCACAGGTACAGATGGTTCCAGACTCTGACTTTACCAGAATCAGACTGCAGGTCCAGACGGTACCAGACTCTGACTGGACCAGAACCCGGCTGCAGATCCACATTATCCAGACTGACTCTGGGTGGTCTGGAGATGACCATCTGTGGGACGATGGATTCCAGGTAGGCTCCACTGAACCATGTCCAGTGTCCCGCCTGCTGAGAGAACCATGTCCAGTGTCCCCGCCTGCTGGGAGAACCGTGTCCTGTGTCCCCACCTGCTGGGGGAACCGTGTCTCGCCTGCAGGTGGAATTGTGTCCAGCGTCCCCGCCTGCTGGGAAAACCATGTCCCGCCTGCTGGGAAAACCATGTCCAGTGTCCCCGCCTGCAGGCGGAACATTGTCCTGTGTCCCCGCTTGCTGGGGGTACCGTGTCCTGCCTGCTGAGAGAACCATGTCCTGTGTCCCCGCCTGCAGGGGGAACCATGTCTTGCCGGCTGGGAGAACTGTGTCCATTGTCCCCACCTGCTGGGAGAACCGTGTCCCCGCCTGCAGATGGAATTTTGTCCAGTGTCCCCGCCTGCTGGGAGAACAATGTCCCCGCCTGCTGGGGTAATCGTGTCCCGTATCCCGCCTGCTGAGAGAACCATGTCCAGTGTCTCCGCCTGCAGGGGGAACCATGTCCCACCTGCTGGTAGAACTGTGTCCAGTGTCCCTGCCTGCAGGGGGAACCGTGTCCCACCTGCTGGGAAAACCATGTCCAGTGTCCCCGCCTGCACAGGGAACAGTGTCCCGTGTCCCCGCTTGCTGGAAGAACCGTGTCCAGTGTCCCCGCCTGCTGGGAGAATCGTGTCCCCGCCTGCTGGGGGAACCGTGTCCAGTCCCCGCCTGCTGGGAGAACCGTGTCCCCGCCTGCTGGGGGAACCGTGTCTAGTGTCCCCGCCTGCAGGGAGAACCATGTCTCTCGCCTGCTGGGGGAACTGTGTCCAGTGTCTCCGCCTGCTGGGAGAACCATGTCCAGTGTCATCGCCTGCAGGGGGAACCG
The DNA here is from genome assembly GCA_037177495.1 of Rhadinocentrus ornatus. Classification (NCBI taxonomy): domain Eukaryota; kingdom Metazoa; phylum Chordata; class Actinopteri; order Atheriniformes; family Melanotaeniidae; genus Rhadinocentrus; species Rhadinocentrus ornatus. The sequence goes on along the minus strand of JBAMHW010000017.1, from coordinate 31,734,242 downwards.
TGTCCCACCTGCTGAGAGAACCGTGTCCCCGCCTGCTGGGAGAACCATGTCCAGTGTCCCTGCCTGCAGGGGGAACCATGTCCAGTGTCATCGCCTGCAGGGGGAACCGTGTCCCGCCTGCTGGGGGAACCGTGTCCCCGCCTGCTGGGAGAACCATGTCCAGTGTCCCCGCCTGCAGGGGGAACCGTGTCCAGCGTCCCCGCCTGCAGGGGAAACCGTGTCCAGCGTCCCCGCCTGCTGGGGGAACCGTGTCCCGCCTGCTGGGAGAACCGTGTCCTGTATCCCCACCTGCGTGAAACCGGTTTACCCTCGTCCAAGCGACATGATGGTGGCACATCTGCCAACGGTTCTGTATTTACACGCCAAGGTAACACGCCTGGAGTGCAGCGTCACGCTTCAGAAAACATGGCCGTGTTTTTCAAAACGCTGAACTGATCCTTTACAACATCCTGAATCAGAACCATCAGCAGGTTGTTCACAATGAAACCGACATCAGGCAGACAAAACATCACACCAACAGAAAGACCGCCCCCCAGAGGCCGCTTCAGGAACTGCACAGCCTGGATCAATAAAGTTTATAGATAAAAAAAAACGGGAAAAAAATTCTGTTTAGTAGAAAACTTTAATTCATTCATTTGTGCTCGACACAAAACCGGAACACTGATATAAATACTGCCATCATCGCTAGGAGGAAATTAGCTTTAGCTAGCTAGCTGCTGATAAACGTGGACTCAATACTTCTGTGGTCTGATGGAAAAAGTTACAGGAACCAGGTTTACCAGTAAAGCTGGTTCTCCATCCGGTTCGGATCTCTTATCTGCTGGTTTTCTGAGAAGCTACTGAACTGGTTTATGTGTTGATGGTCCCCGTTTCATCCTCTGAAGCTTCTTCAGAAACCCAACTCTTCATGTCTCCGGATCCTTGGAAAAAAATGAATCTGGTCGTTCTAAAGATTTTATTCTGACTATAAATAATACGGATCAATAACTATAAAAATCTGCAGTAAACACTGAGCAGACGTCCAGACCCAGGGTTCATGGTTCAGATCCAGATCTAGACACCAGCCCCAGAGTCCAGATCCAGTGTGCAAATCCAGACCTAGACACCAGCCCCACTCAGATATCTGATGTGGCGTGTGCTAACGTTCATGTTTGACAGGTAAAAAATACCGAATTTATCTGATCTTTTAAAATTATCTGCCGACCCCCATGGGGTCCCAACCCCTCGTTTGAAAAACCACTGGTCTAGATTAACATGTTTTTCAGTTTTCCAAAGGTCTGTCAGTTATGACTGGATCAGATCAGTACCAGATAAGGACTGGATAAGACCGGATCAGAGCTGGACCTGGATCGGATTAGAACTCGAGCCGTGTGAATAATTTTCATCAGCAACTCAGAGTTTAAATAAATAAAAGAGTGTTTCTGGTTTTATTTCTTCATCTCTGAACATTCGTGTTTCCCGCAGATTAACTCAGACCTTTAGCCCTGCACGGGTCACATGACCACCAGGGTGTGATGTCACAGCACACACGCACACACAGTTGGAGGTGGTTTCAGCCACAGGTGTAAACACTCAGGTGAACGACAGCATCAGTAGCTACCTGCCCTCAGAGCAGACCGACAGGACGCCCCCGCAACCCAGAACACATCGCCACACCGAATCACATGGGTGGCGCGGTTATTTCGGTCTGAACACGTCCCCGAGTCCCTGAATGCATCGCCAGAAAGTCACATGACTGAGGCGGTTGTTTCAGTCTGAACACGCCCCTGAACGCATTGCCACACAGAGTCACATGACTGGCACGGTTGTTTCGTTCTGAACACGCCCCTGAAGGCATCGCCACACAGAGTCACATGACTGGCGCGGTTGTTTTGTTCCAAACACGCCCCTGCGACCCTCGACGCATCGCCACACGGAGGCACATGACTGGCGTGGTTGTTTTGTTCCAAACACGCCCCTGCGACCCTCAACGCATCGCCACACGGAGGCACATGACTGGCATGGTTGTTTTGTTCTGAACACGCCCCTGAACGCATCGCCACACGGAGGCACATGACTGGCGCGGTTGTTTTGTTCCAAACACGCCCATGCGACCCTCAACGCATCGCCCCACAGAGGCACATGACTGGCACGGTTGTTTCGTTCTGAACACGCCCCTGAACGCATCGCCACACAGAGGCACATGACTGGCATGGTTGTTTCGTTCTGAACACGCCCCTGAACGCATCGCCACACGGAGGCACATGACTGGCGCGGTTGTTTCGTTCTAAACACGCCCATGCGACCCTGAACGCATCGCCACACGGAGGCACATGACTGGCGCGGTTGTTTCTTTCTGAACACGCCCCTGAACGCATCGCCACACGGAGTCACATGACTGGCGCGGTTGTTTCGTTCTGAACTCGCCCCTGCGACCCTGAACGCATCGCCACATGCAGGCACATGACTCTGACATGTCTGCCTCAGCTTGAATAGATAAATCAGTGGTTCCCAGACTTTCTCTGCAGGCCCCCTCTTCAGGGAGGCACCCCATGCTCCCCAACACTCACAATGTAGCGCAGGAAGAGAAGCGGCCAGAAACCGTGGTGAGCTCAGAGGCGGAGGGAGGTGGTTCCACCACTGGGAGGGTGTGGAGCGGAAACTGGGCGAATCTGAGGGCAGCAGTAGATCAGATGGATGCTGCTAGAATAAAACCTTCGACAGATGACTCATGGATGTCTGAATGAGGCAAAATCCCAAAGCAGAGATGTTGGACTTCGTTCTGTCAGATTCTAAAACATGTGAAACTCAAAATATTGAAATGTTGTGTAGCTGAGTAATTTTGTTTTATAAATTTGATCATAAAATTTAACATTCTCAAAACCTGTTGAAATATTTTGTTTTGTCAAAACATTTATTTGTTTAGTACTGCTACCCAAGTTCCTTTGAGGCAACTGAGGCAACAATCCAAGACTCTTAAAGTGCAGCGTGAAGTTTCCACAGTCGTGGTGATGTGGATCCACATCATCCGGTGCTGGTCCACTGGGCTTTATTAAGTCCAGAACCCACGCAGCGTCCACCAGGAGGTTTAAGAGCTTCATGCTTCCTGCAGCAGAAAAGCTTGTGGACTTCATCTTCCAGCAGGACTTGGCCCACACTGCCACAAGAACCAGAACCTGGTTCAAGGACCAAGGATTACTTGGCTGGACTGGCCAGCAGACTCTCCAGACCTGAAACCCGTGGAAGATCTTTGGAGCATTTCCAAGAGGAAGATGAGACACTGAAGTCCGCTGTTGAAGCATCCTAGTCCAGTCCACCGCAGCAGGACCACAGGCTAAGAACATCCATACCACGCCACATGGAGGCAGGAGTCCAGCAGGAGGGCTCAGACCAAGAACTGGGTTCATATGCAGGACTAGACTCTGCACATGGTCACAGTTCTGGATTCAGTTTTTATTGGTTTTATGTAATATTCTGATTTTCTGAGGCGAGAGGGAATAAATGCTGGAACGTCTCGCTCTGCCTGGGATCTATAAGGTTAGTTTCCCTTTTTCAGCTAAATCACTGAAATAAATTACGTTTCTCACTATATTCTCATTTTTTGAGTTTCATCTGTATTTAGAGTCATGGGGCACTGTGGCCCCTCATTACCCGCCACAGGTAACATCACCTGCTCTTTACCTGGGGATATTTAGCCCCTTGTCTGGGCTGCCCGAGGGCCCGGGCCCCCCAGTTTGGGAACCACTGGGATAAACGCGGAGGTCTGAAGGCGTCACCCGTTTTGTTTCATGAACCGGAAATTCACCTTGGATGAAACGAGCTGCTGAAAGCTGAAAGGTAAACGTAGCCGAACCAGACACGGTTGCGCGGGTTGGAAACGAGTCGCTTTGCCGTATAAGACATGAGCACCCAGTGTGATGAGACGTTTCAGACCGCCGCGGTGGTAAAGCGGACGCCGCCGCAGCAGGCGTGGCATGAAGCGTACCCGTCCGGATGGCGGTAGCCACATCATCGCTGTCGTGTTGAGTCAGCTCATCCGTCGGGAAAAGCCATTGTTCCTGAGAGCCTTGCTGATTGGTGGAAACGTCAGGAAGAGGGCGGAGTCATATTCTTATAAAACTGAACACAAACAGCTTCATTTACAGACATGTCAGTTTTCCTCGATTAAGTTCAGGTCCAGTTCTGTACAGTCCCGCTCAAAGACCGCCTGCTGCGCTGCCTCGCGCTCCTCGGCTACCTCTTCCTCATCGTCCTCGCGGCACTCCTCGTCGCTCTCACTCAGCGGCCCGATGCTGGTCCTGCCCAGGCACTCGGCCGGCGAGCAGGAGCCGCGGAAGTCGCCCAGGAAGGGCTCCATGCCCACGCAGATGTCACCGCCGCAGGCCAGCCTGCCGCCGCCACGCTCCAGGCACTGTGGATCCATGCTGCGTGTCTGCAAAGACAACAGGAAGCGGTCAGTATTTCATCCAGACAGGAGCTCTGCGGGGCCCGGGCCCCTCCACCCATCACGCCCTCAGCTTAGCCCAACCCACCCGGTTAAATTAGCTTCAGGAAAAACGTGAGCAAACATTCAAATTATTCACCTTCCTTCAGTCCCGAAGAAAAGAAAACAAGTCTAATTGGATTCCATCTAAAATCAGAGCAAGTTAAGAGTCCGAGAAGGGCGGAGCCGCAGCGTACCTGAGTCATCTTAGTGAAGTCAAGCACGGGTCGGGCGCAGGGCCGGTCGGGGTCGCGGCGCCGCTTCAGACCCGGTTTCAGCAGCAGCAGGTCGCAGGGCTGCGAGTGGCAGCGCGGCAGCTGTGGCGGGAGGCTGCGGCGGAGGGAGGAGGGCGTGCTGCAGGCCGAGGAGGGGGAGGCGGGCACCGGGGCTCCCACACCCGCTCCGGCCAGGACGGTGCTGCCCGGCGGGGGCACCGCACCGTGGCTCGGCACCGGAGGCGGGGGAACAAAGATGGACGCCGCAGAGTCTCTAATGAGCACTGGAGAGAGGGAGAAACGTCTCTGAGGAGGGGGAGGCGGGTGTAGCGGGGAGGGAGAAGAGGAGCAGGAAGAGGGGGAGGGAAAGAAGCAGCAGCAGGCTCCGCCCCCTGCAGCCGCCTCGCTGGGATCCCAGGGGAAGCTCCAGGGCAGCGGGGAGTCTGGCGACAGCGCCAGGCTGAAGAAGGTGGGGCTGGACGAGGAGTGCAGTGACGAGTTCAGGGAGGAGCTGGGAGCACGGAGAGGACAGACTCCTCCCCCTGCCGCTGCCATCCCTAAAGCCCCCCCTCCCACTGCCACCCCGCCACCTGTGACCCCGCCCTCAGCACCACCATGGCACTGGCGGCTGACGGGAGTCCAGACCCGTGAGGCGCTGGGGCGCCACGTGTAGCGGCAGCGTGACAGGTCCTCTGGCACCGACAGTGAGCGGCAGTGCCGTTTGGGAGGCGGGGGAGGTGGAGGAGGGGGCCCGAGGCCGGGTGGGGCCACCGCTCCGGGAAGGGACAGCTCAGACGCTGAAGCACTGGGTGCCAGGGGCCGGTGCTGCTGCGACGGGGCCCCATCCAGGGGGTCGTCCTTTTCCTGCAGGTGGGCATCTGGGGGCACCAGGGGCACAGGACCGGGGGGGAAACTAGAGCTCAGTAACCCCCCCTGCAGGCCGGACTTGGAGGGAGGGCACAGCTGCCAGTAGCTGCTCTCTGAGGAGACACAGAAGAAGAGTTCATGTGACCACCGCCATCTTTATTATTCTGATCTTGTCCTACATCAGACTAACCCTAATCCCTCAGAAGCTCAATATGATCAAAGGGTTCCAACTGCAAGGCCAACAGGAAGTACATCATGCTCTACATCTACAGCTCAGATGGAAGGGTGGGGAGGTTCTGTTACAGGTGGAGAATAGTGGAATCTCGCTTCCTGCCAGACTCCGGCTACCGTGGGGAGGAATTTAGATGCAGCTACACGTCAGTGAGGTACAGCTGCGGAACTGTGACGGGGTCTGATAAACTCACCGGGCATCAAGCCATCTGGGGGCCGGCACTCTGCCAGGGCGTTCGGGTCCAGCAGGGACTGAAAGAGAAACAAAGGGTCGTATTTCAGTACCACACACACACTTCCAGGGATCATCCCGCCTCCCTGATTCAGGTCCGTCAGAACCAGTTTTGGACCATCTTGGATTGGTCTCCCATGCGCCCAACTACAATCATCGCAACTCCACGAATTTATACTGGATTTTCTCACGGTTTGTACGTAGTTCTGATCCAGGCAACTGCTACATGTTAAAATACCTGCTTCATCCTGAAAATATGCTCTTTCACAGACATATGGCATTAATTAATTAATTTGACACTTTAATAAAAACGCTGCACGGTGGTGTGGTGGTTAGCACCGCGGCCTCACAGCAAGAAGGTCGCTGGTTCGCTGGTTCAAGCCTCGGCTGGGGGAGGCTCGAAAGGGGGGGCCGATGGCCTTTCTGTGTGCACACACACACAGGGAGCTAAAACCCTTGTTTAAGTTTGCACAGCTTCTTGCGTGTGCTGGTTCGGGAACTGCAGCGTGGTTTCGCGACGCGGCCTTACAGAGACAACTGAAGCATGAAATGTTGGTTCTCATTCCCGAACTAGGCGCAACACCACCACGACCATCAGACGGTGAAAAACGCCCTGGACCTGCCCTGCAGTGGGACTGTTGTTCCAGCCTCCTAAAGTAACATGATGGGGTCGGTGAGTCATAAACTCAGCTTCAGAACGGAGGTTTAACGAACTCAGAACTCTGAGTTCTTGGTTCAAGACCGGAAGTAAAAACTAGTTTAAGCAACTTGTTCAGTTTCAGCCGAGTTCATGAACTCTGAGTTGAACTTTGGAGAGGAAAAGACTCTGGATAGTAGCTGGATACTTTCCTCGTGGTAACATACCTTTAGCAAAAAGTACTTTCTTCAAGTGTACTACTTCGATAGTAACACTGGGGCAGTATACTTTTTGGATACTGTATTTATATACTTAATAGTATGTTGAGGTATACTTGGCTAAAGTATAAATCAAAATCAAATCAAGTTTATTTGTATAGCTCTATATCACAACAAAGTATAAAGAAAAGTCCTAGACTAAGTACATTAGTACTACAACTTACATTTGTACTTTAATACTGAAGCTTGTACTTTCTACAGAATAAGGTCAAGTCATTGACTCGACTTACCTTTTGCAAAAAGTCAAATACTTGAAGTTTTTTTGAGTGAAGGGTTTCCGGTTCCGTTAGCGAGAGGATGGCAGTCTAACTTGTGAGCTGCCGACGGTTTTGAACAAAATGTCCCCCTTCGTCACTCTTTTTGCTACTACCAGGAGTAGGAAAACTGCAAATTTGTTGGCGGACGAGACCGCTTCGAGCCATGGTGACCAAGGCTACCCCCCGGAGCCTGTAATTCAAGGAAATTCAAGGTGTGAACAATAGGCTGGATGAAGCGGAGGGAAGAATAGAGGAAACGGAGACGGTGCTACAAGCGGCATCCACGCTAATTAAGAAGCTAGCCCAACGCCAAGCTAAGCTGGAAGCCAGGCTGATAGACCAGGAGGGCTGTGCACGGAGGGAGAATCTGCGGATCTACGGGATACCTGAAGATAAGGACGGGGGACATGATTCCTTTTCTGGACAACTTGTTAAAAAAGGCACTTTATCCTTCCTGGCGACTGGAACTTGGGAATTGAACGTGCACACCGAGCTGCGACTCAAAAGCAACAATGTGCAGGGGAAGCGCCGGTCTGTCGTGCTAAAGTTTGGGAGCTACCGAACGAAGGAGGAGGTTCTACGGAAAGCGTGACAGAAAAAGAAGTATTCCGCGATGAAACACGTTTCTTTGTTGACCACGACTTCCCAACTGAAGTGCTTAAAAAACACAACGAGTATGTGGAGGTGAAAAAAGTGCTTAACAGGTTTCAGACGCCATATGCCCTCGCAACAGGGTGGCATTTCCCTATTGGAACCTGGACTATTCAAGGCCCTGCAGGGCTCTCCTGATACGAGCCTCCACCTTGGAAACACGCGTTTTACTTTGTTTTCATAGTGATAAAGTTAACATTGTTTACCTTGTTTGTTACTGTTCTATACATGTTCCCTGGGAGAGACTTTGTTGGTACATAAGCTGAAACTGGTCATAGTGGGAGGGGTGTTTACATGGGGGTATCAGATTAGAATATTATGAATATACTGGACATTAGGATTGTATCACTTAACGTGAAGGGCGTTTCAAACTAGTTAGGAGAAATAAAATCTTATCAAAGATGAAGCGGGAAAATGCTCAGATTGTCCTCTTACAAGAGACTGGGACACACAAGGGCTTCGTATTCATCCTAGAAATCTGGTCGAAGGAGAGGGGTTATAATACTTATATCACAAAACATACCTTTGGAGCGCATATCAGAGATGTCTGATAAAGAAGGGCGATGTATGAGGGAAGAATAAATAATATGACGATAACAATCTGTCACGTTCACGTCCCACCTGGAGGTAGTTTTGCCCTGAATAGGAACATGTTTGGAAAGTCTACTGGAGATGGATGATGGATGAGTTTCTACTGGTCTTACTGGGAAGTCCTGTTAAAGACCAGTACAGTAATC
>JBAMHW010000017.1:31257603-31269139 GCA_037177495.1 Rhadinocentrus ornatus | reverse complement strand
GGAATGAGGTGATGCACCAGGTTAGAAGGGGGCACACACAAGGTGATGGGGAGCGTCCAGGTGAATGGGTGATGCGGCAGGTTAGTGGGGGGCACACACAAGGTGGTGGGGAGCGTCCAGGTGAATGGGTGATGTGGCAGGTTAGTGGGGGGCACACACAAGGTGGTGGGGAGCGTCCAGGTGAATGGGTTATGCGGCAGGTTAGTGGGGGGGACACACAAGGTGGTGGGGAGCGTCCAGGTGAATGGGTGATGCAGCAGGTTAGTGGGGGGGTAAGGTCTGCTCCAGTGCTGCACTGTGCAGACCACAACCTGATCCATACCTCTTTCATTTTGGGAAAAGCTCTTTCCACTGGCGAACATGTAAACAGCTCTTTCCCGCTTGACAACACTGCTGCCCGGCCAGAAACACATTGGGTGTGTGTGCTCGGTTGGAAAACATGGCACACAAGGAGAAAACAGACTTCCTGAAGGAAAAAGGTGCTTGTTTTGGATGCTTGTGTAGGACAATGCAGCTCTATTTATGACCCCTGGGTGGACTCAGTCCACTGGTTCTGACAGTGAACAAGAAGAAGAGGGATTTGTGCAGAGGAGGAGTTGTTTGGGATGACCCCATGTCAGAGATGCAAGGGCTCCACCTGCTGGGCAACTTTGAGCTACACAGATGTTTCAAACCTCTGGAGTTTGGAGATGCTATTACCTTGTAATTACACCATTTCTGCGGTGCTTGTGAGGAAGACTATGGTACAGTCACCTACCTGCTGTTACAGAATGAGCGCCTCCAAATGCACAGTGTACGGAAAAAGCTTGTGTTGCCCCACTAGAGAGAGGTACAATTCCAAGAATTCTCCTCCCGTGGAGGAAGAGCTACACAAGCCTCTTTAGGAATCTGTGTTTTAGACTGATAGAGCTTCTGTGCTGAAATGCATCAATAACCAAAGCTCCAGATTTAAGATGTTTCTTGCTAATCGTATTTCAGAGATGCTGAAATCACCTCACCCTGCTCAGTGGAGGTACGTGGCAGCATCCAGAAAGGTGAAAGTGGAGGTATTTCTGAAGGACGAACTCTGGTAAATAGGACCTCCATTTCTTCACCAACCTGAAATGGAATGACCCGTGAACCTCAAGCGTTTGGGCCATCTTTCCCAGGACGATCCAGAGGTAAAAAGTGCTGATGTAAATGCTGTACAAACTGGGGAAGATCCAACTTCTCACTTAATCCACCATTATTCCTCTTGGACGCGGTTAAAGAAAGCTGCGGCATGGTGGTGAAAAACAAGGAATGGTTGTGGTCCTGTAGCAGGAGGAGCATCTGCAGGAGACTTAACGCTACTCCAGTTTACCAGCAGATGGCAGACTCAAGCCTGATGAACCTCCATTCACTTGTGTAGGAGTTGACTAGTTTGGACCCTTTGAAGTGAGGAGCAGGAGGAGCACAGTGAAAAGATATGGTGTCATATTTACCTGTCTTGCATTGAGAGCTTTTCACATCGAGGTGACATCTTCTTTGGATACCGACTCCTTCATAAATGCTTTGAGGCGTTTTATATCCCGACGAGGACAGGTCCGCGAGCTGCGCTCTGACAACGGGACGAACTTTGTGGGAGCAGAACGTGAGTTAAAAACAGCACTTGAGCAGTGGAACCAGGCACAGGTGCATGATGTGTTACTCCAAAAGGGAACAAAGTGGAAGTTTAACCTCCCAGCAGGGTCACATCATGGAGGAGTGTGGGAGAGGCTGATTCGATCTGTGAGGAAAGTCCTGAACTCCACCCTCAGAGTGCAACGCCTGGATGAGGAGGGACTTGCTCTGTGAAGTCGAAGCCATTATTAAAAGCAGGCCCATCACCAAGGCCTCTACTAATGACCTGGAAGCGCTGACACAGAACCATCTGCTACTGCTTAAAACTCAGCCTTCATTTCCACCTGGAGACTTGCAAGCAGCAGACCTGCACAAAGAAGACGGAGACAAGTTCAGTATATATCTGAACTTTCCAGGAAACGCTGGACAACGGAGTACAGGAACGAGAGAGATGCATGGTGCGCTTGAGTGTGTGGGCTGCGGAAGGTGGTGCACGTGGGAGTGAGCGTGTGCACGTACGAAAGTGTGTAAAGATGCGCACTCACCTGTGAAACAGATGAGAGAGTCAGGGCTGGGTAGTAGCCATACTTTTGTTGACCTCTACTCGCTCATTCATTCATAAATGTCCAGGGACAGGAACATTGAGAGGAGCATCCCCTCCAGGGACAGGAACACGAGGAAGCTGTGTCGACCTGGGCAATAGGCGTGGGACGCTGAGGAGCCGGACAGGACCGGGGAGCTGGCGTCGAACGCTGAAGCAGGACTGGGTGTAGCACCGGGAGCTGGTGACGACACCAGAGACGTGGACCGTCGAGCTGGTTGACGGAGTTCGGCCCTCGCTTTTGGGACAGCGTCCTCTAACGGTAGGTCAGCTGCTCCAGGAAGGGTGAGGTACTCAGTCCACAAATTCACCAACCTGGTGGCAGTTGCCACCCGTACAAACTGTGCATAAGACCCCGCCAGACTCCTCCGGTAGGAGTCCTCAGCCAGGATTAACAGTCCTCTAAATGTTTACGCTCTGTGATATCCTTATATGGCCTGCTGGGTCCCTTTCTGGTCAGAGCCTTCTGTCGTGAATGGGTGGTGGTGGTGAGGACCCAAATGCAGGCAGCTCAGGCAGGAGGCAGGTCGGTGCAGGTAACAGGGTTTATTTGTCTGGAACAGGGAACCACACAAGCCGGGATGAAACCAAACACACGTGCACACATGCATTGTTAACAAACAAGGATCTGACCACCATAACTGAAACCAAGGGACATATATACACAGGGAAACTAATTGGGAACAGGTGAAGTCAATCTAAGTCAAACCAGGTGAACTAATGAGCCAGGGACAGAAAACACAGCACATGAGGGAAAACGTAACAAACATGACAAAACCAAAAACCCAAACCATGATCTAACCAGAAACTAAACACCACAAAACCCTAGAAACCAGCAATATTTCCATCCTCCTGCCTCTTCAGCTGCCTTTGGGTCCTGCTCCCCTCACGGTTTGAGTCTGCAGGCCAAGTCTAGAGGAAAGAAGTTGTTTGGGTGAGCGAATCAGAGTACAGGTGTTGCTAACGCTGGCCTGCCACACTGCAGCTCGTTTTCCACTCGTTCCAGGTGAGCGGGCTCGCCATCACACCCATCAGCATGGATAAACCGTCACTGACTTTCACTGTGTATTTAACTCGTGCTCAACATTACATTACACATCCTGCACTGACATCAATTTAGGAAGGAAAAATGTAAACGTCAAATATTTCTTACACAGAAATTTTAGTTTTGCCATTTGTCAATAAATATGATATGTCTTCACACAACTGAACATTTAATTTCATCAAATCTTATAGTTGAACTAATAATTTTATTCGTAGCGGCCTTCCGAGACCTTTGAGGACGCTTTACAACAACAATGAAGAGACTAGAACACACACCTCCACCAAGCCGTTGTCATTTGTTATGCTGATGATTCTGGACATCGTCTGCTGAGTTTGAAGCTTTAATGGCAAAACTATTCCCATCTCCCCCATCCCGGGATCCAGATCACCCCAAAAATCTAATCCCTTGTTCCTTTAGTTTCCTGAGTTATGTTGCTAACAGATGGACAGACGGACGGACGCATTCGTGACCTCTGCCCCGCTGCAGGTAATAATAAAATCCACTGGCTGCTCATCTGCAGGTGGTATCCGGATACAGTGAAGAGGAGGTCTTGACCAGGTGGGTTTGAGTCTGAACTGGAAGATGGGAAGTCTGCGTTCCAGACGTCTGGTGGAAACTATCTGAGTCCAAGTCCGAGTCCTGACCACCAGAGGGATTCAGCTTTATCCCGTGGTCCTTTACAGCAGCTTTCTGTCTAAAACTCAGAGGAACTGCAGCTGATTTATTACCAATCGATCAATCAGGCTGCTCACTCTGTTTCTGCAACACACACACACACACACTCGCAAGAGAGAAAACATTAAAAAGCCTTACTCTGTGTATGTGTGTGTTTTGGACCCGGTTCACTTCCTGTCAGAGGAGAGAAGTGTGTGTGTGTGTGTGTGAGGGGGAGGGCGACAGATTGAAAACAGACTGCTCTCTCTCGCTCGCTCTCTCTCTTCCCCAGTGTAAGTCTATGTCTCTCGCTCTATGGCTTCCCTCAGCGCGGCAGCCTCTCTCTCTCTACTTTACGCATGGGTCTCTCGCCCTCCTTCTCCCACCGTGAGTCAGTCTGGTTTCCATTCGTTGTTCGTCTGGAATGAAGTCGGCCTGAAGAGGAGCGAGGAAGAGGAGGAGGAAGAGAAAAGAAACGAAGGTAGGTTAATAATTCATCTTTGACTTGTAGTTTTTCTACTTTTTCAGGCTGATCATTTAAACGACACCAACCTGTGGAGGCTGGAATCCTGCCGCCTCTCAGAAACTGCTCCGTTAGGACTTCCAGTCTGAGCGGTGCCATGTGAGGACGTGAGCACCTAGCTCCTCGCCAACGCCATTAAGTAACCTAGGAGCTGCTATCTAATGTGAAGACCTCAAACAGACTCGTAACACAAGCCGAGACCTAGGACCAGGTCTGGGATTTCAACTTTACGCCGGCTAAAATGTCTTAAAACCCCTGAAAGGCATCTGACTCCAGAGCTAGCTGAAAGGCTAACACTACATCTGGCGCCGCCGCGGGACCCGACCTGAGCTGAAATGAGGCAGCTGAGGACTGAACTGCTCACGAAGGCAGACATTAAACTCGCTAGCGCTAACGCGGGAAGCGAAGCCCTGGATTAATGGGTGGTCACCCTCCAGTCCGCCACCGACAGCCTCCGTCCTGGTTGCTTCCCTGGAGCGGGACATGGCCAAGGTGTGGAGGGAGCACACCACCCAGAAAGCAGGATACGAGGACCTCCCACCGCAATAATCTGCGCATTACCGGGATAAACGAGAGGATGGGAAGCACCCGACGAAGTTTATATCTCAGTGTCTGAAAGAGATGCTCGGCCTTGATAAGCCCCCTTAAGTGGAACGGGCACGTTCCACGATGAGGGTGAGACCAGGTGATCGTGACCCAAAGACCCAGAACAGGCCAAGGATTTCAAAAAGAAAACCTTGAAGCTCGTGGTAAAAAAGGTAGAGCGGTTTTTAGTTCTACACTTCAGGCATCGGTATCCTTGATCCACCATCTTGTTAAAGACTTTGCTTTAGCCAGGAGGTCTCAGTGTCTCCAGTAGCTGCGGCGGTGAAACTTTGTGGACATGAGGACGCTGCCTATCGGGGTTACTGACTCGATGATACTGAACCAGTAGCGGAACGGCTCACATATAATGTGGCTTGGACAACATATTACTGGTGGTCATGTAAACGAACGTTCAATGTTCTATGTTCGTCAGTGGCGCTGGAAAACATTTCATCGTTCGTGTTTGGCTAACTGGGCTTTCTTAATATAATTTGGGTTGTTTAGAGTCTGATGTTTAATGCTGCTTCATGTCCAGTGACTGTGTGGGTGGATTGGCTTGGTTGGGATTGAAAGCAAAAATAAGATTATAATGGCCAGAAGAAAATCCACCATAGAATTGCTTATTGTTTTAGGCCGATATGGCTCTGATAATAGGGACTGAGTGGTTTCAGTATTCCCTCTGACCACCGGCACGAGGTTGAGGTTAGACAAAAGTCCACGTGGTTCTGGTGAGACTCGGTCTCATGAGGTCAGCTTTGTTATGTTGTATGAGTGTTCGGCCGGTCTTACCGAGGCTGCAGAGAGGAGGCAATGGGGAGTTTTCAGTGCTGTGTTAGACACTGTGCTCTATTTTTTGGTGTTTTCATGTCTTCATCTTCTTCTACAAGACCCATGCAGAGATGTGTCATTTGTCAAATTGTTCTATGATCAGATGGTTCCTAGTCCGGTGGCTGTCATTTCATTCACGGTTCTAGATCATGGCGGACCCTTAGCTTTGGGGCATCTGTTCCACGAGCCAGTGGTTCTTGCATGTGTTTATGCCTCCAATCAGCTGAGACCATAAATGCTTTTCTCCAAACATATGATGCACACATTTCTTTCTCCAGCACACCACTCATATTCCAGGACAGACATTTCCTTTGCTAGATAAGAAACTCCACCCCTGCTGAGGTCTAGTTAATATGAGGGCATTATTTCCAACCATAGTCCAGTGGTGCTCTACTTTCCAAATAATGAGCCCCCACAACACACCTGGAGACTCAAACCACGTCTCCTGTCTGATGACGAATTTGTTAGCCTTCTAACTTTTTTCTAGAAACAAATCAGCTGCCAGACACTGGAACCTCTGGGAGTCTATGCTAGTGTATTTACGCGGGGTATTTCCAATAATGTAAATATGAAGAGAAGGTGGACAGCACGCCTTAACGAGCTCATCGCTTTGATAAAGGATGCTGATCGTCGAAATTTCAAGGCCGATCTGCTGATCTCAGGAGAGGTTTAACAGAATCATCTGGAGCAGCTGAAGAGCTTCAGGCCAGATCTTGTCAGGAGTTTACGAGCTAGCAAGTTATTGCGTCATCAGCTAAGACAGTCTGCAGAGGCTGGATTTATTGTGGAGTAACACTCCGGACTGTCACGGGGCTTGGTCTCTGTTCCTTAGTTTCATATTTCCTTCCTGTTGTCCTGAAGTCTTCTGTTTTTTTATTACTTGTCTAATTTTGTAGAGTCACGCCCCTCACTTCACCCGTTCCTCGTTAGTTATCCTCAGCATGTATACCCTTGCTTCCTGTTGCCAGATTAACTTTTGGTTCCACTTCTTCTCCACTACTGTGACAGTATGATCTGGCCCACCAACTCCCAACCTTGGTCCACCGTGCTCCGGACTAGGCCTGTCACGATAAGCAATACGTGATCTCTCCAGTGTCAGACTTGACAGCAGCATGTTGCAGCACGAGACCGTGGTGAAGCGCCTGTGGGAGCCGCCATTTATTTTACAGAGCTCACGCGTCGGCCGTTTGAGCGGCTTCTCACGCTAAACCTCCGATTCTCCGAGAAATTAAAGCTCATTGGTCTTTAAAAGGGTGTACTTGCATTATTATGGCATTATCATTATATTAGCTGAAAATTGTCTCAAAATGACAATATTATCGCTTATCTCAATAATTTATCTGACAGCAAAATTTGTTATCGTGACAGGCCTACTCCTGACGTTCCTGTCTCCGAGGGTGTTATGTCCTCCTCTCGATTACGTTACTGTGTGTAACACTAATAACCAGGACCACTGCGGAACGCTAAACTTTTATTAACACTGCATGTAACTCCATAGCAGTACAACTAGCAGCTAAGCAACAACAAGCGCGGTTTCCCGTCAGGTCAAAGGGCGCTCTCACTACGGGTCCTCTGAGAGTATAAAATAAATAACAGAGGGGGTCCTAGGTTGGGACGCTCCTCCCCCTCTTGATGTTCCATGTCTCCAAGGGGGTCACTGCCCCTCCATCCCCTGTGTTTGACATCTCCGAGGAGGTCGCTCTTCCTCCATCTGAGCTCCAGGTCCTGCCATTGCAGCTTCCGGGCCGTCCTCCAGAGATCAGTCCCCTGCCGTCATGGCGAGATGAGTGGTTGGGTGGAGATCCAGACCAAACATGGGGCCTGAGCAGATTATAGTGATCAAGTGATCGCCTCTCCATCACTCAATAAAATTAAGGGAGCGTGGGAGGAGGAACTGGGATTTGAAGTACACGCAAGCTCAAACTGTATCAGACACGGTTTGCTCCAGTTTTAAGTGCTCCAGGCTCCCTTGGTCCTAAAGTAGACTTGCCAGAATATATTCAGGTGTGGATCCGACGAGCTACCCTCTACCACATGGTTTGGACATGCCCACAGTTGGTAAAGATTTGGTCCTCAATTTTTGACATTTTCATATATGTGGCAAAGAGACTGAAATCGCATGTTTGGTGTGGTCCCTGCTGAGTTGGCGATCTCTATGACACGTCGCTCTTCATCCCAACTGGCAAGGCATTACTGGAAACCAGTTTGACCTCCCGTGGACAGGCGCTGGGTTGGGGATGTAATGGTGCATTTATCTTGAGCAATTGAAGCACTCAATCAGGGGATCACCCCAGAGACATTTTTAACTCGTTTATTTTTTAATTCCTGGCTAGGGATACTGAGATTACTTTTTAATTGACACGCGATCTCTGTAAAGGGTTAGTGTGTACTCTTGATTGGCGTTTTGCTTATTGTTGTTATTATTATCATTATCATACATTTTCTGTTTAAAGGCTAAATAATTTGGAATTTTTCATTAAAAATAATATAAAATGTTCTCGTGTGTTACGAGGGATAAAAGGAAGCTTCCCTGTAAACAATCTGTCCTCTACATCAACGTCTTTGCAAGCTTTTCTCCTTTAATCAATAAGAGTTACGTGACGGAATAACTTCGATGCACTGTGTAGCTCTTTCCTACTTCCTGGTTCCTTAACCAATCATGTGGGACTCCCCAAGTTGCCAAGCAACAGCAGCGTTTTATGTTGGCAAACAAACCTGCAGTAATGATGTTTTGGCCAAGTGAATAGTGTGTTTGTCTTATAAACTAATGTAATTACTATCACATTAGTTTATTTAGAGAGATTAAGGGAAAACAGCCACTGTGTGGCATTTGTTGATTACCATAGCTTTTGTTTACATTAAAGTTTATGCTCGTGTAAATTAGCGTGTAAAATTAGCACTAGAAATTCAAATTTTAATTTAAATTGCAACCTGCAGGGGTTGCTATTTAAATTGACACTTAAAATGAACGCTCTGTTTGCTCTGTGATTGGCTGGAAGCTGTGATGACACGCTGCTCTGTGATTGGCTGGAAGCTGTGATGACACGCTGCTCTGTGATTGGCTGGAAGCTGTGATGACACTCTGCTCTGTGATTGGCTGGAAGCTGTGATGACACTCTGCTCTGTGATTGGCTAGAAGCTGTGACGACACACTGCTTTGTAATTGGCCTGAAGCTGTGATGACACTCTGGCCTGTGATTGGCTGAAAGCTGTAATTCAGATTCTGTTTGCTCTGTGATTGGCTGGAAGATTTGATGACACGCTGCTCTGTGATTGGCTGGGACACAGTATGGCGTAGACAGTTACCGCCATGCTGCTGACATTACTTGTGTCCCTGTTTTAAGATAAGGCTGCACCACATTGCCAAGATAACTCCACTTAGCTTCCAGAGAAACACCAGAAGCTCAACACAATCCTGTTCAAAACATTTAGGCCAAGCCATGTTTTTTGGGCTGTGATTGGCTCGATGCTGACGACAGCTGTTTGTGCTGTTTTTGAACATTATTTTTTGTTTATTTTCTTTTCATATTTTGTTTTTCAAAGAGCTTGTACTTTGATTAACAAGGTGTAGTTTGTGTTTGCTTAAAGTTTTCTCTCTCTCTTCTAGGCCCTGTGTATCTGTATGTGGGATGGTGAGTTGTGAGGAGAAATATAATTGGGAGCAACTATAATTTTCCTTAAATATACAAAATATTTTTTCCACGCTATCTCTTTCCATTTGACAATGAAAATCCAGCTCTGCTTTGGCACCCCCATCAAAATGATCATACAGCAAAGGAACCTGCTTGGCTTGGGACATCTGTCTAACTGCCAAACACCTGCGAGCTTCTTCAATCCACGCTTCCTAGAGGCCGTGCCAAATGACCTATCAGCGATAGGTGGAATGATGAGTGTGAAGAGGCATTTAAGGCATTAAAAAAGCGACTAGTCAGTGCCCCGGTGTTGGGCTATGCCGACTTTGCTAAGCCTTTTGTCCTTGAAATTGATGGGAGTCGCGCAGGACTAGGTGCAGTATTGTCTCAGGAACAAGAAGGCTGACGGCGACCAATTGCTTTTACCAGTAGGGACCTTAGAGACTCTGAACGAAATATGCTCAACTATAGCTCGCGGAAGTTAGAGCTGTTAGCCCTTAAATGGGCCGTGACAGACGAGTTCGGGGAATATTTGTTGGGAAACAAGTTTATTGTTTTTACTGACAATAACCCCTTGAGCTATCTGAGAACAACTAAGCTTGGGGCAGTGGAACAACGCTGGGTTTCCGAATTGTCTATATTTAACTTCGCCCTGGCAGTACAAACGCAAATGCTGGCGCTTTGTCCAGGCAACCCACTTGGGTTTCCATTTCTTCATTGGCTTCTGGTGTAGAAGTATCAGTAACCATTAAAAAACTGACATTTGATTCACAGACTCCACCTTGTGAGTATTACAGTGTTTCAATTGTTCAAGCTCTTCCAATGCGGAAAAAGGAAGATCTAAAAGCGCTCGAGGAAGCTGACCCAGTGGTTGGGACATATAAGACTAATTGGCAGTATGCAAAACGCCCTTCAAAACAAGAACTGGCACAAAGGTTTGGAACCTTATTAAACAACGGGACAGGATTTGTACAAGAGACAGGGTTTTAAAGAAAAAGGTTCTTAAAAGCCTTTATGATGACCATGGTCACCAAGGAGTTGAACAGACCACACACTTGGTGAGGGAGAGATGCTTTTGGCCCAATATGTGGCACGACAATGAGGAATATTGTCGGAACTGCCAACGCTGCGTGGTGGCTACAAGCCAATTAACCTAAGATTCTAACTTTTCCTGATACTGCAGTGGCACTGCAACATCTTGAGGTTTTGGCTGTTGATTTTACTGTTCTGGAAAAAGCTAGTGATGGGTGCGAGAATGTCTTAGTCATCACGGAAGTCTTCTCCAAGTTCACACAGGCGTTTCCCACTTCAGATCAGAAAGCAAGTACTACGGCACGGATACTGACTGAAAAATGGTTTTATATCTATGTCGTGCCAAAAAGGATCCATAGCGATCAAGCTGGAATTTTGCCAGAATTCTGCCAGGTACGGCAGCTTCAGGCTGAGAATGAACAATTAAGGTCACAGATGGTTAATCAAAGGGCTGCTTCTCCGCAAGACCAGCCATCTAATGGTGCGTCTACCAGCGGATGCTAGTACAACACCTCCTGCCATTACCCCTGTACAAACTCAAATTATATTTGATAATTAGAAATTAGATTTGATAACTGTGAAGCGTGGATTGAAGAAGCTCGCAGGTGCTTGGCAGTTAGACAGATGTCCCAAGCCAAGCAGGTTCTTTCGCTGTATGATCATTTGAAAAGGGTGCCGAAGCAGCTGGTGGACAGAGATGATGTGGAAAAAATTAGTATATCTAAGGAAAATTATAGTTGCTCCCATTCATGTCTCCTCACAAATCACCATCCTACATGTATAGTAAAATCTCAAGTTGGGTCGTTTAATTGTATATCAGTGTAACTCGGAGCCTTTTCAGTGTTAAATTCAATTCTACGGTTTAACTCACACATCTCTGTTTTTATCTCTGTCCTCCATGTGAATATCTTCGCTATAGTCTAGTTCTCTGCACAGGGTGGGGGCTTCAACAAGCTGTTTTCCTTCATTATATATATATATATATATATATACACACACAGGACTGTCTCAGAAAATTAGAATATTGTGATAAAGTTCTTTATTTCCTGTAATGC
>JBAMHW010000017.1:31066029-31085701 GCA_037177495.1 Rhadinocentrus ornatus | reverse complement strand
GCTGCTAACAGGCCAGCTAACAGCTAACGGCTCAGACTGATACGCTTCAGGACCACCTGGTTCAGGTGGAGCTGAGGTTGAGGAGGGAAAGTCTTCCACCGAAAAGACGCTCTGTGGCGTCGCTGCTTGGTGAATCTCACTTTGCATCTTGCCAGTGAGCAGAGCTGCTGTCTGTCAATCACTTCTTCCTGCGCATCTCGCCCCGCCCACTCTCCGCCCCCTGATCCCCCCCCCCCCCCACACACACACACACACCTCCCACCCCAGCACTTGCAGTTTCAGGCATTTTGCAAATTCTGCAGTGGGTGGAGTTACGCAGAAAGTAGGGGGTGGAGTTACACTTTAAAGTTTAGGAACTTTAGCCAATCATCCCTGATCTCATTGAGACTGTCAAGGAGAGGCGGAGCAGAACCGTCACGCTTTAAAGGGAAATCGACTCTGCAGCGTATAAGTGAAACGCCATGCTTTCTAAAAATAGCACCAAGCAGCAGCTAATAAAGAGAAAATAAGAGGACTGAGAATGGAGCTCTGTGGCGCCCCCAGTGGAGGGCAGCAGAAGTTAAACCAGAGGTAGACCTGCACCATTGCAGACCTGAGCCAGTGATGTCCAGCCTAGAGAGGAGAATGTCCACGGTCCTCTGTAAATCTAAACGCACAAGTAAAACACAGCCCCCAGAATCCACTGCTAAAATATGTACTTCAAACCCCTAAAAGAGGGATTCGGTGCTGCGGCACATTTTAAACCCAGACTGGAACACGTGGAAGGCCTTCAGCTGGGTGTAGACTAGTTTTTCTAAGATTTTAGACAACAGAGCTGCCTTGGAGGATCAGTGCACTAGAGGCCAAACTACTGTTAATAATATTAAGACCAGAGACACCACCAGTAGGAAAAACCTCGTAGGAAAGGCTCCGTACTGGTAACCAGGTTCTCTAACGTGGAAAGAAAAATAGGCTCAAAGGGATCCAGGACAGCTCCAGGGGAGGGTGGACAAGGACTCCTCCCTCCCCATGACCCGTATAAAAGACATTTAGAAGTAGAAAAGCAGTTAATCCCAGTTTCTGGAAGCTTCCAGAGGAACGGGTTCATGAGCATTAAGAGCAGTGTTACCTGTTTTATAAAGAACGGTGAGAGCTGGAACGATTGTGTCCAAGAAGAGGTTATAGAGGCTCCACCCACAGAAAGACCCCCTGAAGTTCAGACCTTTTCTGGATCTTGTATGACAGGTTTCCACGTGAGAGCTCCGCTGGCGACCTTCGACGTGAGGAAGGTGGAGCTGACTCCTCTGGAGCAGAGGAAACTCACCTTTGACTCCCACGCCGTGGTGACAGCGCTGGAGAGCAGCGGTAAGAAGACCTTCAGATGGAGGAACATCTACCATGACCTTCATGGTTCTCGGGTTCCTCAGTACGTTGTATGACAGCAGCTAACGGTTGTTTCAGAGTTCACCTCACGACTCCTGCTTCATTCACGCTGGTCTTACTGTGATAATCATTACTTGCTCCTGATTGGTCAGCTCTGGTCACCTGATCAGCCTCCTTCACTACACAATCATCTCAAGTCACCCTTACAGACTCGGTTCAATTCAACCCGGTTCATTTTAGTCCAGTAAAACTAATCCATCATACGATCCACAGTAGTCCAGTTTGTAATACCTGTTCATATAAATTATTACCTAGCTAAGGAAAACCTCCACCAGAACCAGAACCAGGGGGAAAAACCTCCATCAGAACCAGAACCAGGGGGAAAAACCTCCATCAGAACCCGAACCAGGAGGGGAAACCTCCATCAGAACCAGAACCAGGAGGGGAAACCTCCAGCAGAACCAGAACCAGGAGGGGAGACCTCCATCAGAACCAGGGGGAAAAACCTCCAGCAGAACCAGAACCAGGAGGGGAGACCTCCATCAGAACCAGGGGAAAAAACCTCCATCAGAACCAGAACCAGGAGGGGAAACATCCAGCAGAACCAGAACCAGGAGGGGAGACCTCCAGCAGAACCAGGGGAAAAAACCTCCATCAGAACCAGAACCAGGAGGGGAAACATCCAGCAGAACCAGAACCAGGAGGGGAGACCTCCATCAGAACCAGGGGGAAAAACCTCCAGCAGAACCAGAACCAGGAGGGGAAACCTCCAGCAGAACCAGAACCAGGAGGGGAGACCTCCATCAGAACCAGGGGAAAAAACCTCCATCACAACCAGGAGGGGAGACCTCCATCAGAACCAGGGGGAAAAACCTCCAGCAGAACCTGAACCAGGAGGGGAGACCTCCATCAGAACCAGGGGAAAAAACCTCCAGCAGAACCAGAACCAGGAGGGGAAACCTCCAGCAGAACCAGACAAACACATGAATATCTTTAATAATATAATTGCAGACTGCATAACTAAGCTAACTAGCTTAGCTTGGCTAGGACTGCAGTTCTGTTGCAGTAAGCTAGTTAGCTTAGCCAAGCAGAGCTAGCTCAGTAGAACTAATTAGGAGCAAAGCTAACTAGCTAAGCTCTACTAAGACCGGGTGCCAGTTGCAGGTTAACTAGTTAGCTTAGCTCAGAAGCATACCCTTTAGCTGCTACTTTTCCTTTTATTTCTTTATATTGTCAGTTTATCATTTTAATTCTCGAATAAATTCAGATGAAATTTTTCAATGTATGAACAATCAGTAAAAAGAGTTAGCTTTAGCTGTGGTTAGCAGCTAGTGTAAACTAGCTACTCTGTTTTCTGTTTCCTCATCATGCTGCCTATTAAGCTAACGGTCACATCCGGTCTGATGACCAACATCACAGTGATATTCAGAAACCTAAGAACAGAAATAGTCTTTGTTTACTTCTGGGTCTGTTGAGCCCAGTCTGGCTGGTGTTTGGGGAACTGGTTACCAGTTTAACCACCTCTGGCTGCTGGTTTCAGATCTGAATCTTCCATTTCTGTAATTTCTTTCTTTAACATTTGTTGTGAAGGTTTTGAGAAGCAACAGGCGCAGCTGATCGTGTCAGCGCTGGTCACTCTGACCACGGCCAACATGGACATCGTCTATAGGGACATGGTGACCAAATCCCACCAGGTAGGACCTCCAGGTAGGCCCCAGTCTGAGCTAGCAAAGCTAATGTGGAGCTGACTGGGAGGGTTTTGTCTTCCAGGAGATCGCGGTCCAGCAGATCATGGCTCACCTAGACTCCATCAGGAAGGACATGGTGATTCTGGAGAAGAGTGAATTTGCCAACCTGCGGTCTGAGAACATGGTAAGTAGGACAGGAGTAGAACTGGTCCAGTACCAGGACTGGAGTAGAACTGGTCCAGCACCAGCATCCTGAGAGATTAACGCCACACCAACATGGAGGCCAACTCTGGTTAACATCAACCAGATTCTAGCCTCCTTTATCAGGCATGTCCTACGCTGGTCCTCCAGGACCACCGTCCTGCAGGTTTTAGATGTTTCCTGCTCAAATCCACCATTTCCAGATGAAATGGTTCTCGGTCAGTTTGCTGTGGAGTTCTGCACAATGACCCGTTAGTCCGGGTCAGATGGTCAGATTTAGGGTTAAATCCAAATAACAGACATGAGGACGCGTTTATAAACAAGTGTGCCCTTGGACTGATGGGGACGAATAAAACTGGACTACTGTGGTCCACCAGAGAAGGGGGGTCATAAAACTGAAGTCTGTTTCTGTTCCTGCAGAAAATGAAGCGAGAGCTGGAGCAGCTGCAGAGCAGAATAAAGGTGAGGACACGTTCTCCATCACGCAGGCTTTAGTCCAGACGTCCTCAGGTCGTTCTGTTGTTTCAGTAAACCTGGAAATAGATTTACAGAGCAGACAAGAAAATAGATTTCCAAAGACCAGAAAGGATCCTGACCTACAGACTCAGACTCACCAAAGGGCTGATTCATGTTTAAAGACCGTTAAAAGACTTCTGGCTCATTTCTGCTCCTTTTACGTACGTAAGTGGGTGCGTCACTGTCCTCCTGCTCTCATTCGTCTCCTATGTTAGCATGGTTGCTACCCAATGCATCCACCAGGGGGCAGTGTAGAGGTGGATCAGGTCTCTGCATCAGGGTTCTGCATACGGACTCTGGGTCAGGAATCTAGATCAGGACTCTGGAGGACTGTAGTTGAGTTGTAGTCTCGATGTTTGTGATCAGGAGGAGAGCCAGAAGGTCCGAGCAGAAAGCAAACTGGACATCAACCTGGAGAGAAGCCGGGTGTCTGACATGGTGAGTAGTTTCTGAACCAGAACAGTTCAAACATCATCATCCTCAGTGGTAACTAGGCAACAACATGTGCTGTTTTATTCTCAGTTTACAGACCAGGAGAGGAAGCTGATGGAGGCCACGACAGAGTTTTACCACAAGGTACCACAGCTGTGTACCACTAGTACTACTGTAGTACTACTGTAGTACTACTGTACTACTACTGTAGTACCGCTCAGTTAGTAGTGCAGCCTGCTGCCGTGATGTGATTGGTTGTTTTGAAGGATGACATCATCGTCTCCTGTGCTCAGAAAGCCGACCTGGAAAACGACAACATGGAGATCAACAAGAAGATCGACCTGCAGGTGGCGTCGCTGAAAACTGTGCTGGAGTCCCTCAAGTTGGAGACGATCCGTTACCTGGCAGGTAAACCCCCGGGACCGGTCCAGACCGGTTCCTGATTGGTCTGCTGGAGAGTCCAGGTCCAGTTTTCTGAACTATTCATTTCCTCCTCAGCAACGATTTTCTCCTGCCTCGCTATCGCCCTGGGAGTCTACCGGCTGTGGAGGTGAGGGGTCCACATCAGACCAGGACCCACATCCGACCAGGACCCACATCTGACCAAGACTCACATCAGACCAGGACCCACATCCGACAAGAACCCACATCAGACCAGGATTCACATCAGACCAGGATCCACATCTGACCACAACTCACATCAGACTGCGGATGGACTGGCGGTGGACTGAGGGTGGATCAGGTCTGATGGAGGCCTCTGCTGAAGTTTTCTGATGTGGTGGATTCTGGTGGAAACGGACCCAGAAAGAAGACGCTTGGATGAGCAACAGTCCCAGCTGGACTATAAACAGAGGACCAGTTCTTTCTGTCCAGAACATTCCGGTGCAGTCCTCTGACAGACTGGTCTCAGCCAGAAGTCCAGATGTGTCCAGAGCTAATGTCCGTCTCCAGACCTTCCTGGTGACACCATTCATGAGGTTTTCAGATCAATAAAGATCAGATTTAAAACACTGATGATTCTTCCTGAAAGATGCAGCGTTTTACAGGATTCTATTCTATTCTATTCTATTCTACACTTTCATCCAAAGCAACTTACATCTGAGAGGAAGAAAAACAAAACAAGAATTCAACCAGGATGGACGTTATAATTACATAGTAGTCAGACTGCTGAGTCCAGGTGGACCCAGGTGCTGTCATGTAGTTCTAGACGCAGTGCTTTTTTTTTTTTAGGTTCTTTGTTTAAATACAAGCTCACGATTTCATCTCACAACATCATCTTGGGCGTAAGTCCAGCAGCCTCTTCAGTCCTGAGTTGAGCCAAAGATCTGGACCAGTCTTTCTAGCTCATTCCGACGAGTAGACGAGTTAAACAAGTGAGTCTTTAGTTTCTCTTAAAGTGGACAAAGACTCTGCGGATCGGACGGAGTTTGGTAGATCGGTCCACCGTTTGGGTTCTTGTTTGTAAGCCAGAAGCAGAGCTTTGAATCTGATGCGCTGCAACTGGAAGCCAGTGAAGAGCGAGTAGCAGCGGAGGGACATGAGTTCTGGTGGGCTGGTTGAAGACCAGACGTGCTGCTGGTTCTGGATCATCTGCAGAGGTTTAACTGAGCAAGCAGGCAGGGAACACATGATGCTCATATAACCGCAATTTGACAGAACATGATAATAAAACATTTGATAATTATTGTTTTTTGTTAAGTAGCACATTTACTTTACTTTTACTTTACATTTACTTGTTTGTACATTAACCTTTATAGTGGGCAAGGAAGCTATTTGGTGAGAAAAGAAAGGAATTAAAAAAAAAAAAAAGTGAACACCAATCAAGTACAAGCAAGTGGTAATGCAGAGGTAATGTCCAAGATGGCGGCGCTCTCCTAGTCAGTGCCTTGAAAACAGCAATAATTACAACACGGACTCCTCCGGATAGGACAGGACGTCGAGCAGAAGGCAACAGCTGAGGTTATTGACTCATATAGCATCCCAGTGGACATGGAGCGCTGGGAGTAGATCACCATGCCCATGGAAAGAAAGCAAAGATGGTGTTGAAAGAGAAAGCAGAAGTGGGGCTGCAGGGCTGGAGTGTTAACCCGACTCAGTCAACCACACAAACCACCGCTTCCTAGTATTTTCCTCGCAAATGCACCATCTCTCACCAACAAGATGGATGATCTGAGGCTCCAGATAGCAACTAATAACATTAAGGACAATGAGGGACGTTAACTTGGTTACCGCGCCAGTAAACGCTGGGCAGGCTTTATATTTTTGCTCTACACAAACTCTACCAGGTCCAGCGTTATTTAAATACTTGTATAGAAAATCTCAAGGTCTCCACTTTCTTTCCTTTTTTGAGAATCAAGCATATACAATAAACACAGCAGCCGAGGGTTTGAATCCAGTGAAACTTTATTAGTCTTGAACCTAAGTGACAATAAAACCGATCAGAATTCTCACAAAAACTTTTTTAATTGAAGCTCAAAGAAAAACAAAAACGTGATCTTCAGCAGACGATTCCTCACGTCTTACAGTCGTCCAATCAGATGATGCTTACCTTCAACACCTGCGACAGATCAACAAACCAACCGACCAATCAGAGCAGAGCCGTTACATCAATCAGCGTTAGACCAGAGTTACCAAAAATACTTTAATGTATAAATTAAATCATTTACAGCTCTGAGCAGCCGGCCTGAAACGGCCGCGCACAATCCAAATACAAAAATGTATTCAAGTCGTAAAACATCCTTCATCCCACGGGACAAAGACCAGCGGCACGGTGGAGGCGCGGCGCATCACGCCGTCTCCTCAGAATCAGCACAGTCCGGTAAAACGTCCTGACCCCGGTCCTCCTCTTCCTCCTTCACCCGAGGACGCTCGCACGACTCGCTCTCCGCTTCCTGTTTCACCACATCCGCCACAATGCCGCAGGAAGTTCCCCCCTCCTCCACTTCCTGTTCGGTGAGCCCGAAGCCGCCCAGCGGGTGGTCGGTCAGCAGCTTGCTGGGCGACGGCGTGACGTCCAGATACGACGACGTCTGAGGAGACAAAGATGATGTCAGAGGACAAGCAGAAAGAGGACAGAAAAAATTGAGGACGCATGTTTACTCACGTTTTTATAATCTTCGAAGCAGGCCGGGTGGAAGTTCTGTGGAGAGAAAAACAAACACTTGTTTACATGTTTACGCGTTCGAGGCAGCAAACAAGAAGGGGGGTGGGCAGAGCCTCGGACCTTGTCGTCAACCCTGACGGCGTTCTTCAGGAACCAGTCCTCCTCTTCCTCCACCCAGTACGTCTCGAACGGCTCCTGGCAGATCTCGCACGACTGCAGGTAAACAACATGTTTATTCCCGTGTTTGCTACATTTTACTCCCTCTGAGAAGCTTCGTGGCCAAAAACGTCACAAAAACCTGCTGGAATTAATCTTAGCAATCCCAGCGCTCCTGGTGGTCCCACAGCTGGGAAAAACACAATTTCCTGGATGGAAACCAGTAAAACGCTAAATATCACCACTTTTCCTCCAGATGAAACACGGACTTTAAACTGGAATAACTAGGATGAAAATACGCTGTTTTAATGGACGTCAACGGGACATTTGTGGCCCTGAAGGCCCCCAGAGGGACGAAATCTTTATTCACAATTAAACATTTTAGGAAAATAAAAACTGGATAAATCAGGAATTGTAGGTGGAAAACTGAGGAATAAAAACCATCCACAGGAAATCTCAGATGTCCTCACCTCTCCAACTTGGTCCTTGGTGGCTCTGACGCTCTGAAACTCCTCCTCTTTGGAAGCCGCCTGGTTCTTCTGGACCTCCTCGTTCTCCTTCTCGAAGAACTGACTCTTGGCTCGTTCCTCCAGGTCGGCGATCTCCTCGAACTCGACCCAGTCCTGAAAACACCACAGTTGTCACCGCCATGAACATTCATGTTGGTGCTGATCTGGCCGACGTCAGGCGGACCAGGACCGGAACGACAGACCAGAATCAGGCACAAAAAGGTCACTTTAAACATCACAGACTCCTTGACACTACGACTCCTGGTCCATCGGATCCGAGCAGACCTAAATCCTCATTGTTCTAAACATGAAAACCAGTTCAATCTGCTAAAACTTGTCCCAGAATAAAGAAACCTGGTCTGTGTCCCTGAACCACGGCGAGAACCAGACGATTAGTTTAATGATGACATCACAGCATCATCTGGAATCAGCTGTTAATCCATAACGGGTAAAATATAAATCTGAGCACCGATAACGAGTCGTCCTGAAGGAAAGCCGCGTTAAACCGTTGGTACGCGAGAACAGACTCCTCGCTTCATGGCTGCTGCGTGTGTGCGCTCACCGTCAGGCCGTAGTACCAGCGTCGGTGTGTCACCTTCTTGCTCGCCACCTTCCCGGCGTGGTTCTGCCTGAAGTGCCAGTCCAGGTGGTCGGCGTACATGTCGGTCTGGGCGGCGGTGAAGCGCATGCTGCAGAGGCAGCACTGGTTCCCGGAGTACAGCCTGGTCACCACGCTCTCGTAGCGCCTGCCGGGTCAGAACCAGTCACACAGCGGGTCAGAACCAGTCACACACAGCGGGTCAGAACCAGTCACAGCGGGTCAGCTCACTGTTTCATGCTGTCGATGATGAAGCCTGTGAGGTCGGGGACGTTGTCCTCCTCCTCCACCTCCTGCTCCTCCTCTTCATCCTCCTCCACAGGAGGGGCTGCAGGAGCAACAGAAGACTCGCTGGCGGTCTGGGCGGCATCGGACTGAGAGGGTTTGATGATGCCGTTGAAGATGAGCTTGGACAGCAGATCGTTGACGTCTACCTGGCGTAAGTGGTTCTCTTGAGGAACCACCTGAGGAGCTGAAACACAAACAGTCACATGACCACGTCAAATGACCAACGTCGTGTTTCCTCCATCAGAGAAGAAGAAGGCATGAAACTCACTCTGCTGCACGTAAGGCACCGAGATCTGAGACAGGAACGTCTGGTTTACGGGTCCGACAGTCACCTGAACGCAACATCCACACGGGTCAGTAAATGCATCACATTTGTTTTGCTCTGGTCTAACTTCCTAAGAAAAAAAGACAACTGAGAAATCCTATAATGTAGGAGTCCACTGAAAGCATCACAGACGTGCACGTGTCTCACCGGCTGCTGAATGCTAGGGGCCGCGGCATTGAAGAACGGCCCCGGGGCCTGCTGGTTGAACGGTGCCGGCTGCATGTTGAAGCTTCCGGTCGCCTGCGCCTGGAAAGGCATCGGACCTGCGATCGGCCCCGCCTGGAACTGAGGGTTTATGGGTTCTGGGAAACGCTGGGGGCCCATTCCAAAGTTCTGCTGAGTGGGCATGGAGTTGTCGTAGAGGGGTGGACCAATGGGTCTCAAGTGAGGCTGCAGGTTGTGTGGTGGGGCAAACCTGGGGGGCCCCTGAAGATCAGGATTGTAATCGAAGCATGGGGGACCGCCTTGATGGGGCACGCTGGGGATGTCATACCTGGGCCCCGGCTGATTGGGGCCCTCAAAGCGACTGGGACCTTCAAACCTCATGGGACCCATCTGATTGTTGGGGCCCTCAAAGTGCATAGGCCGCTGCTGGAAGCCCATCTGACCAGGACCAGGACCCATGTTGGTGAAGTGACCTGGAGCCTCAAAGCGCTGCACGGGGCCCTCCATGTGACCTGGGCCCCCCGCCGGTCCCTCATACCTTACAGTGGGCTGCTGGCTGACGGGACCACTGAACCTGCCTGGCCCCTGAGGGGCCCCGTCAAACCTTCCCATGGCATCCCCTCTTAGTGGACCACGACCCATGTGGGGCCCGTCACAGTGCACGGGGCCCTCAGGTCTCTCAGCCATACTGTGGTGAGACAGCTCCCCACCATCAAACCTCCCAGGGACCGGGTGGTGGGGCCCATCAAACTGCGGCTCATCAAACCGCCCGGAGCCACCACCGTCGTACCACCCAGGCGGTTGCGGTCTGGAGGGGCCTATGAAGAGTGAGGGAGGGAGTCCTCCATCATGAGGAGGGGTGTGTCCTGGGGAGTCTCCGTGCTGTCGGACCGCAGACAGTAGCCCTCCGCGAGGCTGGGCTTTCAGGATGGGTTTAGGGGGAAGGTGAAGATGGGGGACATCCAGGGGCCCATCGTCAGAGTGTTCGCTGTTCGGACTCTCGAAGCAGGGGACCGGACTCAGGTCTGCCGGATCCTTTTGGTGCAGAGGGGACAGCCGCTCTCGTTCAAACCGGGGGCCTGGAGCGTCCAGACCAGCTGGACTTGGACAGTCCCTGTGGACCATGGGGCCAGGCGGTGGGGGCCCCTCCTGCCTGCGTGGGTCTGGGTGTCTGGAGTCAGCGGGGGGGCCGTACCGCCGTGGAGCGTCATAGCCACTCTTCTGCTCATCGCGGTCGTCGTACAGCTGCCGCTCCGTCAGGGGCGACATCCACTCACGCTCACCTGGAAGATAAGGTTACGCTGTAAATTCCTGCAGGTCCTCAAACACATCACTTCTTGTCCAACTGATCTGCTCCTAACTACAACTCCCACAATCCCCTGCAGCTGACTGTCACAAGTGTATCTTTAACCCTGCTAAAATCTCCCCGATCTACGGACCCTTTGGGACCCGAGGACTTACTGGACTCTCTGGGGTCAACTTTCTTCCTGAAGCGGAGGCCTGGCAGGACCTTGAGGGTGGGGAACTCCTTGCCGTGGTTGTACTCCTCGATCATGGGGGCGAGCGGTGACTCCTCTCGCTCTTTGCTCCTCCGTTCACCTGAAACAACAAAACGGGTCAGAGAGACGCCCTGAACACAACACCAGCTGATTTCGGGACCGGCCCGGCTCACCTGGTCTGTCCCGAGCTGGACGGCTGTATTTATGTGAGGGATGGAGTGCGGAGTTCCGGCAGTCACCAGTCTTCTCACCGTCTTCCGGAGCCTCGTCCATGTCCAGATCCTCTCCGCCAGCTCGGTGGTTGACTTGCGTCTTCCGCAGCTTGGACTTGTGCTCGTAGTACGACAGCTCCGCCGCGTCCATGGCGTTGTGGGGGCGGGGAAGCAGCGGCGCCTTCTTCACGTGGAAGTCCGACATGTTGTCCCAGCTCTCCGAGCGCTGCTGCTTCTCCTCCTGATACTGGAAGAGGTGCTTGATCTGGTGGGCCATGTTCAGAAAGTCCTCCTGGGAGATCTCCCCGCTCTCCAGACGCTTGCTAGCCTGTACAGGAAGACCAGGTTTAGAGAAGAACCAGGTTTAGAAGAGGAGGACTACAATGTTTAAATGAAGAGGACATTCACATGTACGAACCCTCCTGAGCAGATTCTTCTTGGAAGCAGAGTTGAGGACTTCAGGAATCTGCAGGTTAGCGTCCACGCTGAGACGATGCTTCGGGGTTCTGGGAGTCCCGGGTCGGGTCGGGGTGCTGTACGATTTGTGTCTCTGAGGCCCGGGCTTCTGGTGCAAGTCCTCCGACTTCAGACTGAATAAATAAGAAATTTTATTTCGATTCTGATAAAGTTGTGACACATTTTCTGACTCAGGTTGGTTTCAGGTTCTGATCCGGTTCAGGTCACCTGTCGGGTTCTGATTCGGGTCAGATTCCCGTCAGGGTTCTGATTCGGGTCAGATTCCCGTCAGGGTTCTGATCCGGGCCAGGTCTCCTGTCAGGGTTCTGATTCGGGTCAGGTCTCCTGTCGGGTTCTAATTTGGTTCAGATTCCTGACAGGTTCTGATCCGGGTCAGATTCCCGTCAGGGTTCTGATCCGGGTCAGGTCTCCTGTCAGCATATGTTCTGGGTGGAAATGTGATCTGGATCTAGGTTCTGAGGACTACGGACTTACTGCTTGTTCTCCCAGCCGCTTCTCCAGCGATGAGGAGTATCCTTCGCCTCTTTGCCTCCTACATCATGGCCCCGTGGGGAGTCTCTGGACTCGGAGTGCCGGTCCTCCCCTGGCCGCTTTGACCTCCTGCTCTCTGCTTGGTTCTTCTTGGGTCCGGGCCGGTCCTCTCGGCCCGGCTTGCTGTGCTGCGGTTCATCTGT
This sequence comes from Rhadinocentrus ornatus, assembly GCA_037177495.1. NCBI lineage: Eukaryota > Metazoa > Chordata > Actinopteri > Atheriniformes > Melanotaeniidae > Rhadinocentrus > Rhadinocentrus ornatus. The sequence continues at coordinate 31,073,496 of JBAMHW010000017.1, read as the reverse complement.
GCGGACCCTCCGAGGTTTTCCAGCTTTGTGGGAGGGGGACAGCGAACTGCTCCGGGGTCTGCCCTTGGGCGAGCGCCTGTCCATCCTCTTTGGGGAGGCATTGGGGGACCGGGACCGCGAGCGGGTTCTTTTCCTGGCGTGTGTTCTGGCGTTGCCTCCGGGCTTGGAGTCGGACTTGTCGTCCACCTCGCCGCGGTCGTGCTTGGCCACCGAGCCGTTGAGCAGCTTCCCTTTGTTGGACCTGGGGGGTTCTGGGGGCCGGGCCGACTCGTCTCTCTCCTTCTTGTCACTGAATCTCTTCTTCTCCTTCAGCTCTTCATCTTTGGACTCTCCGGTTCTGTCCGGGACCCGTTTCCTCAGCCTGGGATCCTTCTTTGTGCCGTCAGCGGACTTCGGAGTCTCGGGCTCCATTGATTTGGTTTTACTCGGGACATTTTTCACCAGCGGAGATGGAGACTTGGACTTTGACTTGTCATCCTGGACATCCTTCTTGAGAGTCCTGGATTTGTCGGGTCGGATGGATTTCTCCGGTAGCCTCTTGTCAGGCACGAGAACCGGACCTCCGGCCGTGTGGAGTCCCTCTTTCTTCTCAGCCGCCTGTTCTTTGGGTGGCGCTGCAGGTTGGGGGGCGCTGCGGTTCAGACGGGGGTCTCTGGTGGACGGCTTGGTGTCGACTGGAGGCTGGGGGGGGATCCAGGGTCGGACCACGGGAGCGGTTTGGGTGACGGGCTTCTGCGTGGTGCTGGGTGTAGGCGGGGTGGAGACGGGGGTGGTTGGTGGAAGAACAAACCCACCGGCCTGCAGACAGTAAACACGTTTGTTTCAGAACCACGGGAAACATTTCATCTGAACTCACGTCAGCTGATTCCAGAAATCTGAATCAGAACAAGCTGATCCGGACCCGGTCTGTCCTACCAGCTGAGCTTTGGTCTGCTCCAACTCCAGCTCGATCTTCTTCTGCTGAAGCTCCAGTAGCTGTTTCTGTTTGGCCAGCAGCTGCTGCCGGATCAGCTGCTCCTGGGTCAGGCTGGACTGGGCTGCGGCGGGGCCCGGCTGTGGGGCGGGCGGTGCCGGAGTCGCCTGAATGGGGGCCGGTTGGGGGGACGTGGCCTCCTCAGGCTGAACACGCAGGAGGGAGAGAAACTTTAAGGATTTAATAAAAACCAAACTGGTTCAGAATCACGTCGTCATGGTTACTGGTTTAACTCGCTGCCGTCTCTGAATCAGAGGAAGCGAGTAAAACCTGAACCGTTCAGGTCTCATTCATCAAACCGAACCTGGGAACCTTCAGCTGTTTGGCAGGTCTCAGATTTTTAACAGTTGCCATGGTAACAGACATCTGATATAATGAAAGAGCAGATTATGTAAACTTCCTGAACATGGCGGTTTGTTCTGACACAGGTGTCAGACCACCACGCTGGTTTTTAATATATTATTATCATTTAATGTTTCGTGTTCTACGTGACAAATGTTTAATAACCATGGATTGCTACCCCCCCCCAAGCCTTTGTCTCTACACGTAACCAACGTGGCGTCCCCGATCCGGGCCGGCCCGTTCCAGACCACCCACCTGCTTTAAAAACCTGGGGTTGACGTGGATGCTGGCGTTGACTGTGGGGGGCAGCGGCTTGATGGGCCAGGCCGGGTCCAGAGAGTTGACCCGGACGTCCAGCGCGTACAGCTTCTTGGACGGGAAGACTTCGTCCCACGTGGAGCGCAGCTTGAACAGACTCTTCCTGGTGTTTTCGTCCACCTACAAACAGAGGACAGGACTTGGTCCAGGCTCGGACAGCAGCAGCATCACAGCAAGCTCAGCTTCCCCCCTCCAGCTCTGAGCTCCACAAGATTTAGCTTTTTAACACATTCACCATCCCAAAACATGAAATTCCCCCCGCCCGATTTTATTATCTAGTATAGCTGAAGGACAGAGGAGCAGAGAGCAGGTGACTACAGAGAAAGCAAGCGACAGACAGGGGGGGGGCTAGGCTAACATTAGTGCTTGAATTGATCAATGCTAACAGCAGCGAAGACAACTGTACCTTTTCAAAGACACATATAAATGAAGTGATTAGGTTTTTAGCAAACACTGCAAGGTACTCTCCTCCAACATTCTTCACTATGGAATCCACTAAGTACAAAACTGGAAGCTTCTCGGTGGCGGTGGCCTGGAGCGATAGAAAACTCAACAAGTTTAGAAAACAACAGGGTTAAAGCAACATCACAGAACAGATTCCCACATCCCAAGTTCAACACCCGCTGAGCCAAGATCAGGAAGATCACATCTTCATCGTCTCAAGCCCAGGAAGAAAAAAGTTTCCAGTCTGAAAACATCCGTCCATTTCCTCAAAAATCAGACAGTCCCGATCCACTGAGGATTAAAAATGGATCCAGTCCTCCGCAACAGTTTTTACCTCCAAAGAGGGGTTTTCTCTGGACCCTCTTTGTACGTTACCCAGGCGACACATCATCTTCATCTCCGAGACCTTCGTTCACTCAGTGCGAGCCGTTCAGTTTTTTCTTCCCGTAAGTACGAAAAATAAAAACCCAGGACCCCCATTAGCAAACTGGACTCAGCAGCTGTGTTTAACTCAGAACTCAGACCCGAACGGGTCAGGAGATGTAAACCAGACCAAGAAATTACACTGGGAAATAAAAAATGACAAAAAGCACATTTCACATTTTTTATTACAAACATGGAAACCATTCAATCACATTTCAGGAGAAAATCAAGATTCACGAGATTCATGCAGGTGGGCTCAGAGGTCATGTGACCAAACACCGCGTCTCCGGACTCAGTTTAATAACAACAGATCAGACCGAAAACTGCTTTACACCTTGATGTGGTCCGGCAGAAGACGATGCGGTGGTTCTGACCCGGGCTGATAAACATCCTTTCATCTCATCTAACGGGCCAGCTAGAGACCACCGTGGCCTCGGCAGATGCCCAGACCAGTTTTTTACCCTGCTCTCAGCCGTGGAGGACGACTACAATCCTCTCACTTTTAAGAAACTTACTCTGTTAGATCCACCATTTTCTTACACGTAAATATATTTAAGCTGCTTTTGGTGACTATAAACACCACAGAAGAAGAAGAGTGCCACCTTGATGGAGACGCACTGGCGTCTCGTGTTAGTCCAAACCGTACAGATTATTATTAATAGTAAGTTTGTGTCCATGAACAACTTACAGATCACTTATAAATCTGTATAAAACCATGAAACGAGTTTTAAAGATAATCGACGAGCACCTGAAATTTAATCGACAACTAAACATTTTATCTTCAGATTAATTTAACTGCTAAATTTTCCACTTGAAGCTTTAACCGGTTCCGAGTCCACTGCGTTGTCAACTTTCTTTTCAGCTAATAAAGTTTAAATAAGCAGGAACCATCTTTGCTTCTACATGTGCTGAAACAGTTTACTCTTGTGACGTGAAGGCGCGTGTTCGTGGTGTCGGCGTGTAACAAGGCGCGTGAACCTGGGTTAAAAGTCTTCTGTAGAACCTCAGACCACATCAAGTTGAAGCTTCGGCGAGTTTCGACAAAATAAATCTGTAGACAGCTGTCATGTTGACTAGCAAAGTGAGTATACTAAAGGCAGAAACGAGATTTCTTTCATACAGATGAAAGCAGCTGAATGCCAGCAGAGCGCGTGAAGAGCGCTGTTACCAGGAACAACGACATGTAACGTGTTTAGCTCACATACAACGCTGGGCGCCATCTTTAGCCGACAGCTAATACATCCAAATATGGCAACTGGAATATGAAGTATTCTGTATTTATAAAAACCTTGCTGATTTGTGCTTCAATAATTGCGACGATATCCTTGGCGAACTGGAGGTTCTCCTCGGCCAGGATGGTGAGCATGTTGATGTGCGGCTTGCTGTTGAACGTCAGGTCTTCCAGAGAGGACTGGTACTCTCGACAGGCGTCTTCTCTCGCCGCGCTGTCGTCCATCTTTGAGCTGAGCGATCCGGCCAAACCTACACGAGCCTGATCGATAGCATAACGCCTGATCAGCAGGCAGTCCATCAACTCGTTTAGCTAACGCTGCTGCTCCGAACCGGACTCGGATAATACCGGTTTGGGGCTTAATTCCTGTCGCCGTCTGTTGCCGTTCTTTGGCCGTTTTCGACGACGAGAAAATGGCGACTTCAACTAAAGACCGGAAACGTTCCCTGGGATTTTTTTTATATCAGTGGTGACGTCAGCGCAGACTCATTGGCTGGTTTAAGGTCTTCTTTACCAGATTTTAGAGAGTGATTGGACGCATTCAAAGTCTGTCAAATAGTGGAGCCAATCAGAGTGAAGCAGTGTGCGCTTATGATTACATAACTAACGGTACAAAAAAATATGATTACCCAACACGACAACACGAGACCCGCACGTGGAGCCTCTCCAAGAACCTTAAAGAGACTTCATGATTAATTTAAAAATTAAATAAAAATGTTATCTTTTTTTTTTACCTTTATTGTTAAACAAGTATGGAAATATTTTAAAATATATATTTAAAAGAAAGCGTGACCACATGATGTAGCAGGTGGCACAGTCCTGATTTAGAAATCTAAATCTACCATCAGATGCATCCATGGTGGCCAGATGTCCTGCTTTGTGCGGGAAAGTCCATTACTTTCACACGTCCCGCACCATTACCACAGTTTTGTGTTAAAATCTGGTGTTAATAAACGTATGTGTGAAAGCAGCGGGGGTCAGATCACAGCCAGACCGGCTGGTGACTTTATTCCAGGTCCAACTCCAAACCGACAGAGGGAGCCTGGAGGACAGGGAGATGACCAGGGCAGAAAAAAGAAAATGCTGTTACGAAACAGGTGCATGGACAGGTTCCTGCTAAAGCCCAAACAAGACTCTGACACAGGTTCACCACGCTGCAACTCCCCCTCATACCGGGCAGGAGACGGGAAATAAGCTAACATCCGCCATGTTTCCAGACTCAGATGGAAATAAGAGAATAGCTGCGTTTCCTTCACAGTTTTTCACAAAATAAAAGCGACATTTCTAACATTTCCACAAAGTGCTATTAGGTTTTCCAGGTGTTTCCACTGAACGGTGTTCAGCGCATTAGCCGCTACTCTCGTAAAATCTCGTCCCCGAGACGCTACTTTAGAGGAGAATAGATTTCTAAACCTTTGTAAAACTGCATTTCGCTGTTGTTTGCTATCAAGGATGACGATTATTTTTTTTCTCATTTGTAAAAAGATTTCCGTCTCCTCCTGCGTTGCGCCATCTTTATTTGAAATGAACTGGTCACATGACCCGCTACGCCACGTCCGGTGAATCGTAAATAACAACTTTTTAGCCGTATTTGAGTGTTTTTTACATTGAGGTGTTTCTATAACCGGTTTTTCATTGCAGTATTTAGCCTTTGTGCAGTTCTAGGGGTGATAGAAACGCACCTACTGTGATGTGGTCGTGCAAAGGCAGCAACCATAGTGACAGACGTGCTAGCATCTCCTCTGGAGAGATCTGTTGGGAGAATAAAATCAGCAGCGGTTCTGGAGATCAAATCGTTCCGGAAAAAGAATCAATCTTTTGGAACCCGTTACCATGGTGACATCTGGGGCCACATTTTCCTATGTGTGTGTGCACATGCGTGGCGACATTACCGTTGACCGTGGGTGTGTTGTCTTCATTAACGTGTGCGCTCACCTGTGTCGGTTTTGGGCTGGAGCATGGAGGCAGGGTGAGCTCGGGGAGAAATTTTATGTCACCTAAATGCACCGTTTTGACATCTTTGCACATCTTGAGCTTGTTTTTTGAAACTGATATGGAACAATAAAACATGGTGACATAGGCACTGGTTGGGCGTGACGCATCTTCGGTATAAATCCTCGTGTCTTAGCCTTCCTTGGCGTTTGTCGACGCAACAGTCATGGCCCACAATGCCTTGCCCAGTTCTCGTCTCCCCATCAGGGAACAGAAACACGCCGAGTGTGGCGGGATGCTGATGCGCAACTTTTACGGTGTCGCCGATATTATAATTAATCATGCAGTAATCTGATTTTGTGAATTAGTGTATTCGATTTCGCTTACGTACAGGTTATATTTTGGTAAATTGCTTGTGATTTTGCTAAAGTTTTGAGATATTTGGATATTCAAGGTTTTGCCATATTTTTTCCCCGTTTAAAGAACTGGAAGCAGCAGAGATTAAAGTTCGGTGTAAGAGACATCAGTTAGATCCTGCTCATGCTGTGGTCCTTAGTGGTGCTGCTGATGCCACAGATAAGGTCCAACGAGAAGTTCTCTACTCCGTTAAAATTCTTGGGAAGACTGAAAGAGTTGATAAACGTCCAGGCTTAACTTCCAAGACCGGTTTTGTATTAGTCCAGATCATAGCTAACGTGACTCGACAGACCTTACCTGACCAAGTCGGCATTCCAGGTGAAGTTGGTCCGTGGTCTGTTCACATTGTCCCATTAACAACCGAGCCTGAGGGCAAGCGTATGTCTGATGTCAAAGGGCTGCTAAACTCTCCACCGCGGGATGTAAATACTGCGCTCATCAGCGCCATTAGCCTTCTTGTCGACAGATGCAATGCCACACCTGCAGATATTCAAAGCTACAGGAAAATGTTTTCTGGTGTGCGACCAACACCCAGTGGCGAAGAGGAGTATGATGCAGAGCAAACTGCACACATGCTTGAAGAATGGCAATGCAGTGAGAGCATAAAGAACCAGAGTTCTAGAGTCTTAAAGGTCCAGCTGCTGACATAAGACTCCTCAGAGCACAAACCCCCCCCATGCCCCTGCAAATGACTATATGCGAGCTCTTGAAACAGCCTTTGGAACTACTGAAACTTCATCCGATCTACTTGTCAAGTTCAGACACACATTTCAAAGTGAAGATGAAAAACTCTCCACATACCTATTGAGACTTGACAAACTACTACAATCATAAATGTGCAAATACCTGTAGTTTTATAATAAATGTGCATTTTTTGCTCCGGTGTAAAATTGACATTCATTGTTAATAGAAGATCTAATCAAAGCCAAACATGTCCCAAGATATCACGAATTACCAGATTCTTCCGGGGTCTAATAAAGTATTTCTGACTCTGAATGCAGTTAATGTACAGACCACAAACCCAGCCGGCTTGATGGTAAATGGTCCACAGCTCTTTACATCATACTTCACATTCACACACTGATGGCGGAAGCTGCCGTGCAAGGCGCTCAACCACGACCCATCAGGAGCAAATAGGGGTTCGGTGTCTTGCCCAAGGACACCAAGACATGAACTCAACTTGGCCAAGGATCGAACCGGCAACCCTCAGGCTACAAGATGACCGCGCTACCACGGCAAGGTAGCGCGGTCAGGGTGTTGCTGGGCCACATCAGTCTTTGTGCATGTTGACCTCAGCAGTAATCAGGTAAATACAGTGAGGAAAATAAGTATTTGAACCCCTGTCTATCAGCTAGAATTCTGACCCTCAAAGACCTGTTAGTCCGCC
>JBAMHW010000017.1:30964971-30975964 GCA_037177495.1 Rhadinocentrus ornatus | reverse complement strand
CCAAACGACACAGTTGCTGCCTAGATCTTGTAGTCAAAGTTGGGATAGTTCTCCAGACCTAGATGTTGTTACGGTCTGCTGGTAGATGCTTAGGGTTGTAAGTCAGAGCTTAGTTCTAACTAATTTAAATACAATTTTACAACCACTTTTTGATATACTGCAAGGATGACACAGAGCAAACAGAATACCAATCCCTACAAACTAGCAGCTCACACAAAAATGGTCAGAAATACTTCAATGGGCTCAACAACACAGTGCAAACGTGACTGCATGAAGAGGCTTCATTCTGGTCCCACATCTGCCAACCTCTGTCACCAGCTTAGATCTCATCTTCCATCTGTAGTTTGTTCTGACCCGGAGCCACGGGGCGGAGGTTGGACGATGCTCATGGATGAATCCTGAGGACTGTCTGAGGGTGAGAAACGTTAAGATAAGCAGGTAAAGATGCTGATTCCTGACTTTGATGCTTATGTGGCTGCATTTCAACACACAAACTAAACTAAAACCAAAGTTTTAACATTTTTACAGAAGCAACTTCCACGTTTGTGGATGAACCTCACGTTCATCTAACAAAGTTCACAGCAATAATAATATTAATAATATGAACATACAAGCTGACACTCTCACCTGCAGAGGTCCAGTCAGTCCAACCACTGATCAACATCAGCACCTGAACCAGAACTTTATGATGATGTCATTGGTTTGGTTGAATTTTTCTCCAAACAGCACTTCAACTCTTAAAGTTTAGACTGAGAGGAGATTACAGAATGATTTAGGGGCTTAATAATTATTTAATGTTCAGCTTAGTTGTCTTGTAACTGGAAGTGGAAACTTCGTAGATGGTGGTTTGTCGCCCTCTGCTGGCGGGATGATGAACCACATGAAATCAGCTCATGAACACTGATAATGTGATGAGTTTTTAAAATAAAAGAATTTATCTATTCATTTTAATACCGCTTGTTCCAGTTCAGGGGTTTAACCCAGCAATTATCTGGCAAGAGGCAGGGACACCAGGACAGGTATTAACAAATAGATTAGAGGAATTATTTTTACTGTTTTATTTTGAAACACATCAAAGTAAAGACTTTCTCTGCCATGTAAGTTTATTTTTATTGAGATCTGTTGCTATGCTTTACGTACTGCACAGTATATAATAGTAGTGTAGTTGTTGTTGAAACAGCATGTCTTCACAGTTTGGCTCTATAACTGTTTTATTTATTCTGTACTCCAACCGCAGTGGACTTCCAGCCATACTGGTAATTTGCCAGTGCAGCCCACATATCACTTCATGTATATTTATAGACATTTTTTTACAAAAATTGGATTAAAAATAAGTACTGCAAAAATTCCTTCTAACCTCTTTATTAAGTGGTGCAGCATAAAAACTCGTGCGCATCATTTTTAGACACATCAATGCAGTTCTATCAAATAATGGGATGTCAGGTCTGCGTTTTTCTTCTAATTTTATAATGAGATCGAACACTATGTGTTAATTCAGCTAAACCTAACTGATCTGAGAGCAAATGAATCGCCGCGCGGACTCGTGAAAACTTCCAGAGACCGCCGCGCGGACTTGGGAAGACTTCCACAAACCGCCGCGCGGACTCGAGAAAACTTCCACAAACCACCGCGTGGACTTGGGAGGATTTCCAGAAACCACCGCACGGACTCGGGAAGACTTCCACAAACCACCGCGCGGACTCGAGAAAACTTCCACAAACCACCGCGTGGACTCGGGAGGATTTCCTGAAACCGCCGCACGGACTCGGGAGGACTTACAGAAACCGCCGCGCGGACTCGAGAAAACTTCCACAAACCACCGCGTGGACTTGGGAGGATTTCCAGAAACCGCCGCACGGACTCGGGAAGACTTCCAGAAACCGCCGCGTGGACTCGGGAGGATTTCCAGAAACCGCCGCATGAACTAGGAAAAACCTCCAGAAACCGCCGCATGGACTCGGGAAGACTTCCACAAACCACCGCGCGGACTCGGGAAGACTTCCACAAACCACCGCGTGGACTCGGGAAAACCTCCAGAAACTGCCGCGTGGACTTGGGAGCAGAGCTTGTCAGAGAGCATTTAATTTGAATCAGGTGTGCTGCAGCAAGGAGACATCTAAGACCTGCAGGATAGTGGGCCTTGAGGACCAGGGTTGGGGACCTCTGCACTAACACATCCACTGCTTGTGTAAATTATACTTGTCTTGAGAAAAAATATAAATATAGTTCTTGAAAAATGTCTTCCACACGATTTTTCAAGCTACCTCCTAAAATGGCATTTTTTCTCATCCTTAGTTCCAAATATAACCACTGGAATAAGTTTTTAATTGACTTTTTTTAAGAACTTGTCTAAGTGTTTCTCTTTTATTATTGAAACATGTTAATGTAATAATCAGAATATGTTAAATAATAGTAATAATGTGCTCAAGTTGTGTCCGGCAACCCTGTTACCAAAACCTATTTAGCATGGCAGAAGAAGAAGAACAGTGAGTCACATGACACAGAGGCATGACTCATCAAGATCTATGCTAACAGCATGGGCAGACCAAGGTTCAGGTTTCTCTTCAGTTCTTTCATATTTTCCAAATCATTGCAGCCGTGACTGAGTGTGTCAGTCTGACCAACGTTGTGTATGTTACTCATACTGGAAGAAACACACAGACTGTGGTGATACAGACTAGCTTCTTCCCACCAGCTCCCACGTAGCCAGAGCAGCAGCTAGGTTCTGACCGGTGGGATCTGGGGACATTTCGTTTTCATGTTGAAATCCACGTCAATGAAATGTAGTGTGAGATTCATCTACGGCTCTATGGTGCGGCTTGACCACAGGTCCGCAGCGGTGGCGAAACGTTAGATTGTAGCCACGTCCTTCCTGGAATTCATGCAGAAGGGGCTCAGACCAGGTCATGGATTAATTGGCAGAACTAGACTCTTCACATGGTTACATTTCTTTTCTTTTTTATTGCTTTAATGTAATATAATAGTCTTCTGAGATTATGATTTGGGGTTTCCATATGCTGTAAGCCATAATCATCAATATTAAAACAACTAAATGCTGGAAATATCTGCCTTTGCCTGTAATGAGTCTATATAATATGTTAGGTTGTACTTTTGAAGTTAAATTACTGAAATAAATTAAGTTCCGGGCGATAATGAAATCTTTCAGTTTCACCTGTTTACATATTTTTTAAAAGGGAAACCACTAGACTTCCGCTGCGAGCAGGGTTCGAACCTGCGCGGGGAGACCCCATTGGATTTCAAGTCCAACGCCTTAACCACTCGGCCATCGCAGCTGACGTCATACAAGAGCGACGCACTCCCATTTGAAACAGTTCACAACCGGAACTCAGTTTCTTTCTGTTTTGTCAGAAGGATCGTGCAGATAAAAACAAACCAAACGCTCTGAATTTTGTGTGCTCCGTTAATAATCTGTTTGCTCTGCATGGCAGGTGAGTGCTGTGAAATGTTTGCTGGCATAATCCAACAGGAAAGATCTGCTGAGTCATCCTGCAAGAGATGTTAGAAGAAGTTCAGCAGGATGAACATCCTGATGCCACAATACCTCAGCCTACTGACATCACATTCCAGTCCATTTTATTATAGATATACCTTATAATATATCTTTTTTATATGACACTGATTAATTAGAAGTAATTATTGCATACAGAGTTAAAGAAGGCTCTTCCATCCGCTGCATCCACACACAAGCGTCAACAAACGGTTGCCATGGAAACGTGTTGAGTTGCTTAGTTAATGTACAGAAAACTGCCACTCGCAGAAATAAACCGGAGTACGATACAAAGATTTCGTTTTTAGTTAGATGAATTTAGAAAAGTTCAATGAGGCTGAGAATATTGTTCAAATTAATAACGGACCGCAGGGAGAATCTAAAGAGCTCAAACAGAAAATCATCGGGATTAAAGATCTAAACCAGGTCTGATCAGACTTCCGGTGAATGATTTGATGGCGCCTGATCTTTCAAAAGAAGCAAAGAGAGACACCTGTGTCCGGATGTCCACCTACTCTCTAATCCTTCCCTACACAGGGCTGCACTGATGAGCACACTACATAGTGATTTATTCTCCCGGCGACTCGGACACGAAGCTGACTAATTTTGTCCTCGCCGGAGACCACGTGACTGCCAGCCGTCACCACGGCAACCACAACGACTCAACATGTCATTCCAAAGTGTGTAAATATTTTTATTTTATTCCTTATGTTGCATTTTATTCTTTGTTGCATATCTATTCAATAAAAAATGTTTTTCTGCCTCCTTACGACATGTTGAGCTTCTGCCCGCAATGCATTGTGGTCTATATTGACCCGTTTAGTGACCATCAATGCTCACTATTTTTCAAGATGCATTGTGGGTCATTTTGAGTGCCCTACTTTTTTCTCTCTGGACATTCGGACACCCCTACAAAATGGCGTGGACCTTATATAGGGCGCTATGTAGGGAGGAGGGGGACAATCGGACAAAGTCAGGTTTTTCTTTTTAACTTTATTGCAAAATTGCAAACACAGATGCAGTACAAACATGGCAATTCAGATTAAGGTTGTATATGTGTGGCAATTACAGAGGAAACGGGGTAGAACAATTGGTAGCTAACAATGTATTTAACATGAAAAATATAAATGCACAAAATAAGGATGAACAAATTAAATTAATGGGTAGCGAGAGATAAACAGGAAATGTTACAAGGGGAGTAAAACATTGGTTCAGTTCTCACAATCATTTGGAGACTTACTCATAGCATCTCGTAATCTTTGAGCTGTGGATCCGTTAACAAAGTTTAGGGATTTTATATATACATTAAACTCATTTTTGAAGTAAACAGAACAAGGGGGAGATTTTTGCATTTTATTTTTGCGTATGAAGAATTTAGCCATACATAGAATGACATTAATACAGAGCTCGTCGTTTTTGTTTTTAAGTTACAGGCCGAAAGTAATGTCAACCTTTGAGAAGGAGGCTTGTAGAGAAGAAACATTTATATCTGACCAGAACCCTTGAACTAGGTCACAAGAGAGGAAAACATGGTCGGTGTCTTCAATGTTAAAGCGAAGTCTAAGTAGTTCTTTTCAGGGATAGACTTCATTTATAAGTGTGCTTCTTTGGCTTTAGGAGGTATGGTAAATTTTAAATACATAGATCTAAGTTTGTTGATTGTGTTCTCGTTAAATTTGTAAAAAATGTTGTTTCTATTTTGTTTCCCAGGAAAAAAACTTGCGTTGAGACACTTACGGACAAATGGGGTATTGCATTTCTTGTCTAGGAATAAAATTTCATTAATTAATAAAGGAGGTAATTGTGGATGAATAGTGTGGTGCATTATTATGTTTCTAGTTATAAATGAAAATTCTTTGGGAAGCGCATTACATAATTTCAAAAATTCTGAGATGGGAGGAGTAAATGAGTGTCCAAGGCAGAATTGTTCATAGTCCAATAAGTTACCAGTGGTATCTAATAAATCAGTCACATGTTCCTCCTTAGCCAATCCTCATAAAAAAAAGGGATCTGTTACGATGAAGTCTCTATCTATTGTTCCATATTACAGCAGAATGGGGAGAGAAATTATGTCCATATAATAATTTCCAATATAACAAAATTTGCTGATGGAACTCTAAAAGGGTTATAGGGAGTTTATTAGTGATGGGATGTTCAGCTCTTTTCAGAGAGCCAGCTTTTATGGCTCGGCTCCCGAAGACGAGTCGGCTCTTTTGGCTCCTGAACGGTTCTTAATTTAGCATCTTTTTTAGCCCCATAATTTACCTTAACTTCGCAAAAATGAATGAATTGTGTTTTGAAAACCCGTTTTGTTCAGCATTTTTACAAGAAGCCTTAAATTTGCCTTCTTTTAAGCATTTATTCTGATACAAAACCACTTAAGGCGGATTTATACAGCCGGATTTAGCGGATGCGCGACGTCTGCGTGCGGCCAGCTACGGCGTAGCTGACGCTGGCGAGTTTGCTTTCGCACTCGAGCGTAGGGGTGCTACGTTTTGGTGTCATGTTGCAGTTTCTCCTCCTAACCTGAAGGTGGCAGCAGGGGTGGTATCAGCCAGTTAACTCACCAGGTCGGAGTTATTTTCATGGTTAACTTCAGTTCGGTAGGTTCAGTGTCTTTATTAGTTTGTGGAAGAAAATGAATAAATAATTCGTTCAGCCTCTCATCAACTTGATCCTGGTTATTGTTTTAGAAACGGTGGTTAACACACATTCAGCCACAAGATCCAGATATCCGGCAACACGTGATCCCAAACTGACCAATCACAAGGGAGAACCTCCGCGTTACCGTCTGCGTAGCAGGGGTGCACGTCAGGTCTGAAAGAGGTGCGCGTCGAGCCTCTGCGGAGCTACGCAGAGCCTACGGCGGTGACTCAGACGCAGACGACACGCAAGAATAAATCCGCCTTTACTTATGTTTACTATTTAAACAAAAATCTTATATTGCACAAATAGACAAAAAACATCAAACAAATCCACAAAAACAGAAGGAGAACCAAACTGGAGAAAGCAGCATTAATGTGTCAGTGCAGGTCGGCATTCAGAACAATAAGATTCCTCATCCTGGATGAACTGATCCGCTTTTTTCTCTGTGTGACAAGGGTTTGAGGACATGACGCACTCTCCTCACGGCTGTCTGCTGTGCCCCCCACCTTTCTGTTTTCACATAATGTTATGATCCTAAATCCTCACATGTGATTGGCCGCCTGTCCATGTGGGCCAATACAAACAAAGCAGTGTGGGCGGAGCTGGGGCTAAGCACCGAGAGCTAAGCTGCAGTTAAAGAACAAAACTGGGAGTCGACTCTTCTGATTCACTACCAAGCATCGGCTCTCAGAGTCGGCTCTTTCGCGCATGGCACATCACTAGAGTTTATTAATATCAAAATCCGTTATGAGTAAGAATTTCAACCCACCAATCTTGTTGAACAGATAATTTTGTATACGGCACCAGAAGGAGTTGCTGTGTTTGATCCATGACTTTAGCCAGTTTAACTTAAGGGTTCATACAATCAAAATCGATAACTTCCAGGCCACCGTCTGATATTTCTTTTACCACATTGCTTTTTTTCATGTGATCGGCCTATTTCTCCAAATAAAGTAGAAATTTGTTTGGTTGATGGACTTTATTAACTTATTAGGAATAGCAATAGTGTAAGCTGGGTAAGAAAATCTCTCCATTTTTGTCAGATAAATTCGGCCTAATATAGAAAGGTCTCTTTGGAGCCGCAGATTTAACATTGATTTATATTCATTAATTGTTTTATCCACATTCATTGATTGACTGAGGTGTTGATCTTTAGTAAGCTAGATACCTAGGTATTTAATCTCTGCTTTGATTGGGAGGATTTCTTTTAGAGATGTATCATGGTTGCCCATGAGTTCACATTTTTAAGGTTTAGATATAGTACTGATTAATTTTTTCTATGGAAAGCGAAACTTGGGTTTCATTTTTTGGGAACAGAGTTGTGTCATCCGCCGGTTGGCTAATGATGATTTCTGATCCTAATACATTCAGTTTTTAGGGTATTACAGTTTTTGAGGTAAATGGAAACATTTCCGCTGCAAGCAAGAACAGGTACGGTGAGAGCCACTAGGTAGCATAACTGCTAATATTTTTGTATAGGCCCTTAATCAGGTTTCTGAATCTATTACCAAATCCGAAAAGTTCAAGAAATGATGAGACAAGTTGGTGTTCAACCGAGTCGAATGCTTTGCAGAAGTCTAGAAAAAACAGGAAACCACTGTCTTCACTGATGCCCATTAGCAGCCTTATCGTGGATCGATCATCAAGTCAAGTTTATTTGTATAGCCCTTTATCACAACAAAGTTGTCTCAGAGGACTTTACAGAAAGAGGTGTAAATAAACAAACAGAATCAGTAACAAACAACATGAATGTACATGTACATCGATCTGCCTTTTCAGAATCCAGATTGTGTTTCAAAAATAAACCCTGTTTGGAGGCAGGAAGCAAAGACATAAGTTAACAGTTTGTAGTCTGAATTTCTTAAGGTGACAAGCCTTCTGGTTTCTATAAGTCTAGGGTCTTTATTAGGCTTAGGGATGGAGATTATAACTCCATGTTTCATTGTGGTTGGAAGTGTGTAGGTCTAAAAACTCCCTTAAAACATATCCTAGCAGATTTATTTAGGGAGGGTTTACCAATAACTGCATCAAGTTCTGTGATTGAAAGCGATAGTTGCAGATGAATGAGTTTCGCTCCGGTGTGTGACTCCGTCTCTGTGGGGGATGTAGCTCAGTGGTAGAGCGCATGCTTCGCATGTATGAGGTCCCGGGTTCAATCCCCGGCATCTCCAGCGTCTTTTGCTTCTGTTGTGAAACATCACAGAGGTGGACTGTTATCTTCCTTCCGGTTCTCCCACACACTCTCGCTTTGTTGCTGCGCGTGCATGTTTGCCATGACCGAGCAGAACACTTCGGAGCGGACGTGAATTCTTCCTGTGGGGTTTGTAGCGACGAGCTTCCACGCAGGAAAACCTGGTCCAACTTCCTGGTGTCAAACTAACGTGAAATTTCTCAACACGTTTTCGTGGAACTGTCGCTTGTTGGGGATCCACGGACGCTTTAAACAAAACTAAAACATCCGTGGTTCCACTGGGGCTCGAACCCAGGACCTTCTGCGTGTAAAGCAGACGTGATAACCGCTACACTATGAAACCTGATGCGTTCACGTGCCGGGATGCTGTGTCATGAACCGTAACCTGTACATTCCGATCATGCGTATTATGGAGGAGTTTCCACGGAAGCCGGGAAGTTTAAAACAATGTTACATCTACTGCAACATTTCTACGGTGTCACGATGCACATTTACAAAAGAACAACGTCATGACACTTTACCAGCGACAAGGCAACTTTACATTCACACAGGTTTACCAAAACATAGTCACAAAAATAGGTGTTTTACCGAAATCCGTGATCCATCAGAATCTGTGACCACAGGGGGGAGATATTGTTCAGTTTTCTGGATTTACGTCTTCCAGCAGAGGTCCCCAACCCTGGTCCTCAAGGACCACTATCCTGCAGGTCTTAGATGTCTCCCTGCTGCAACACACCTGATTCAAATTCATGGCTCATTAGCAGACTTGTGCAGAGCTGGTCAGAAAGCCGTTTAATTTGAATCAAGTGTGTTGTAGCAGGGAGACATCTAAGACCTGCAGGATAGTGGTCCTCGAGGACCAGGGTTGGGAATCACTGTTCTAGATGTCCGACTTCCTGTGCTGCTCTGGGCCGAGCTCCTGACCCGTCAGCAGCTGGAGTACCGAACCAAGATAAAACCTGCAGAACAGTTTTCTTTGTGCCTGCTGGTCCAGATTCTGGTCTTCATTGGTTTTGGGTTCATGGTGAGTTTTTGTTGGTTCGTGTTTGTCCTGCCTGACCTGCTCCGGTTTGTTTGGGTCCCACCTCCAGGTTCGGTGGACAGCAACTGGATCGTGGGCGCGACGTTGGAGAAGAAGCTGCTTCCGCTGCCGCTCTCTCTGGTCCTCTCCTCCTTCCTGAACCACCGCAAGAGCAAGTTCCAGTGCGGCTTCGGCATCACCATCGGTTAGCCGGAAGAAGGGACTGAGCCGTCTCATCCTGGCAGACGGACCGCCGCGGGAAGTTAAATCCCCGAACAGTCGGTGCTTTAACGGCGAGCCCTGAGACGCAAACCGGACTTCAGACATCAGAGGCCCGAATCCGACGGCGGTTTTTCTCCAAGTCTGAATTTTAGTTTGCTTATTCTACTGTGTCGGTGGATGGTTGTGATTTACCAGCGGTTAGGACTGTCCTGTACGTCTCGCTCACCACCTGTTCTGTTGCCTTTTCATGTTACCTGCATATGGAGCATGTAAATACGCCTGGAAACTGATAAATACCATTTCTTACTAAAGACTCGGCTCAGCTCACCTACATCCACATCACATATCCAGAGCCGGTGTTACGGCTAAATCTGTGACCCATCAGGAGTAAAACTCAACAGAAAGAGGCGCTTGCCATAATTTCCTATATGAAACTAACTGTACGGATTTATTTATGTTTAAAGCTGAGCAGCATTTGATGGACCAGCACATTGTAAAATATATATATAACATTTCTGATGCCCGCTGGGTCCCATTTAGCTTTTAAAGATTTTTCAATCTCCACACGCCGTTGCCAGGGTAACTGCTCAACGATCTCAGAGTATAGGTTGCTTTTATAGTCTTGCAAAATGAAGACTTTGAAGTTAATCAAACTTATGCAGAAGCTTGAGAAGAAATGTTCCGGTCTGCAGAGGAAAACCACAACCTGCGGGACCTTAGACCAGCTTGTTTCTACCATCAGCAGAGAATTTTAATGATTTTAAACTTGGTAAATTACAATTCTTGTATTTATTTCAGGGTCAACCGCTCCAAGCTGGAAAATTAGTGTGCCAGAAGAGGCCTGACGGAAGCCCAACATTATTGAGAAAATATTTAAAATGAAAATCTGACACATTACAAAGTTGCCAAAGCATTTGTCTCATAATACATTGTAATAAAAACACAATTACTATAGCAAGCACTCCTTCTCTACTCTTTACATTACATTGGTATACTTTAATTTACACAATTCTACCTGAACTAATCTTACCCAATAACCTCTAAATCATTTAAATGAACGGAAAAAATCACTCACGGTAGAAAATATGTCCTTTATTAAACACTTAAAAGTCTGGGTTTGTTATAATGCGCGTATAGTACGGACACACGCCGACTGGTATCGGTGACCCGGCTGGAACTGGTCACACACGCCGACGGGTATCGGTGACCCGGCTGGAACTGGTCACACACGCCGACGGGTATCGGTGACCCGGGTGGTACTGGTCACACACGCCGACGGGTATCGGTGACCCGGCTGGAACTGGTCACACACGCCGACGGGGATCTGTTGACCCGGGTGGTACTGGTCACACACGCCGACGGGTATCGGTGACCCGGCTGGAACTGGTCACACACGCCGACGGGG
>JBAMHW010000017.1:30898068-30909790 GCA_037177495.1 Rhadinocentrus ornatus | reverse complement strand
GGGGACCCCCTGAAACAGAGTTACAGTCAGACATGCAATTTCCGCAAAGCTGAAAGGAGTTAGAGATCCTGTTGTTTATCATTCTGCTGCTCTCTGCTGGCCATAGTTGGGTAGTACAAACATAATCATGAAATAAACACTAAATAAGGACATTTTTCTTTCTCTGTAGACAAATAGATGAATGCTCTTTCTGCAAGATTTTTCTTTTAGTCTTTATCATTTTCTTTCTATTCCTGTAAGTACAACTAAACAATGATGCATAAACACACAGGAGGAAGACTCATGGGCAGGTATAGCCACTCCTTGTATCTAGGCAACAATGTGCAGTAGTGTGAAGATAAATATACACAGAATTTAAACTAAGATTGAGTTGACCTTAATCACATCTGGCATTTCAGACCTGCCTCTGGTTTGATTTCTCAGATCTCCATAGAAGTGCAGTTATAGGACTTTTATCAGGGGAAATCAGCCCTGCAAACCTTCAAACCTGTACCCCTACTTGTCTTGTATCTTACATTGTTTGAAGCTGTTAATCTCAGGATTTGAATGTTCAGTGGTTATAGGCAGTTAGTTATAGGCCTCATACTTTTAAGTTTTTAAAATATTTACACCATCTCCACCTCCTGATCACTGCTGATGCTGATGACATAACACCTAAGTATACAGCACAGCCTTATAGACCGTTTCAAAGTTTGCAAACATTGCAAACACTGCAAAAGCGGAAGCTAGAAGCAATAGCCTCTTTCCGACTGTAGGAA
The DNA here is from genome assembly GCA_037177495.1 of Rhadinocentrus ornatus. Taxonomy (NCBI): domain Eukaryota; kingdom Metazoa; phylum Chordata; class Actinopteri; order Atheriniformes; family Melanotaeniidae; genus Rhadinocentrus; species Rhadinocentrus ornatus. The sequence continues at coordinate 30,909,032 of JBAMHW010000017.1, read as the reverse complement.
CCTTTTGCAGTTCCTATAACCTTTTCAGGAACCAGGCCGTTTTTTCGCGCATTCCGACATATATAAATAACCATTTTAGCTCCTGCTCCGATGCAGGGTCTTTTTGGTGGTTCCATCGGAACCCTCATGACGTAGGTGTTTGGTCATTCGTGACAGCTATTTTAAAAAATTAGATGGAAGCAGGTTGTCATGAATGGTGGAGGTGGTGAGGAACCAAATGCAGGCAGGAGGCAGAATGGTACAGGTAAAAGGCTTATTTCCAAAAACAACACCCAGCACAAGGACACACGACAGGGAGTAAACCATACATGACAAGGATAACCATACACAACAGGGATGAACCAAATATAAGGATCTGACAGGGAGTAACTAAAAACCCAGGACTTAAATACACAGACTGACAGATTAAACACAGGTGACTTGAATAAGTTACAGACAGGTGCACTAATGAACAGGAACCAAAGAAACACGAAACTAAGCCCTGAACACCAAGAACAAAAACTGGAATCATGACCAAACACAAAAACCATTGAAACTAAACCAAGATCATAACCAAACAAAACATGATAAACCAAAAACCAAACCATGACACAGACTGGCTGATCCAGACACCTTACGGGAATGGCATTAAGATCTTTTGTTACTGGCAACGGTGGAGTGGCCAGACATCTAAATGTACCTGCTTACAACTATGTCATAAATAGCCATGTTCAAATAATAAAATACATCCATTTACGTCCCGATCTTTGTGTGCTGCAGTCTAGCAAGCGCATAAATACTAAACTTTAATGTGCTGATAAAGGCAATATTATATATCCAACATTTTCCTTTATAATGTACAATTTTGTTAATTTGGACTCGATAACAATCACTTAACATTACATTTATCTTACCTGATATAAAGTGTGTGTGATATAAAGTGTGCGCTGCAAAAACAAGAATTGTTGATTATCGTCTGTGTCCTGTCCTTTCGTCTTATTGCATTCAGCTATAATTGTCTTAGCTTTTTTCTGAACTTGTATCCTAAAAAACTTTAATTTACTGACAGGACCACATTTTAAAGTCGTAATAAAACTTGAGATAGCTCGTTACTACAGTGCTTTTTTACCTGCTTTCCTCTTTTTTGGCCTCCGGATACAGTAGTCACATCACTGATTACATAGGCCATGAAAGGGTCTATACATGTCTGCGGCAGGAATAACCTGGTTTTGTAACCCTGTATGAAAAAATATTTTTCGGATATAATCAGATATTAAAGGAGGTTGATGTATTCAGCTGATGGTACAACATCACATCAGCCTGGTTCAGGATCCCGGTTTAGCCTGGTGTCAGCGTGTAAAGAACCAATGGGCTGCATGTTAATGTGTCAGGAAAGAAAGTTCTGTGCTGACTGGATGAATAAATTACTTAGGCAGGGACCACTGTGAAATGGGGCAGTGTTTAAACATTTGAGTGGGCTGGGTCAGTGTTAGTTAGTTGGGCTGCAGATCTACCAACTTTTATGGACCTCTCAGACCAATAAATAAATTGTATTGTTTAAAAAAAAGTCGGTCCACTGGGAAAAAGTCTGGAATGCTAGATGGCCTGTCCGTGACAGTTTTAAAGCCTAAATTGTTAAATAAGGTCCACCTGTGTGTGATCTAATCAAAAGATACCACGAAGACCAAGGAGGTTTCCAAACAGGTCTGGGACAAAGTTGTAGAGAGAATAAATAAGGGCTGGTCATTAAATCTATCTATAAAATCCCATGGAGCTCCAATAAAGCCATCATCACAAAACAGAAAGAATATGACATCACAACAAACCTGCATGGAGAGGACCATCCACCTAGACCCACAGAGCGGGCCAACAAAGCATTAAAGAGGACAGAAAGAGACCACAATTAACCCCGAAGAAGCTGAAAGCTTCACAGCAGAGACGGATGGATCTGTCAAAGCTTTACACTCCACAGAGGTGGACTTAATGGAAGAGTGGATAGATAAAAAAGAGAACACGGGTTATTATGCGGCCTTTTAAAGAGCCAAATGGAAGCTGTTTCAGGTTTATTATAAATTATAGATACCAAGATAATCAAAACCTTAACTTAAACCGATTGTGAGCAAAAATAAAATAATTGGGACTCAGAGACACACAAGCAGTTTTAGTGCAAATCACGCAAACACTTGAAGTTCTTAGGAAATCAGGGGCGTGCAGCCTACATCATCACACGAACCAACCAGGGAAACTGCCGATTGGGATTTACATAAATGCACATAAGGATCAGTACGTTGGCATTTACACCTCTGTCAGAAAAGGATTTACTCACTCTCACTAAAAATGAGATAAATACCGTCTTATCAGATCCTGACTTTATTTAGACATCAAGGAATGAAAACACTACACCACTGTGATGGCCGAGTTAGAGCCCGTATCTCAACTAGAGGCAGCTGGAACTGCTGCAAAAGTACTAAGTTCTACCTCTAAAGAGATAAAAAAAAACATGAACACAGATATTTTTTGTTTGTTTCACCTGGTCAGGTGTTTGTTTTTCATTTCACCTCACTAGTTTAGATCTTTTTGGGGGATATTTTTTTCCTAACAACACACTATTCACTAAAGTTTTGGGATATTTAACTTTCAGGTGAAATGTTCATGTTAAATCTTGTTAATACACAGATATTATATCATGAACGTTGGACGTTAAAGTAGAATCCTTCATGGTAATTCTTTATCTCACACTATTAAATCAGTGGTGGGTCTACGACAATGTAAAATATCAATGTCTCAATAACTCAACAGTAGGATAAAGAGGACTGTTTCCTTTATTTAAACAAGGATAAAACAGAAATGGTTGCTTCTTGTCAGTCAGACTTATTGTGGATGGGCATGTCGGTGTCGTTGGAAGATTTTGCAGTTGTAAATGAATGCTTGCACAAAATTTCAGAGTTTGCATCTGTAAATCAAGTTTGTCACCCTGTAAAAACAATCTGCCTGAAAATTCAAGTGTGCAAATGTGCAGAAAAGGGTTTGCATGGTTGTAAAAATAGATTTGTGTCTGTTGGTGTGAAAAAAAAATTCTTTTGCAAAGCCCTGTTCATAGATGCAAAGCACAAAACTGCGTGCGAGCCTCTGAAGTTGAGGTTGCGAATTGTCTATATCTTTACACCTCAATCTGATTGGATGGTGACAAATGAAAACGTTCAATCAGAGCGCAGACGGCTTCCTGTCCTTCCGCACCGCTGCAGACTCTTAAAGGGAAGTAGAGTTTCAACAATGGACGAAGGCGCGAGTATGTCTGTTACACAGGTGGGTTATAATTTTAAATATAGTTGGAATAAAAGTTAATATTTTATGTCACAAGTTTATTGAAGCATTCAGTTGTTTACTATCCCTCCAACAAAGTTGTCCTTGTACATTTTTTAGATCAATTGCAGAAAATAATTTAGCCAAAATAGACAGGCTGAAGATGCTTTTTTAAACTCCTGTGAATCCTGTTTAATGAAGAGCGTGATAACGATTATTAAGCTTACCATTTATTTTTAATTTGTTCAACAAAGTGTGTTTAAATATCAGTTTACAGACAGCTAAGAAACAGCTTCTCCTAGCACAGATGCAGTCGTAGCCTGTTTTCATGCTAGTATTTATATAGATGTATGTGTATTTTCAATAGGAACAAAAATCTGCTGTAGAGAGAGCTGTACGCAACTTTGTTGATGTTCTATCTAATGTCCGGGGGGTGAAACTGTAAGTAGACAGAATAGTGTGCCACCAGTGGGCCCACTGGCCACCAGACAGAACACACTGAGGGAAAAGCAATGCTATGTGTCTACTTGTTGTGGTGTTTTTGTCTCTTCTTTCTTCTTCTTTCTGCTTTCCCCTTAGTTTCTTTTTGCTGTCTTCTTTCCTTTTCTTTTTCCTCCGGTCGGGTCCAGAAAGATTACAGAGATTCCATGATTCAAAGTAAATAAATAACAGTAAATAAATAAATAAAGGAATCAGACTATCAAGAGGAGTCTTATACTCCTCCCCTTGGCAAAGCAAATTTGTTTGGCACAATTCAGCAACCAGACTATCTTTCTGCTTGCTATGATGCTGGAAAAGACAGGTTAAAAAAAAAAATAAGATGCTGAAGATGGCCACCAGCAATGGGAAGCACATGCTTTACATTGTTCCTCTCCAAGAAGAAATCGATATTACACCTCTTCCTCGTGATGCTGCAGAGTTCAGGAAAAGGCCATGGTCCCAGTACAAGAGCTGTGGATTGAATATGCCTCTTCAACTACTTGTTAATCACATTGAAAGCTGTGGACAGGTAAGTTCACAGAGAAAAATACAAGTATGGCTGTAACACAACTATACCATGCAGTAAATGACCAGAAGGAATAGATCTTGTATCTCATCAACACCTTTTTGGTTAAATAAAGGACATCTTAAACTATATAGGCATTTAAAATTAACTTATTTCTTATGCTGTTTCAGAAAAATGTTCTGTGTGGTAATTTTGTAAACTTTCGGTGTTTATACTGTAATTGTATATGTAGTTGTGATTTGTGTGTATAAGCTTGATAAAGACACTACAAAACATACATATACTGTACATGTTTTCACAAAATTGTTATTTTCCAGAAATCTGACTTTGATGACATCCCTGAAGAGGCACAACACATAGAACCTGTTATGTCTACAGACGTTCAAGTCCAGGTAAATTCACAATAAATATAATATTGGAATATATCTGCACATTTTTCTTTAATCAAATAAAAATCATTAATCACTTAATCCGGAAACATAACGGTGTGGGATCACGTACCCTTCCTAGCACCAGTAGGAAGCTTGGTGCAGCAGTGTAGGTTTTGATAATTGATATCATGTCCTGAAAGTAGCAATACAATTTACATAGTAGGCAGGCTAGTGTATACCAGGTTAGCGTATGCCAGGCTAGCATATACCAACTGTTTTCCAACAGAGCTCAAAGGGATTGTAATCATGCATTTTAAAATGGGTGCAATGTGGGTCCAAATGTTTATCAGCAGGGAGCATGGCTGTACAATACTGTGGAATTAAACCTGGGACTTGTAATTTTCTTATCCTAATTAAAATCATAACGTATAATGTAATTTTTAACATCAACACTTTTTTCAGCAAAATTCAGAAAGTTCAAATTCTGTGTAGCCACACTAACAGTCTGTTGACCAGTGAATCACCAGGTGGTATTTTTTGTAATGACAGAACTGTCTGTCATTACAGCTTTAAATATTTGTTGACTTTAGAACAAATAGGCCTGTGTTAAGGTAATATTTGTAATCCTGGCGGTATACAAGATTTTAATGCTAAATAATTTTTGATGTGTGTTGTTCAAGGCTGGTGTTTTCTAGCCTTTACTTCACAGAATTGGTTATTGTGTTGATATGTCTAACATATGAATCAATGCCACTTTGTATACTTCAAGTTAATAACTAATTTGAATTATGGCTTTCTTCTCAGCCTTCCTGTCCTGTTTGTAGCAAGCAATTTCCCAGAGAGGTGTTATTGTTGCATGCCAGTACATGTGGTGAAAGGTAAGTTTATTTTACTTTACAAGTGGAAATAAACAGATTAAACACAGGTGATGCACTCGTGGCATACTGCATGTGTGTGTGTGTTTTTCTTTACCTTATAGGGGGTTACAACTGGATCATCTATTCCATATTTTCATTTCTGTTTCCTTGCCTGGCAGCACCATGTTCAATGTCCTTCTCCTAGTATAAATATACAGCATTTTTCAATATACCCAAACCACCTGAATCTCACCTTGTAAAATGTTTTAATATCTTTTCACATAGATTTATTTTTCCCAACTTTGTCAACTCCAAAGTGACTGTTTGTGGGATCTTATATATCTCACAACTCTAATGTGCACTCTCATTTAATCAGTGGCAGTCTCCAATATGTGTGTAAGCTGCTTTGATTACTTATCAAGCATCCAACACCACCTCACTATCCAATACTCATTTAGCAATACATTTTTATTTACTAATTGTTCTTCCCATTGTACTCAAGTCTAATGGAAGACCTGCCAACAACATCAAGGCAACAATGTGGAGCTGCACTGAGCAGTGATCTGAGTGACCTCAGTGCTGCAACATTGTGTGAAGTCACCAGCCATGAAGGTGCTCGATAAATAAGCTGAACATCTGGCTTCCTAGCATCTAATTAAAATGTGTTTAAGATATGGTTTAAGATCTTATACAATATATTAATATGTTAAATATACAAGAATTTGACAGTTTAACTTAATATAAAATATCTAACAGCAATGTTGTTGTCTATTTGCAATTGTCTCCTGTATATTTCTTCAGTTGAACTTTGGAAAAAATGTTAGTTCTCCCCAAGAAGCTGCTACACTGTTTAAAAAGTACCTAATGCGAGAAAATGAGAACAAACCCCCGATTATGGCAAGCATTGACGTTCGTGATGATCAAACTTCCCAAAGTCTTGACATCCTTGCCTTCTACAAAAGACCAAAGATTAATTAGACCAGACCATTTCACTGTTCATTACAAGGTAATACTTTTTGTGTTTTATAGGTCCCATATTATACATTTTTCCACAATTTCATATAGGTATCAGAGGTCCAACATTGTTTTCAAAATGTATTACCGCAAATTCAGCCTTCATCTTTAACTTCAGCCATTCCAAATGTGGCTCTGGTGAGCTCTACGAAAAACGGCTGTTTATGTGTCTGAACCTTTAAATGTTCACGAGTGGTGCCTGTCCATGCCCCTCTCTAGGAGAAGATCTGGCTTTTGCTGGTGCCCGCTCTGTGATTTTAGAGGGTAAGCTCAGCTAGCCAGGGGGGCAAATAAAAGGCAGTATACACTACAGTGGTTATTTCCCTTTGTGAGGTCACAAAAGAAAAGTTTTCAGACTAACCCGTTTAAGCACACATTCGCTAAAAAGTGGCGCACGCAAGAGAGGTGACAGAATTTTCTCATTTTTGGGCCTCCTACACATGCCATGAGAACACATAACTGTTAGAAAACCTTTAGAAAGTGAATTTTGCATAATATGGCACCTTTAATGTTCTTTAATTTAATTATTAAATTAGCATAGCTGTGGCCTTTATTTAAAATAAAAACATTTTAAAAATCAAATTAATTGTAAACTGTCTTAAATTAGGTATTTAGTTGTAAATGTTGCGTTAAGGATAATGACTTTGTTTTCCTTTTTCTCTCTCTCTTTGCTGCATATAATAGGTGACACAGCTGTTGGCATTTTGTGTCCAAAGACATTTTCTCAGTTTAGCCATGCTAAAATTGCAGCATGGCTTTAACATAAACAGTGGTATGCTTCCATAAAATTTCTTTCTTTCTGTCTGTCTGTCTCTCTTATCTTGTCTTGCAAACCTAGTTTTTCTAAACCATTTCCTTCCTGTGCATTTTGTCTTGCCATTTTCTGACACAATTGCAAATTCATGACTGTAACAGAACAGAATTACAGCGATTTATGTATGATGCATTTTTAAAAGTCGTGTAGCTTTTTTTAAGAGTTGTTTGACTACTGAAATTTATAACTCCCAAAAAATTTTATTTATTAAATTATTTGTTGCCATTTCACAGGTGTAGCCGACACAACCCTTCTTTTTGAGGGACAACAGGACCACCTTATCCCCTGCACATCTCGGATTTTGGTTGACAGTGACCTCTTTCTGGTGGCCGGAAGAATGATTGGCCATTCATTCCTAAACGATGGACCTCGCCTTCATGGGCTCAGTGATGCAAATGTTCACATGCTTCTGCATGCTAACAGACATACTGTCACAGTAAACCTTGAAGATGTGCCGTATCTTGACATACAAACAACAATCCAAATGGTAAATGATACAGACTTTTTGAAAGCCTCAGTCAGCATTTCTCACATGACTGTTCATGGATGTTAGTTTAGTCCTCTCTTTTTGCTGTGAAAATAAAACCTTGCAAATATGATCGAATTGTAGCAACTGTGATTTAAAAAAATATGTATTTTTTTAAATTAAGCTTGATGGCAACAAACCCCTGTCTAAGGAGCAGAAGAATGAAGTTAACACTTTTGCCATTTTCTGGGACTTGCAACAATTATGCAGCTTGTGGATTTTCCATTGAGACAAACAAACCAATAAAAGGCAGCAAATGCAACAGCTCACTTAAACTTTAAATAATAACCTTTGGTTGTGGACACTTTTTCCAGACATAAAGCTTCCTCTTCCACAGCCTCGAACATGAAATATGTATCGACCAATGTCCACATTCTCGACTCCTTGATCTCCTCTCACACTAATAACAGCCATAAAAAAAACCATACAAATAATCTTACAAATATATTTAATAATAAACTGCACAACCTAAAATTCCAAAATGTTTTCTTTTTCTAAAAGACCATTTGAAAGGTGACCAGGTGTTAAGTATACTTAAATTTTGTACTCATAGAAAATTAACATAGAAAACGGCACACTGTAAATGGAGTAGGAAACATGCAGCCTTAAGGCAATATGAAGATGACTATTATTAATATTACTATTAACAAAGGTTAATTGTTCTAGGACCTGTTTTCCTAAATCCAGCTGATAAATAGAAAATGCACTTATTATTCTACTAATATAACGGGAAATATGTTGCATGCAGCTCGAACTGTGCAAATGCAGTAACAAATTACACAGATATTAGTATATTCATGGAAATGCATTTGCAACCCAACTGTTTACAGAAAATAAAATAATAAACTGAGACCATTTTAATTTACATGTGCAAAGAACTTAAATCAACTTACCAAGGAGTCAGAGGAGGCATCCATGTTGGAGAGAAACACACTAGATTCCTCTGGGTCTAAAGTCACCTATAAAGCCAAACAATAAACAAGTGCATGTCTTTCCTGTGTAATGTATTCTGACAATGTAATACTTCCTCACAGGAGGAGCAGGAAGAGGATAATGAGAAGCCTCGGTACTGGGATACATACAGACAGACAGTAGATCTCACTGCTGTCTGAATCCCGCTTTCTGGAACACGATCCTTATTAAATTAAATTAAATCCAGATTTAATGGTTAACCAATAGCTTGTTATCAAATTCTGCACAAGCCCCGTAATGGCCCTTTGATTTGAGTAAAATTCCATATCCTGCAGAAAACGGCCCTAGACGAATGAAGTTAGTAATCGCAGATTTATCAGCTATCTTATTGTGGGGCTAATATACACCGAAAAAGCTGATCTTCATTTAAGGAAAAAAAATAATAAAATAGGCCGCAATTCTTAACTAAGATGATACACAAGGACAACTTCGTTGGAATGATTGTAAAACAACTAAATGCTTCAATAAACTTGTGACAGAAAACATGAACTTTTATTCCAACTATATTTCAAATTATAACCCACCAGTGTAATAGACGTACTTGCGGCTCCGTCTGTTGTTGAAACTAGTGATGTGCCATGCGCAAAAAAGCCGGTTCTGGGAGCCATCGCACTGCTTTGTTTGGATTGGCCTGCATGGACAGGCGGCCAATCACATGTAAGGATAAAGGATCATACCATTATGTGGGTTTTTTTTCCCCACAGATACAAATCTTTTTTTTACAACCATGCAAACCCCTTTCTGCACATTTGCGGACATGAATTTTTCAGGCAGATTGTTTTTACAGGGTGACAAGCTTGATTTACAGATGCAAACTCTGAAATTATGTTATTATTCATTTACAACTGCAAAATCTTTATGACTTAATATTGAGCCTAAACATTATCTCAGTACTGTAAGCACTTAGTGAGAAACCTTGGTGAGCTTTTTCTGCTTTCAGATCTGTTCAGAGCTCTGACCATTAGTAGAAACACACCTCAACCTCCAGCTTTAGCCTTGTCAATTGGCATTTAATGTGTCTTTTTAATTTGTATTTATATTATTTTAATGTATTTTATCTATTTTACTATAATAATTTTTTTCCTATTTTATTTTATTTGATCTATTTGTTTATTTAATTGTTGACTTAGTGATTTTATTTGTTTTTTCTTGTACAGCACTTTGGTCAACTGAGGATGTTTTTAAATTTACATAAAAAATTGACCTTTTTCTTTTTTTTTTCTTTTATTATTCAACCTTTATTTAATCAGGGATATACGACTCAGGTTAAGCACATTTTTAAAAGGGAATACTGGCCAGGATAGCAGCAAATACAACAGCTGACACAATTAAAACACAAATAAAAGGCAGACTATAAAAACAAGAGCATGCAAGGTTTTCAACCTCAAACTTTCAATGATCCAGAACATTTAGTGGTGCAGAAAGTTCTTTTAGTTTTATTACTATTATTGTCTTGTTAGAGAACTACATGTTGTCCATAAATATCCATAATATCCATAAATATTATATATATATATATATTAGGGCTGTCACAATTTTCTGGTATTAATCGCGATTAATTAAAACACAAAGAATGTGCAGTTGAATTCAAATTCTGTTTATTTTATAGCTTTCTGTAAACTTGAACAGTTTATCTCCTGTGATATTATAATCATTCGTCAACAATGACTAATAGTCTTCTTCCTTGTATATGCCGATAGAAATAATAATCCACCCAGGCCTAAATGATAAAGTGCAGTAATAACAATCTAAAAGGTTTAATAAAATATATGTCCCATAATCCTGCTATTTAAAAAAAAAAAAGGCAATGCAAACATAATAAAACATGGAAACAAATGTTGAAAGTGCAGAATGCTGAACATTTTTCACTAGTGATATCCCTTGTTTGCACTAACATGCTGGCTCACCGTGCCCTCTCGTCCTCATACAAAGTGAGCAGTTTCTCCACACTTTGACCTGCAGGATTGTTCCTCTAGAGCAGTCATTCTCAACCCTGGTCCTCAAAGCACACTTTCCTGCAGGTCTTAGATGTCTCCTTGATGAAATCAAATCAAATCAAGTTTATTTGTATAGCCCTATATCGCAACAAAGTTGTCTCAGAGGACTTTACAGAAAGAGGTGT
>JBAMHW010000017.1:30708696-30726949 GCA_037177495.1 Rhadinocentrus ornatus | reverse complement strand
GCTGCCGACGCGAGAGCCCGCGGTCTCGGCGTTAGCTGCCGACGCGAGAGCCCGCGCTCTGGGCGTTAGCTGCCGACGCGAGAGCCCGCGCTCTCGGCGTTAGCTGCCGACGCGAGAGCCCGCGGTCTTTTTTGACCTCACAAAGGGAAATAACGACTCCCACCGGTAGTGGTTACTGCCATTGACCCGCGCCCCGGCTATATGAGTTTGCCCTCTAAAATCAAAGAGTGGGCGCCAGCAAAAGCCGGACCCTCTCCCAGAGTGGGGCGTGGCCAGGCACCACTCATGAACATTTAAATGTTCAGATACAGAAACAGCCATTCTCTGTATAACTTACTAGAGCCACATCTGAAAAGACCAATTAAGGACCGAGGCTGAATTTGGGGTAATACACTTTGAAAACAATGTTGTTGACCTCCCATTTGAAATAGTTGGAAAAAAAGTATAATATGGGACCTTTTAAGAAAATAGCGCAATTCTGGTCTGTTCTGCTCTGACATGAACAGAAATGCCACGTCAGAGATGGCGGAGAGTCTTATTCTGTTTGCCCGGATCAGGGCTACTCAATTAGCTCCTACGAGGCCCGCAATCCAGCAAGTTTTCCCTGTATCCCTGCTTCAACACACCCGACTTACATCTGATCGATAAGGATTCATTTTAACCCAGCTCCAGTCCAGATGGATGTGTGTAAGTGCAAATAACAGCGGACGCTACCTGGTGAATTGCGGTGGATCCAGTTGAGTTCAGGGACATTTGGTCGTAGTAGCGGTTGGTTTTCAGGCCGGTCACCTTCACTGTGTCCCCGGGCAACATTCCTCGGCACTGCAGAATTTCTTTGCCCCACATGCAGATGCTGATGGAACCGGTTTCATCTTGCAGAACAAAACTTTGCCGCCTGGTCTTATTCTTCACGATGACTGGATTAATCTGAGACAGACAAAAAACCCTCTCTTTAATTAGCTTCACTAATAACTAAATGTATCGTGTTTGCTTTTACAAAATTCCTAAATAAAGTTATGAAGTAAAACTTTATCCATCATAAAATAAACTTGTCTTAAAGATACAGCAAAACATATTCTACATCAAAGTGTTACAGGTGCTTTCCCCATTTTTAAAGCATTTTAAACAAATGTGATAAAGTTTTTTTACAGCTATTAATAACAAACAAAGCCCCGTTTAGCATCTTGAACCATCAGGCAGGTCGTTTCCTTCCTCTGAAAGGAAAATAAAAAACAGCTTGCGTTGTTTTACAACATTTACTTTTCAGCATCCTGTTGCGTGACACGGCCTCAGCAAGTGGGAGGGATCATGTCTCCATGACGACCTGTCACCAGGTATCCAGAACTGCTCCGACGACTCAGTGGGTGTTTTTATTTTTAAAAACTCGTCTATAGGGCCAAAGCTTTGTGATGATGTCATGGCAACACTCAAACAGGAGTTTGATGTGATAGGACTGCAAAGGAAATTAATTTCATATTCATATACCAGCGCGTTGGTTTAGAAAGTATTTGTACATGTTCAGAATTAAATTCCATATTTGTTTCTGTATATCATCGTTGTTCGCTGTAAATATAGATTATTAAACAATTTGTGAGCCTTTTTGTCTTGGACACGTTTTTGCTTCCTAAACCAAACTAAAAAATGTGATAACGAACCGATTTGAGCCCAGAATGAAAATGGAAAAACGGATAACAAGCGAGTGGATTTTAGTTCAGTCTGATCGGGGAGAAGTCACGTGACCAGGGTTCTAAAATCACCAGCCAATGTGGAAAGTAGATCCGGCAAGTTTCTGGCCAATCAGAAAGTTTTAAATAGCCATCTTTCCTTGGGAGTAAATGATCCAGATAAGTGGAAGTTAATCATTTAATTAGTTTCTTTACATTTAAAAGGAGCACGAGGCTTAGGAACAGTTTCTTCCTTTCAGCAGTGTCCCTGAATCAAAAACGCTGGTGGGAATTTTGCCTCATTTATTACCCAAAGATTTTAATTAGACCCACCAAGGTGAATTTGGTGGCGCTCTGCACATGACCCAGAAGTTTCCTCTTACTGTACGCATTATTCACATTTACTTCTCATTAAAATAACACGGCTGAAGACATATTAATGTAGATTTGGACTCAAAGCGTAATAAATGGCTAAATAACACGTCAGTTTAATGCACGTGGGCATATTACGGCCCGCGTGAGGCCAATCATAAATTAAAACATAGATAAATGATAAAATATCTATGTTGTGCGTGCAGTACAACGGTGCTCCTTTTATTTTGAAAATCTTTTCGCTACTTCCGGAAGTGTTGTGTAAGACGTGTTAAAGATGAACCACATTGTTGAAGCTGCTCAAAGAGAACTTCCCACACCTGAGGAGGCCTGTTCAGAGGATTCTAGTCCTCTTTGGATCTACTTGTGTATGTGAACATTCTCAGTGATGACGTTCAACCAATCCAAACCCAGATCCTCCATCACTGATGACCAGCTCTCAGCTGTCCTTCGCATCGCCTCCTCAGACTTCAGCCAGATTTCAAGCCCAGACCAGACGGATTATTCTCACCGAGGAGGGAAAGTATTACAAGTTGTTTTATTGTTGCATTTCTATAAACCTGTTAAAATTAAATTGCACTGATTCAGTGATTTTTTTCTTATTTGACCTGTGCACCACACGCTCACATAGCCTAATATAATCATTTACAGAATACTTTATTCTTCTGGTTACCAGAACCAGCTATTCATAATATATCATTTAGTGAATTTTACAATGGAAGAACGTTGAGGAGAATTAAGTTCTCGGTTTGGCCGTCTGACACGATTCAGGTTTCTCATGTGGCCCCTTGTAGAAAATAATTGCCCACCCCGGGTTTAACGTCGTTAAAAAGTTAACGGCGGGTTTCATGTCATGTTGACGTGTCATCGGTTCGTTTGGTTTTCATCTAAAAGGGGAAAGAAAAAGAAGCGAACAGCCTAAACTTCTTTCCTTCAGCCTCACCTCGGCCACGACTCCCTGGACGCCGACCGAAGCTTTAGCGGAAGACTCTTGCACTTCTGCGATGGAGCGAACCGGGACCTCTGCACGCAGCAGAGTCTTCGCTGCCATTTCAACCTCCTCGGGCACTTCCACAGCATTCGTCTCCGACACTTTGCTCTCAAGGAAAACCTTTAAAACATTTTCCTTCATTTTGAGCTTCCTGAACAAATAGAAGCTGTCCACCTTGATTTGGGAGTGGTGCTTTTTTCCATACACCTTCACTTTGATGCAGCCCGTCCCATCAGCGATGGACAGGTAACAGGACATCTTTTCCTTCCCATCTCTGGTTTTATATGGGAGCAATTTGCTCATCTGAACAACTTTGCCAACAACAGCTTCATTTTCCTCAATGTTTCCGCTGGATATCAGATTGCTGATGGTTTTCCTCTGCATAGAAAGAGAAAATGTCCACATCAACCTAAAATACATACAGGCATGTTCAACCTTTTAAAAAGACAAACCAGAAAGGCTTACCCATCCACCACGTCTGCCTCCCTCCTGGAAAATAAACATTTATTAAAGATCAGTTCCCAGTAATGTCAGAAACTGGTTCACTAGTGCAGAGGTGGGTCTATTTTCCGTTGTTCGTGCATACATTTCGTTTCTGTGCATTTTTGTGTGTGTGTGTGTGTGTGTGTAGTAAAGCGCTTTTTAAATTTATTATTATTAATGCAATGACAATAAAATTATTCTATTCTATGATACTTAAATTTACTTTTCCATGAATCCTGAGAAACCAGTTTGTTAGATTACAAAGACGTCTTAAAGACATAAAGACCTGGATGACCTTGAAACCACAGGAAGACTGTCCACCTGGAAATACTCTGGATGGTACTACCTTGGCTTCCAGTACTACAGTAAGAAGCCTTGCACTTTTTCTGGTCCAGGATTTGTCCTTTGACTCGCATATAAAACAGGTTTCTAGAACCACCTTCTTCCACTTAGATGGCTTTGTTGTCCGTTAGCACTGCACAAATAAAGCTGTGTTGAACTGAAGCCTACACAACGGCGACAGTCCGACTGCAGACCAGCTTGTGGGGAACTTTGTCTCAATAAGTGCAACGTGATTTTGGAGTTGACTTGTTTTAAGGAGTTATAAGAGGGTGATATTAGGTTTGGGATTTAGGGTTGTGGAATTCATTTTATCTACCGAGTGTTCATAGTCAATACACGTGATCGTGTGAGCATGTCCATGTCAGGTTCTTGCTAGTAATACATAATTACCCTCTCGGCAGCCTCCACATACGTTTGCGTTGACGCCTGTGGTAGAACAGAAAAAAAGGACATTGTGAGAAGCTAGACTCTGAATTCATCCTTCAATTTAAAGTTCAATTCCTGTCACCAGGGGGCGTGGCCAAGTCGTAATCCAATTATTGACATGTAGATGTGTTCAAGATGGGACTAGCGTCATACGTGGCCATTTTGGTTCAGATATGTTGTTTTATCTGGAAGTTAAATCAGTTTAGCTTTTCATGGTGAAACATCAAACTTTGAGGCCCCGCCTCCTCTATAGGACAACTCCTTTGCGAGAGTTTTTAAAAATGTTTAATCGCACATGCCCTCTGACCATCCGGAGCCATTTTGATGGCAGTTAAAATGTTCAAATGCACAATCGGTAAAACGCCAAAATGGGGAATTTGACACAAAATGGCCGACTTCCTGTTGTGTTTGGGGCATTGTTTCAAGAGGCTTTTCTGTTCGCCCGAGCATGTAGTTTTTTTGGCTCCCATATTAATAGATAACCCCTCTGTGAATCCCCACCTTAGCATGGTGGAGGGGATTGAGCACCTCCATGAACCTGAGGACTGTCTGGGGTATTAATCCCTAGTTGAGTCTCCCAAAGCAAAGTGGTCTTAGGGAAGAGGTGAGACTAAGAGTGAATCAAAGACCTCAATGGACCAGACACCTTGCCTGGAAGAGAGAAACCGGTGCACCATCCTGGAGTCAGGTATGGGAGGGAAGCTTGCAGGCGAATGCTTGGTGATTAACTTTGGGCAGGACAAGCCTGAAAAGCAACAGGTTGTCACCACCTGTGGGGCCGGGGGCATTGGAAACTGGGAGGTGGAGGAAGACAAGGACCATGGCGGATAGATTCTCAGCCACAGAGGCAAGTTCTAAGGACGCTGAACGTCGCCTCTCTGGCAGGGAAAAGTCTGAGCTGGTACACAAAGTTGGGAGGTTCCAGCTAGATAGTCGGACAGGGCTCTGGTACCAGTTTCCTCAAGAAGGGTTGTATTCTGCTCCCCTCTGGAGTTTTTCCCGGTGAGAAGCACGGAGGACGGGTCCTGATGGTTTCCTCCTATGTGCTAAATGACAGTTTAGAGTACCCACCCTTTTAGGTCTCCTAGAAAGGGGTGCTTGAAAGGCGCTCCATTGTTCTGCTATGAGACTTCAAGGCTCAAATGGTTAATGTCTGTGAGAACTTGAGGGGCATGATCGGATTCAACGCCTTGAATTAGGTTTGTGGTTTGGTGAGAGTCATGGTGGCAATCCCCAAAACCCATTGGTAGACACCTGCAGTGAGGGATGCCGTAAAGCTGAAGACCGAGTCCTTTTTTGGGTCTTTTTGGTCTGTAGAACACTGGAGACAGCGGATAGGTACAGACGAGCCAATCAAAGCGCAGCTTTACCAGTCATTGAGGCAAAAACTGACGCAGGAGGACTTTGGTGAGGCCACGGAAAACAACTTCTGGGTGGGTTCAGTGACGTTGTGGACCACCATCCCATGGCTCCAGAGGAAGAAGCAGCGCACCATCTCCACTGTGTACAGAACCTACCTTAACTCGAGACATTGTGGGTCGGTGGAGGGAATACTTCAAGGACCTCCTCAATCCCAACGAAACACCTTCCAATAAGGAAGCAGAGTCTGTGGGCTCAGGGGTGGGCTCTCCTCTCTATAGGGCTGAGGTTACCAAAGTGGTTCGATGGATGAGTAGATGACAGTAGATAAAATCTGTCCAGAGTTCCTCAAGGCTCTGGATCCTGTGGGGACTGTACTGGTTGAGGCACCTCTGTGACATTGTATGGACATCGGGGACATTGTCAGACTGGAAGCGTTAATCCTGCTCTTCAAGAAGGGGGACTGGAGGGTATTCAACTCACATCTTGATCACACTCCTCAGCCTCCCTAGCAAGGTCTATTTGCATGTCCTGTGAGCAGGGTACAACCTACGTATTAGAAACAGACACGCCATGCTCCCGGTTTGAAGCTGGCCTTAGTAGTCCAGTATGCGTGGCCTGCGCTTCATGTACCAAACCTTTAAAAGATGGTGGTTAACTTGTATGCAAGACTATGTGAAACCCAGCTATGGTCGAACCTGTGGTGTGGTAAAGACTCCATGACTGTACAAACCTTGTTCGCACCACCTAACTCAAGGAAAACCCGGGTCAAGTTTTGTTCTCAAAATAGTGAAAGTAGTTCCTTGAAAATTTGGTTGTTTGAAGTTTCTAAAAGGTTTACTGAAATTTTACAGTAGCAGGATCTTTAATTTTTCTCCCATTTCATTAATCTGTCTTGTTTAATGCATCTACAACTAAAGGTAAGAAGTATAGCAACGCTGTTGGAGCAGACAAAATATGGGAATAAAAGGAGCTTCAGCAACAAAGATCAACAAGCCTGCATGAGAGTAACAGCTGACGTCTCCCTGAGCTGCTTTTCTTATGACTTGACTACTTTCTAATGAAGAACTTATGGATATATCATTAAAATAAATGAGGACTATACTTACCTGGCTAACAGATGAACTGGAAATAGGCTCCGAGTTGTTTCTTGCTTCTAATGCTTCAGCTGAGTCCTGATAAAGAGATGAAATTCAAAGTACTGAGACACAAGCGATGTCCTGTTACCTGCTGTCACACTTCCCAGCCTGGATCGTTGGACTTTTCCTTGCTTAGTCATTTTTCCTGTCGCTTCTCTACCTTCCTGCTGACAGTAACCGGTAACCAAACCAGTTTCACCTGTCCTCACTGCGGACAGTAACCAGTAACCAATCAACCAAACCAGTTTCACCTGTCCTCTCTCCTTTAGGCAGGTGTGTAAACCAGTCAGTCGCCAAAATGTCTGCAAACCCGTCTACAGCTGACGACTTTCCCACCTTCCTGACCCTGAATGTTGATCTGATCTGGTCTGGACAAGACCCTGATCTGTGCCCCAGGCACACCCCTGAACGTTCTGAACCTGGGATTGGTGGATTCTGACTTGTCGGTGCTGTGACCTGCCTTTGACCCCGGATTTGCTGTCATTCTGTGAGTACTGCTATCTGGATCTGGTTCTGGATGAAACTGTTTGTCTGCTCTGGATGGAAGACCCGGACCTAGTGCTGGATTCTGGCTTCCTGGATACTTCCCCTGTTGACTCTTTAACCATCATCCCCACACCAACATCAGTCATCATCTAGCAGTTAATATCCCCCAGCTCCACCTGAACGCTATTACCCATCATTCCCTGTGCCTGCCCACATCTGGCTCGACTCCGACCTGCTCCGGCTACGTCGCTGCAGCTTCCTGTATCGTCCCTGGATCCTCACATCTGTACAAACTTATCAGCCTGTTTAGAAACCAGTTAAAACCTTTAATTTCTGTTGTCTCGGCCCCTTCGGGATCCACGAGAAACGCAGCGTTTACAGCCCTTCCTGTTCGTCCGTTTTCTATCCCGGGTACTACCACCACCTCGCAGCCACTGGACTTTAGCTACATTTCATTTAAATATGACGCTGCATACGTTAGGTGTTTTCTAGTGCTCCTAACTTGGCAAGAAAAGGATGCTTTGCTCAAATAAATTCACAGTGAAAAACACAGAAGATACACGACGAGTCGCAACCCTCACCTGCTCAGGTGGGCAGCTCCTCTCTGAAAAGGAAAAAACATAGTTCGTTAGTTTAAGCACTGATCTAGTCTAGTCACGACAAAACGCTTTAATCTAAAAAACAAATATGAGTTTAATGTTCATCTTGAATGAAAACTGGAGAGAATTTCCTCAGAAGTGGGAAATTACCCGGGTAGATGCAAAATGAGTTAAAGCCGATTTAAGCCGGTTTGGGCTGCGTGTAAACGGTTTAAGATGCGGACAAGAGTCAGTGAACACATCTCCGAGGAAAGCAGGTGCTAATCGGCTGCTTCTACGCCTGGACTTTAACTTTGCAACTTGCTCCCAGTGGAGCCTGAAGGTCTGCTTAGACGAAGCTGCAAGTCCAGGTCGCAGCAGACGAGAGTGGACGTTCGTTTCCTTTAACTGACCTGCTGCAGCATTCGGTTCCAGGCAACTTAAAGCTGACTCACTCGCTCGGCTCCTCTTCCTCGACCCTGAAAACACAATTTATTAAAGTTAAACTAAAATGACCCAAAGAAAAAACTCCTCGTCCACGAAATGTCCCATTTTGACCTCATCAGGTTTTACAGGACATATAGCGTGTCCTGAACCTGCGGGGCAACACCTACAACCTCAGACCAGGTCCCAGAGGATATTGTTCCATTTGCTGGTTCTTTTTAATTAAACCACGTTGGCTGTTGCTCTTAGATAAATCAGGTCCAAGACTAGAAACTGGTCCCAGTCCTAGAGACGAGAATTCAGCCGAGACTAGAGTCTCAGAACAGAACAGGGTTGCAGACCCGAGCAGAAACTCTCAACTAACAGCAGAGTCTTTATCCGCATCCAGGTTATATCCATTAAAAATACATGAAACGGTTACCGGATTAATTCACCTGTTTTTCCCTCCACTGTTCCCAGCAGGACCAGAAAGGGACGCAGCCGGTCCTGGACGGCAGCGTCCTTCCTGGGTATCTTGTCCATCAAACGCTTGATCAAAGCGATGGACTTTATTTCTCCGTAGCGCTCGATGATTTTTTCCACCACGTTCTCTCTGAACTCGCTGTCCTTCTGGCTTTTTGGGACTTTTTTCAGAAAGAACAGCATCTTTCTGTACTGGGACTCGTCCAGTTCCTCGATGATGGAGGT
The DNA here is from genome assembly GCA_037177495.1 of Rhadinocentrus ornatus. NCBI lineage: Eukaryota > Metazoa > Chordata > Actinopteri > Atheriniformes > Melanotaeniidae > Rhadinocentrus > Rhadinocentrus ornatus. The sequence continues at coordinate 30,717,978 of JBAMHW010000017.1, read as the reverse complement.
CAGAGCTGATTTCCACTTCTTCAACATCTCTGAGGAAGACAAACAGGACGAGGGTCACGACCACAGCTCTGAGCCGACTTGGTTAAAGTCTTGTAAAGATTAGAGCTTTTCTCTTTGTTCAGGGACACGGTGCAGAGTAAAAGTAAAGACTACAGGAATGGAAGCATATTTGCATCTTCACGGGTCTTTCCTGTCCCTTCAGATCTTTATTAAGATCCAGACTTTGGCTACACCAGCAGCTAAGAAACTCCTCCTCCTTCCCTACAGCTTTTCCCACCAGGGGTCGCCACAGCAAATCCTCCGCTCCCACCGACCTGGCACGGAGGAGCAGCAGGTACTCGCATGGTCATTTTTGGCACAGGTTTTACACCGGATGCCCTTCCTGATGCACTAATCCCGGCTTGGGACCGGCCCTCAGAGAACACCGGCTCGATGCCGGGGCTTGAACCCAGGAGCACATACATGCAAAGCTCCACCACTGGGCCACCTCCCGGCCCAGCAGCCAAGAAACTAAATAAAAAAATAAATATTTAAAGAAACATGATAGAACAAAAATACGTTAATTACACTAAAAGAACGGGACTCGAATATTAAACTCATCGTGTAAGTAATAAAACCACCAGCAGACAGAAGCGGCTGGTTCTGTGCTGCTTTGGGCTCAGAAAGGTTGATTTCTGACTGAATAATCAGCGTTTAACCGACCTTGTTTCAGCGTCGGCACGTTTAACAGACCAGACCATTTCTGAGTGGGCGGGGCTTAGAAGTGTAAACCGTCTGCAGGTGTCAACAAAGGTGTGAACATAATAAAACTCTACAAATGCTCCGATAATGTGTGTCTGGTGGAAGATTTAAACATGAACAGACGTTTGTATCACGTTTCCAGCAGAACTTGGAGCGGAACAGGGTACCGGCGGCTTGCGGATGCTGAGAGAAGAAATGAAACGAAAGATGACCCAGGAAGCTGGTCTCAGCTGAGGACCTTCTGCAAGTGCTTCCAGCGGAAAAGATCTTCTAGAAGACGACGACAACTTTTTCCCTTTTCAGAAGTTCAGCTGTAGAAGAAGAAGTGCACAGGTGTGTACTTTAGCTCGCTTCACTACACCATGAGCATCGTCATTAGAAGAACGATAGTGTTGCCTGCTCGCATCCAACTACCCACGATGGCACTAATTCTTTCTGTTGGTAGGTCCTCGGTTTCACTGGAGCTGGACTCAACTACCTAACCCTCTTCATAAAGTACAACACTGCCATCAGGTGCTCCTGCCGGCGGGGACTCCTTGTCTCGCCTCATCGAAGCGGAACGAAAAGTCTCTCGTTGCGCTACAGTCGCCTCCACTGGACGGTTGATCAGGTGAGTAGAGGCAGGTACTGGCCAACATGTCTGCCTTGAAGCTAAACTTACTTTGTTTAACATGTGGGAAACACCTGTTACATGATCCACATCGTTTCCCAGGTTTCTGCCAGGATGCAGGCGTCTTGTACAGAGAAAAGCTGGTGCTGAGATCAGGCACTTTATTACAGAAATGTAATCTGCTGATGTGACACTAATAAATATAGAAACGGATTTTGTTTAATTTATTTTAAAATAATGCGGCATTTAATAGACACATATTTAAAATTCAGCACTAGCATGAAGCAATGTAACAGAACACGTTACCACATACATTTTAAAGTGGGTATTGAGCTTTCTGTAGCTAAAAACATTCAGGATGTGCTCCTGGCTGTGCTCCCTTCACGGCCACAGCTTCAACATCGCTTTCATTTTGTCCCGATGGAAACCTGTTACGATGTTTCCCTGCTGCACAGCTGATCACATCTAATGGTTCTCTAGCAGCTTGTGTCTGGTTCTTAAAGCCTGTTAATGAAGCAATGCAGCTGCAGAAAAACGTCCACTACCTCCGTGGTTCCCAAACGTTTTCTGCTGGGCCATCTTTTCATTGACAACATGCCAAGCCTGGGGGTGACGTCATCTGGCTATAACGCTGCTAACTGCTACTCACCGACTGTTGCTAGTTTAGCTGTTTTCTAGAAGCTTTTATTTTCCAGAAGGTTCGGTTCTGCTCGGAGCGAGTTTGTTCCGCTGCTTCTTCTTCTGACTGGAACCGTGGTCTAACCATACAGTCTACGGGTCTGACTCTCTCGCGCCGCTTTTCCAAACGAGACTTTACGAGGACCGTGATTACGCATCACTTCCTGTTTTACCGGAAATGTTGGTTTTCAGAATAAACCAACATGTCCAGATCATATATCTGTTGATATCAAGTCGAGATGCTCGTGACTTGTTTAGATTTCTTTATTACGAAAAACAAAAACAAAAAAAACAACAAAAAAAAAACCACGACACTCTGTCACATTTACGGACCGGAAGTCGCGGGTTTCTGACACCAAACAGAAACACGATCCGTTTAAAACCAGCAAAGATTCTGCAGACAAACCGGAAGTAATCTCCAAAGAACAGATTTCGTATTTTCACATTTACATTAAAATCTCATAGAAACACGTCAGATCAACGCAGGCGTCATATTTACAAACACAAAATGCAAATGAATGAACAAAACACAAACATAGACAAAAATTAAAAAATGAAAGTTTAAAGGTCTGTTAGAGATTATTCATTTTTTTAAAAATCAATAGTTCTTAGATACACTTGTGGTTTATGGTTTTAAAGTAAAAAAAATCAAGATTTTCTTGTTTAAAAAATTCAGATCATTGGTCAATAACATGGAGACTTTTAAGTCTGCATTATTGAATGCATAAAAGGTCCATTTTTTAGTTAATTAATAAAAAGATTTAACCACCAGAGAAGTTTGTTCTTCTTCTGTCCTCCACGTGTCCAGTTTCTGCCTCCATGCCGAGATCAGCCAAGTTTCCAGCTGTTTGGGAACCACCTGGTTGCTGCTGAAATCCTGTTTTCTGTCAGACTGGATCTCTGCTGGTTTCACACACGAAACTAAAGAAACGGGAACAAATTATCCTAAAGATCCAGTTTAAACCGGCTCTTTGCCAGGTCGTCTGTTATGGGTAGATAATCTCTGGCTCTTCCCGTGAGTTATGAGTCTTTTTTTCTGACCAAAGGATTCAGAGCTCAGAGTTAAGATCCTCTGGAACTGGTCCGGTACCAGGACTGGACAGGAAGTTAAGTATAAAGATTCTAAACAGAAAGTAAAACTTTTTTTTTTTACTCACAAACAGACTTTATTGAACAGGATCATCCAGCAGAATGTTTTTATCATCTCAATCAACATTAAAGACACAATTATAATTTTTTATTTCATGTAACACTTAAAGTTGTTCAGAAAGCATCGGGAGGGTCGGAGGAGAGGTGAGATGGTCTCCTGGACCACATCTGGATCCAGTGGTTCATGTTTGGCTGCTTTCATGAACTCTGAGGAATGATGGAACATTTCAACACCAACAATAAACATTTAAATCCTAAATAAATATTAATTTATGGGCGAATGGGCGGGGCTATAAGACCACATGGCCCCGCCCCCTCACAAATCTTAACCAGTCAGATCAGCATGAGACGGCATCTTCGTGGGTCCCGCCAGGTCTTTATGTCACCATGTACTCCTGCCGCTTGTTGAGTCGCACCTGGCAGAGCGAGACGGCGCCCACCGCCACGTAGACGGCGGCGGCGATGAAGCAGTTGATGCCCACCTGGTTGTAGAGGCTGTAGATGTTCTGCGGAGGATTTTTACTGCGAGAGATCAGAGAAGTCATCGTCAATAAACACAAAACTTTATTTAACAGGTATTCTGAGACAGATTGTATTAGTTAATCATAAGTACGGGATATGATAAATCATTTATAATGGAGGCAAGTTAAAGCGTATCCATGGAAACAGATTTATTAAAGTCTTTGTCCACGTTTGGTGGACGGGAAGCAGGAAGCTGATCTGACATGCTGAGATGACTCACTCGTTCCTGATGTCCTCCTCGGTGAACGGGACGTCCTCGATCAGGATGGCTGACTTGGCGCTGAAGAAGATCCCCAACATGGCCTGAAAGACGACAGCAGAGAGGGTCAACATGAGGGGCGAGGACACCACCGGGTCGCAGAACCAGGAAGAACCAATCAGATGTCGTTATTTTAGTTTTTTCTATTTTCTACCCAGGAAATAGCTGAACTAAAGACGGCTTTTCATTTTATTCAGTTTTACAGTCACAGGTTGATTTTTTTTTCTTTTTATGACTGAAATGATGAAATCTTTGTTTTCAAGAGACTGAATCTCATCCAGAAACTTTTCTCTACAATCAGGACTTGTATTTAATTTAATATTACAGTGATGTTATTTACATGCTGTGTGTCCTAATGAGAAGAAGAAGAAAAAGAAGGGCTGAAAACTGCAAGAAAAAGTAAAAACAAACCCACAAAGGGCCAAATTTAAACCAAGCCAATCAGTTCTGCCTGAAGAAGAAGGCCAAAAGGAGCCAAAGCCCACAGCTGAAGCATTCTCAGAAGTTATGAAACTTTTATATTAACAATAACAATATTAATAATAATAACAATACATTTTATGTAATAAAAAAAAACTGGTATAACCCATCAGAACTTCTATAGTTTGCACACTAAACTTTATGATGGCTAGAAAATAAAAATGAAGGTTAAAGTTCAGGTTAGACCGAAGCGGAAAAACTGACTTCCTACTCTCTCACAAAAAACAAAAAGCCACACAAGTGATCACATGAGGACAAAATAAGTCACATGACTAATTTAAGAGGAACTGTTTATTTAAACAGCTTAACCAGGACATTACTTAGATAATAATAATAATTAGATACTGATAAAAATGGTTTAACTGTAAAATAATTTATGTGAACGAACTGATTTAAAAATAGTAAATACATTTTATAAATCAGAAGTGTATCGATTTTAAAGGTTTAGATGAGAAAAATAAACGCCTTTATACAGAGTTTATTCCTTATTGTTGCATTAAAAAGGGGGAACCACAGTCCTTGAACGCACCATCAGATTCAGGACGTACAGTTCGGCCTGCGTGGGCTCAGTCTATCTACAAACAATTTGCTGGGTTTCAGGAATCATCCTTTAATTAACTTTGAGTTTACACATTTAAACGTGTTTATCAGCTAAACCTTGTAATTTGTAAATAAAACAAACAAAAATGTCGAGGCGAACGGCTCGCTCGTATATTCATCCAGGAAATAGCCGGTTCCCTGTCACGGCCCTTACCAGCATGATGACTCCCCAGATGCTGATCACGATCCCGCACGCGGCCATCTTCGGCCCGCAGAACAGAAGCGACGGCATGTCTGGGTTTTATCCACTCTTATCAATCAATCGTTCGGAGGCTGATTTTCTGTTTGATTCTCTAAAAATATGAAGAACGATCCATCGAAGGACAGACCTTCCTCAGTCAGCTGATCCTCATCCGCTCGGCTTCACTCGGCAAAGTTCGGTAAGTTCCGCAACCGGTAGCCCAATCAAATGTCAGAGTCTACACGCCCCACCTTTTCCTCTTAAACTGACCAATGGCGTTCAACTTTGATAGTCGCGCAACATATTTCGCATCCTGTTTGTAAACCTTTGTTGTGCGATATTAATATTTTTCGTCTGAATATGTAATTATTAAATAATTCAGAATTAAACAATAAAGTCTAATTGGCGGTATATAATCAAAGCCTTAAATCATTATTTTTTTAAAGACCGGAGGTGTCTATGGAAGCCCGCTAACGGCAGCAAGCTAGCTAACGTTACAGAAGCTAACTGTAGCTAGTAGCTAGCGGTCTGTTTTTGTCTTGATTTAGTTTTAAAAAAAGAAAACAAAAAAAATCCTGCTTCTCCAAAGAAATGACGTCTGCCTCTGCAAAGGTAAGTTCTCACCTGGTTTCATGAATCTCCTCTACAGGTGTCAGAATTGTTTGGATTAGTGTAGATTAAAGGAGCGGGTCACACCGCTGCACACAGAACTCCATTTAGAAATCACTTCATTTAACGGTTTGTAATGAAAAACAAATACAAACCTAACATAAACCCGCTGTTTCTTTTCTCGTCCTAAATTAAACAAGTTTAAAACTAAATTCGGCAAATGTCTGGTTCTTAAAATCTATTTTACATTTGTGCAATCATTGTCAATATGAGTTTGTATTGATGCATATCTGTGTGTATGCATCCAGTTTAGAATGATTAGTTACAGTAACCTGATCTGTTTCTCAGATGGCAGGCTAGAGTTGTATGAATACACTCCAGACTGTGGTGTTTATGTCCATCAGCTGCTAGCAGACCAACATCTGTTCTCTGCAGGTGGGGGAGATCTTCTCAGCAGCCGGAGCTGCCTTCACTAAGCTGGGCGAGCTGACCATGCAGCTGCATCCGGTGTCCGATTCCAGCCCTGCAGGGTGAGATGCACACAGGTTATCTCTCACACATGTGGCAGGTGTGCGGATGAGTGTTGCTCCCACCTGAACCGACTGCATCAGTCAGCGAAGGGTTAAATCAGACTTTAAGCTGAAGGGAAAAAAATTGAGCTGGTTTTGAAGCTTCGTGTTTTATCTGATCGGTAAAAATTTTCATTGTTTTAAATAATTTGACCAGAGCCAACGTTCATTTTTAGCTTGGTCATCTTCTCTGTCTCTGTACTAGGGATGCGAATCCCCGCCACTGGGGCCAATTTGATCCGCATCTCGATACGCTGCTAGCGATACGATACATTAACGATACAGTGAAGCCCCCTGCCGATTCGAAGTGACGCGATTTATCAATGATTTGACTTTATACAATGCGATTCAGTTCGATACGATTCGTGATGCGACTTAAAACTGCTCAACACAATACAAAGAATTTACAAGGTCACACCTGGTTTTCTAAACATCACAATTCTGTCTTTCCACGTGAGGGTGGATTTGATACTTGATTGTTAAAGCAAACCAATAAATCCAACTTAAATGAAGATGCAACTCAGTCTGGTCCAGACAGGATTCTTTTCTTCCCAATATACTAAATCATAAACAAAAAAAGTTTTTTTTCTATTGTCATTCTCTACTTGGCTTGGTCCGCACGGAGCGGACCTTCGCCAAGCCAATGGCATTTTTTGATGCTTTTCCTCATTAAATTTCATCCTTTAAAACATTCCTAGATCCAGAAAATTTAAATAAAATCTGTCTGTCTGGCAGAAGGACAAAGCAGCGCCTCGGTATACACGACCTTGGCCATGACAGAGGTCATGGGTCAGAGGTCATGCAACGTTCCCAAACAGCCCTTTTCTCTGGTCCTTTTACTAATCCTGTTTGCTGTCTGGAATTTTAGTGTTCCCAACGCTGAACATCTCCTCTTCCCCTGTCGTCTCGCTTCCCTCCATCTTTGCTGTTTACAAGCCGCGGCTGCTCCACCCGACTTCCGTCTGTTTCAATAACAAAATGCCAAAAGATAGCGATGATGTGTTCAAGGTGCCTGGGAACACGGGGAGATAAACTATGTAGTAATGGATGTAACCGTGGGTTTTACTGATGCGGACACACAATTAGCTGCTACCGGGGCAGCGCGTTGCAAACGCCCGCCTCGGACCGCCGATGCAGCTCGGTGAATCTCTCCATCCCGACTCTACATGATCCCAGCAAACGGTCAGATTCTAACAACTTCCTCCGGTTATTAACTGGAACACAAACACCAGATTAGTTCTATTATTTGTCATTAATTAGGAACATAAAGTCGTATAAAAGAACGTGGATACTAGTTCAGTTTTAAGATTTTATCAGATTTTTACGAGCTTGTAAAGTCAGCGAAGCTAACGATAATTACTGTTATGAGATAAAACGCTAATAAAGTTTATCTTCTCTCATCTTTCCAAACAATCCGCAGAAACCCAACATTTCCACGACAGCCACTGGTTGATCTCCCATATTCTGTTACTTTATTTTTCCTAATGAATGTTTCAGGACAACGTTCATGGATGGGCCCGTTAGACGAGAACTCCCCACCTTCCATCACGCGAGCAGCATCTTTAGCTTTTCACTGTTAAATACGAAGCTTTACTTTACGCTACGCTACTACGCAGGACTTTAAACCGTCTTCACCCCAAACATTCAATGTCGACGATGAACTTTCCAGGTCCTCGTACGACATTTATGGTCCTTTACAAGCGGACCGAGGAACCGTCTCTGAAATCTGAAGAGTAGTTAGTTTAGTTTGCCCACAGTTCTGGTTCATGGATCCAGGTATACGATGCTCTGGTTACCCGGTCCTGCTGCAGGACCCGGACTGGGTCTGATGGTTTCAGTTTGAGTTGTTTGCCAGCGGCAGAGCCGGCGTCTCTGGACGCGGCCGTGAACTGACGCTGTGTTCGTCCTCAGAGCCAAGTGGACGGAGACGGAGATCGAGATGCTGCGTACGGCGGTGCGTCGCTTCGGAGACGACCTGAACAGCATCAGCTCCGTGATCAAAGAGCGCACCGTGTAAGTGTTAAGGAGCAGAGGCACATCACTGGCTTTAAACAAAAACCAGCACACGGAGTCCCAACCTCCATCTTTTATCCTTTCACTATGTTTGAGCTGAGAATGGAGCCGCTTTAATCGACCTAAAACTGTACAGAGACAGAAAAAGACCTACAGGAGCAAAACTAAAGCTACTGGAAATGCTTTAGCTGGACTAACTTCTCCTCTGATCCGGTTTGTGGTGGTTCTGACCCGTTCTTCCTCTGCAGGGCTCAGATCAAGAGCACGGTAAAGAGGAAGCTGTACGAGGACAGCCGGGTCCCCATCTCCTCAGAGTCCCCCAAAAAAAGCGTCAAGAAGCCCGCCGTTTCCATGGCGACGACTCCCGCTCCCGCCATGATCGCCGTGCCGACATCGCAAGTTGTCGTGGCGACGGGGATGCAGAGCAGCCCGTCCCTGGCCCCGCCCATCAAGAAGCAGAAGACTGCAGGTAAAAGACGGAGTTCCTGAATCCAGCAACTACCGCGAGACTCTAGACGTTTCCGCTTCAGGTCTGGTTCTTCTCTCCGCAGACGTGACGCTGAGCGCCCTGAACGACTCGGACGTCAACAGCGACCTGGTGGACATCGAAGGACTCGGAGACGGATCCTCCAACAAGAAACTGAACTTTGACCAAGGTTGGTGTCAGAAAAGAGACTAAACTTCAGGTTTCCTGCTTTATTCTTCCCATTAACCCTTAAACATCCATCAGGTCTCCCCGAGGTCCACCTCCTCCACCAGCGGTAGCGTGTAGCTCCGTGATGGATATTTTACCCTTTAGCTGATCTACGGAAGTTTTCCAGCATTTCTATCCGGTTACAATCCAGCCACTAATGTAGTTTTATTCAGAGAC
>JBAMHW010000017.1:30695381-30708365 GCA_037177495.1 Rhadinocentrus ornatus | reverse complement strand
TTTTTCTCCTGAAAGCCAAGACTTGAGAGAATGATGTGAGATGAGAAAAGGCTTGGTCACCGTTGACCTGTGTGTTACTAAATTACAGTATAACCAGCAGTAAATATTATGTGAATTAATAAATTTTATTTAACGGTTTTATTAAAGGGAAAGTCTAAAGTTTTTATCTAAGTATGTCGGTTAGTTCAGTCTGGTTTGTTCCAGGTTTGTCCGATTAAAAGCAGCTGATTTCTAATCCTGGTCTCCCGCCTCCTCAGAGAGCCTGAACCTGGACTCGAGCCTGATCATGAACTCCAGCGACCTTCCTCTGCTGTCCCGCTGACCTCTCCGGAAAAGCCCCGCCCCCACCAGCCCAGCGTTCCCTCCCACGGTGAAGAAGGACACGCCGGTCTTCCGACGTTCAGGAGTTAGTGGATCTGAACCTGAAGCTGAACAAGAGCTCAGGGTTTTATTTCTCGGCTGAATTATGTCTCATTAGTTTGAGTTTCCAGATTTCTGTTGAGTCATCATGAAGCTGTCGGCAGAATCGCGTCACCCTCCAGATTACTGACTCCTGCTCTTAGTTCAGATTAATAATGTTGATCAGTGTGAATATGTGAGCCGGATCCAGGTCCTGGAGTCCTGAAAATGACGTGTTTGTGATCAGAAACGGAACTTTTCTGACGTCCTGTTCAAAATAAACAATCTGTTGAATCCTGGTGCAGTTTCTCTGTTTCTTATTGAGGACCGAGATCAGGATCCAGTCCGCAGCGCGGTGCTGCACTGTTTCCTCCTCGCGGCGTCTCCTGTTAGGAAGGGGAAATTCCCAGTTTTCCAGTCCACACGGGAACGTCACAAAGCCGGTAAAATGGAAGGAGTTTTCCAACATTTCCTGTCGTAAGCGGCCATGTTTGTTGTTAACTCCAGGTCTTTCTCTCCAGGAAACCATGTGCATCCCATAATTTCAGACTAACCGGCCATAAATCTTCATGACGCCCGTCATGACACAGCAAAAACAGCCCGACTTAAAATAAGCCAGAAATTCCTAAATATGGGAAAATCTGCCAGCGTTTAGCTCAATGTGCTGAAAACTTTTTAAAGAGAAAAAGTCCGGAAACAAGTTTTTTTATGGGAAGTGGTTTCGTTCAGTCTTCAGGAAAACAGGCTGGCTGCAGGGTCTGGGTAGACCTGGTCCCCACACAGCCGTCTGCCCGCCTAGATTACAGGTTGAACTAGTTAAACATGACTAAACTAGTCTCCTTACATCTCACAATGACCTCATAAATGTTTGTCCCTGAACAGGAATTCAACAATATGAAGAATTTCCCCTGAACAATGAACTTCATATAAAATATAAACACACAGAGACCCCACATGCAAGACAAATATTAATCGTGTGAAACGCTCCGCGGGGCGCTCGCTCAGATGCTGCAGGCTAACGGTTAGCTGCAGAAACCAAGCTAGGTGCTCCTTATGACACGTCCCTGTCAATGATTTTAAAGGTCCCATATTATAGAAAATTCCCTTGTCCTGCACCCTGGGATGAGCCGCGTGAAGGGCCTGGCACGGAGTTACATGTGGTGGCCTCACATGGACACTTGACATTAAAAACAAGGACTCCTGCACCACGTGCCAAGAACACAGACCTCAAAGTGCTCCGCTCCACCCCTGGGAGTAGCCGGAGAAGTCTGCATATGGACTATGAAGGTTCCTTTCTGGGGAAAATGCTCTTCGTAATGATGCAGATTGAAAATGTCTGGACGTGTAACTTCAGCTACATCTGCAGCACACATGGAATCCCTGAAATGGTCAATCTGACAACGGTCTTTGTGTCAGTGAACTAAGTAAAGAGTTTGGTAAGAGGTGGAATCGCCCCTCATGTAACAGCTCCGCTGAGAGCCTGAGCACCGATGTGGTTTAGGCAGCCGAGACATTTCAGTTCTGTCCCCTTCTCTGTCTCCCTGTCAGGTTCGGCACTGACATATCAGCTGCTCTACTGGATCTGGATGTACAGATCTGGTTCGGCAAGTCGTCTCGATCATGTCTACATGTCTAAATGCATTGAGTTGCAGCCATGTGATTGGCTGGAAAACAGAAATAACCAGCCTGTTGGGATCCTTAAAAACGAGACATCTTCTGTCTGATAGTACAGATTTTTATTGATAGTTTTAATATACAATATGTATAATTATATTTATAGCGTACATGAACTGTTTCCACTAAAAACTAAAGTCATTCTGCATCGTTTTTACAGCCTTGAGCTCATGGTGAGGGAATGAACACCTGAATATAGACTTTAATTCTCATAAAAATACATCATCTCATCTGTCTCGTGTCCAGATTTTGTCCAAAAGAAAAAGCAAAAATATTTACACGGAGAAAACACTTATGTGAATGCTTGTATAGATGTGCTTTTAGTTCCCTTTGTCATCTGCGATAAAACCCTGGCAGCCCTTTTTAAAGCTGCATCCCACTCTGGAAGGCCGTCACCATCTCTGAACCAAAAGGAAGCCCACTCTGCTCTGATTGGTTAGCTCCAGTGGCCTGATCAGACTCCGCCCACTGTCCCATCTATATGAATGCAAAAAATTAAAAAGGCCCAAAATATATTTGCTTTCAATCACCATGGCCGCCACGCGTAGTTTTGCTATAGAGGGGTCATCTTGTGTACGTTCTCGGAAATGGACACTAACAATTTGCAAGCTGCAATATTAAGGGCAGCGTAAGGACCAGTTCGACCAGATGTGAGGTCACAGGGTGGACAGCGGTAAAATGACCGACTTGAAAGTAGCCGAATCTTTAATCTGTATTGCTGCAGAATGCTAACCCCCTCTATTAGCGCCATGTTTATCGCTTTTACACCCTACAAGTTACACAAATCTGAGTTCTCTAAAGCGCCCCCTAGTGGAATATTCTGGTAACAAGCAAAGTATGCGAACATTTGCGTTCACGATGGAGCTGGTAGGCTACGCAAACGCCAGCTTTAAAAGCAAATATATTCTCGGGCTAAAATGCTGCTGGTACAAATGTTAAATTAGGCTGATGCAATGGCTCTATGGGTCCCCGGAAGAGTCATTTATTCAACTTTTGGTGCCAATAAATAGCAGCGTTCAATCAGAGTGAAACATCACTTTAATACTGAAACACCGTCTTTGTCTTTTTGCTACGAACTACATTTGCCTCGGAGGACAAATGGAAAGTGAACAGTGCTCCCAAACCGACCTCAGTGTCAAATTAAAGGTGAGAAAAAAATAAAACAAAGGTCCTGTTTGTCCAAAACTCTCAATAAGAAATTCAAGAAAACCCAAAGCTGGACGTCCACGGAGAATTTTTGGCTTAAAAACAAACAATCTTTGAGGCAGAAATTCGTACGAACACCGGAAGTGTCGAATTCTGCCGTTAAAAGTCCAGGTGACGCTGTGATCCAGCTACATAACGTTACCAATGGTAACACAGGAAAGGTCGAAAACACAGAAACGTGTTAAAGCTACAGTTCGTGTCTGTACAGCAACGGAAATATGGCAGCGTCTTGTTTCGTCTGGAGAGTCGATCCCGTTTCTGTCTGCAGATTACTGATAAATAAAGCTTCAGGGTACACGGGTTTGGTCTGGACTTGGACTGTGCCTTGGCGGACAGCCAAGGGAGAGGCTCTTTGATCGACTACGGAATCGATACTTTATCTGCCAGTCACAATAATGAAATCAGTACTTCTTTAAAATATCAATACCACAGTGCTGATACAAAAGTGCCATTTGTTTAAACTTCTGAGAGTTTTAGGAAATAAAATTATGTGCGAATACCGGCCAAGATGTATCCACTCTGTCACATGACTACGGTAGCCTATCAGATGTCATGATGACACCACTGCGGCTAATGCTAGCGATGTGTTCTAATATTTTACTGGGTCAATGCAGGTTCTTGAGCAGTTACATCAATTTATTTTTAAAAAAAAATTTATTTTCATCTTATGTTTTTATTAATTCATTTATATATTTATTTATCATTTTATAAGCATATCTTGACATATGTTTACGAGTTTTATTCATATTTCATTGTGCCCTTTAAATACAGATATTACTGCACACTCTACAACATTTTCCTATACGGGGCTATAAGTATCGGTATTTATGAAAAAGTACCATGAACTAATGATACTGTATTAAAAGGAAATTTTTAATGGAGCCCATTTCTAGTTTGAACTAATGCTAGTTTAGTTTAGCAGCCTGATGAATATGTCTGAACGGTCGATGGTTTGATGCCCTAGCTAGCGAGTTAATGGTGTTGGAAGTTTTTCCACATTGGAAAGGATTGAAATTTAATAAGCAGTGGCCCAGATTGAAATGCATTTATTTCAGGATTAATAAAACTTTGATTACAGCAAAGCTAAAAGCTACTTTTAGGAGTTTTTAATCATTGAGTTTTATGGAATATGTGCAGGACAACCGGTTATGGAGTGCACTGTGTGAACATGGGTTCGAATTCCAGAGTTTTTTTGTTTTATATGAAAACTATTGAAATTAACTCTTTAATGTCATGCATGTCATACAGTTTCTAAGACCTATTTAATCACTTTATGGTAAAAACATTGCTCCAAACCCTGTTCTATGTAATCTGATACTTGTCTTCTGCCCCCTGGTGGACATCATTTGCACTACAATAATTCTGACATATGTAATAATTAATTCTACATATAAACAATTATCATTATTGTCCTAAATTTAGTTAAAATGGCCAAATAAACACTTTTATAAATAAAAAAAAAAGAAAATTCTCTGCCCATATTTTGGGTGCGTGTGCACCACGTTCCGACCTCCGCCAATTCACACCGGGAGCGCCCGCAAGTACAGTCCGCCTAGCTGGATCCACAAGATCACAAAATCACAGGAGAAGTAGAGAATCGTGTGATAAACTCTGCGCGTATGTTTGACAGAGAACCGCGAAACGGCGCCTCTAGGTGCCTCTGACATGCACCGCGGCGCCCGCTAGGAACCACACCATTAAATAAAATGGTTGTGATTAGCGGCGGAACACTTCACATTCGCACCCGGTCGAAATTAGCCTTTCGCCCACTTCTTCCTTGAGAGAACTCATCTTTTTAAACTATTTTAATCAAATCTGAAAAACCTCTGATCTGATTTTCTGGCACTTTTTAATTAATTTAGAATAAATCATTTATAAAAATAACTGAACAAAGTTTGCAAAAATCATCTAAAAGTGAAGATGAGAGTTAGACTTTTAAAAGCCGTTTTCCGGTACGAGGCAAACACGTCGTCTGAACGGCGGCTCATCTTTTCTGACAGGATCAACTCTGAGAGGGAAACAAGCTGAGAAATAAAGCTAAAACTTAAAAAAGCAGCTAAACTTGCGATGAAAATGGTCAAAATTATTGTGCAAAATCTTGTGAAACACTGCATGTTGGAGCACCGACACTCCGGTTCATCTTGTATAAGAGGAATAAAGACACTTGGAAAAGAAGAGATTATAGAAACTCCGTATGAACATGTCGGAGGAGGCAGGAAAACCAGCGATCCTCCAAAATGACCACGTTTTAGGCACAACGATGAGTGAAAGTACAAAACTGTACAATACTGTCAAAGTGCAAAAGCTGGAAGCAGAGCTGCAGCTCGTTTCTGAAACATTCGCCTTGGTGAACCTTCGTCTATAAACATTTATCCACACCGACGGGTGAAGGATGTCTGGAGAAAACTCGGAAGTCTGGCAAAGAAAAAAAAGAAAAACAAGCCGGAAGGAAGATTTTGGAAAAACTGAAAAAGTTTTGATTGGTTTAAATCCGTGTTTCTCAATCCTGATCCTGCACGTTTTAGAGGGGCCCATCTTTAACACACCTGACTCAAATGAATGGCTCGTTAGCAGGCTTGCAAAGGACTTGACAAGCAGTTTAATTAACCTGAATCAGGTGTGCTGGAGTTGGAATGAACTAAAACATGCAGGGCGCTGGTCTCTGAGGACCAGGACTGTGAAACTCGGGCAGGGCAGTAAAGGCGGCGTTTCTATGGGCTGTAATTCAGTAAAAGAAGTAGTTTTTCTAACTGGAGCAGGACCAAGACTCTCATGTTTTATTACACACTAATATCTGTACAGAATCCCGACTTATTCAGGTGATCTGCACTAAAAGTGGCACCAGAGTTCGTTTTAATCTGAGTGAACCGCCGACCTCCTCCTGACATCCACATACATGGACATCACATTTTAAGTTTAGCCCAACACGAATTTTGGATCAAATTTGTCCCAAATCTATATTAAAACCAGATTTATTGGTTTGGAGAAATCCTAAATGCAAACCAGAGCAAAGCTCGGGTTTTCAGAGGCTAAAAGTACGAATACAAAGCTTTTTTTCAGTCTTATAGGGGTTTGAACCACAATCAGCTTTCAGCCGAGAGGATCGGCTCAGAAACAATCTAATGCTTCCAGGGTTCAGTTACTGGGCTGCTTCTGGTCTTTCTTCCAGTTTTGACTCTGTTTTACAACCATGTACAAGGCAGCCTGTCCTGCCACCTGCTGGACTTATTCCCTCCAAACTGGAGATGAAAACCATTTCAACAGTTTTTAGGAAACGCCGCTAATGTGGCTGATTTTTAAATAAACCGGAGCAAGTCGTCGGAAAGAAAAATAAAGTTTAAACATCGTAAAGGAGGGAAGAGCGAAGTTCGTCCGTATGTACACCCACATATAGATACACTATTAACAAACGGACCAGTTCTACGGACTGGAAGTCAGGTCGTAAAACCAGTCCGCCATCCACAAACAAAACCACCAGCCGAAAACTAAAGCCTTGAAAACCAGAAGGACTCGGCAACCCTGAAACATCTTGGACTCTGGTTCCGTTGGGTCGGACTACAACCTGGAAACTTCTTATTCTGGATTAAAGATCATTTAGTAAGAGTCCATTGGATTTTTGGGGATATTGAACATTTAGTTCATGTATGAAACTCGACATGGGAATGAAAACTTCGTTAACCGGATGATTATTCTGCATCATTCCGAAGGAAACAGGAAGTTTACACGCTTCCTACAAGACAACAGCAAAGTCCTGCTGGAGTTTCTCTGGTTTTCCTCCTGGAGACGTCAACTGATGTGGAATTTACTGTTCCGGAAGAGTCTTTAGAGACCATCTGGACCGACAGTCTCAAAGTAACCGCTTGGGTTTTTTCCTTTAAGATCAGTCCGAAGCTAAGAGAAGGCATCCTTCAGCATCACCTGCCTGATCGGAGCCCGGAGATTTGATCCCACCAGAATTAGGACTTTTGAGAGATGCCTTCAGGCTACGACGGACCTCTCAGACAGAAACTCGATGCTTTGTGCTTCCCGTCACCGTAAACTTCGGAGATGAATCCTGATCCACCACATCAAGGATTTTTTAACAGGGTTACAGCCTCCCGTCCAACGACACAGCCAGCGTGTCGCAAACGTCTTGAAAATTTGATCCTGTCGACTCGATTATTCACAGTGGGCGTGGCCTGCTAGCGAGTGTGGTCACTGCTGATATGTAAGCCTTTGCTTGTTAAGATGAAAGATTTCTGGGATAAACATCCAACCGGTCGAGGGGAAGAGCTGGTGGGCAGATCGGAAAACTTTCTCTGGATTCAAACCAAAGAACTCATGTCCACCAGGCTTACAGTGATGCTGGCAGGTGATTGGATAGAAAATAAGGTGTGATGACGGCGGATGCACGTC
This sequence comes from Rhadinocentrus ornatus, assembly GCA_037177495.1. Lineage (NCBI taxonomy): Eukaryota > Metazoa > Chordata > Actinopteri > Atheriniformes > Melanotaeniidae > Rhadinocentrus > Rhadinocentrus ornatus. The sequence continues at coordinate 30,700,691 of JBAMHW010000017.1, read as the reverse complement.
CTGCTGGTGGGGAAGTGGGTCCACAGTGATGGACCCACTGCTCTGGTTATGGATGGGGGGCTTTAGTGAGGGTGCTGGTGGGTTGTGAAGGAGGTAAAGGATGGGGGCGGAGACAGAGACAGGGGGCGGGACTGAGGACTGATGCCTCCTGCAGGAGGAGAGTCCGTCGTCGACTGGGAAACACTGAGGAGGAGAGACAAGAAGAACAGGATGAGTTTTCATTCTTTATTTATTTCTAACTGTGTCTCAGGTAGTCCTCACCTGACGGTGTAGCTGCTTCGGTGGGTGGGGTCTGTTACCCCAGCAACAAAAAGCTTCTTTGGGGGTCCATCTGAGTCGACCCCTCCTGAAAGAAAAGGGTTCAGAAATGTTTACAAATGAATCAAAACAGGGCAGACAGAAAGTTGCATCGGTGAAAACAACGAGCACTCGGATCAACTCGCTTCCTTCAGGAAGGAGCTCAGACGAGAGATTTGGTTAATACCAACACACTAGAGCTGGGCGATTAATCGAATTTTAATCACAATTACGATCTGGGTTTTCAACCATCATAAAAATAAAATGGTCCGATTATTTTCCACCATCACAGTTTCCTCTTGTGCTGTTTTCAGTTGCAAATCGAGCGCCACTGGCATTGCAGCGCTGCGCTCTGTTGCAGACTCCTCCCACTGCGGCAGACTCCTCCCTCTGCGACAGACTCCTCCCACTGTTGCAGACTCCTCCCACAGTCAATTGGTTGAATCCTCTCGCCTGCCCTCCCCACCCCAATCCGTCCAGGAAGATGGCCGCCCTTCCACCAGATGAAAACCTTCCCCCACTAATTCTGGGACATCCGTTCAGTCCCACCGGTGCAGCAGCTGCGAGGACTTCAGAGGATGTATGAATCCAGAAATATTCCAGTAAACTGGAAGCAGTTTCAACCCCCATCCTGAGCGGACTCATTTGGTTTGGTTCCACCAAGCGGTGGAGGTTATCTGAGGACAAACTGTTACCTTTCCTCTTCAGCGGAGTTAACGCCGGCCATCTGACGGTGGCGCTGACTGCAGGTCTGTTGGACACCAACACAAACATCAGCTCAGATTCAGACCGAAGATTACAGGAAAAAACTGTTTGTGTTCGCATGAACCTGAACCTCCTGGTGGGACTCGGAGACGAGTTGGGCGTGACGCCGCTGTCCTGAGATGGACACCACTGAAGAAGAAACAGGAGAGAAGTCAGTCTGAACCCTTTAGATCATCGTAGTTCATTCATTCAGAACATCTGGTCTCCAGCCAGTCGGACCAGAACAATAACAGCATAATAACGTAGAAATGTTTCAGTAAAAGGAACAAGTACATCATCACCATGTTTATTTAATCACTAAAATCAGTTTCATTTGATCATAAATTTGTATGCTTAAGATATTTAAAAAAAAGATTCAGTCTAATTCCACTTCAGGGATCTGGATTACTTAACCGACAAAGTCCCTTTAAACCTGGTTCAAATCTAAATTAGTGATCTGATCTGGATTTAGAGATTTTCATCTGTAACACCAGTCACTGAGTTTCTTATCCTGCCCTCACATTTCTGTCCGACAGATGATTGGTCCAATACGACAACACCCATCAAACGATCTGATTTTACACCACATCTTCAGAGTTTTATCTGTTTAAATCCATGCATCAGTTTGGTTCCACTTCACAGTTATGTGCTACTTTGTGTCGGTCTATCACATGAAAAAGTGCAACGGGTGTGAACACAAGGCACTGGAGCGCATCATAGAGGCCGACCAGAAGAAGAAAGCAGAAAGTAAGAATGTCACGGTGGAGACGCTCACCACGGCCGTGTGGTCGTGCCACTGACTGACCAGAGGAACTGGAATCAAACTGGAAGGACTGGGAGACAGAAAGAGACGAATGGTGAATAAAATCTGGTTTAAACTCCAGGAAACGTCAGGGTGGCGGTGCAGTTACATCACCTCCGTCTCTGCAGACTCCCTCGGAGCGCCGTCTCCATGTTCTCCTCCTGCTTCAAACACAAACAACCCTTTTCAGCCTCCATGTTGACCCGATGGTAAACCCACCCTCCATCGTCAGCGTTTACTTAAACCGGACTCTGATCTTTCTACAACGTTGGTTTATCGTGATCCAGAGCAGAATTCTGTCCTGCAGGGTTCATATTGGAGAGCAGACGGAGAGACAGCCATGTCCGGGATGCATTGATGGTCAGTCAGTTACTAATAACACTAGTAAACCTCAGAATCTTTATTTACGTCTGTTAATGAGCCGACGTTGGAAGATCAGATGTTTTACAGCTAGTTTTATTCGGTTTTTCAGGATGTGTGTGGTAGTGGATCATCGTCCTTTATAGAGCAGCTTTGTAGAGGTCGCGTGTGTTGTGACAGCTCTGGTCCTGGAGGTCCACCATCCTGCAGGTTTTAGATGTTTCCTGCCCCAGCCTGATCCATTCACAGCTTGTTGTCAAGTTCGAACAACAAACCTGTTAATTTCCATTTAATTCAATCAGGCGTGTTGGAGCAGGAAACGTCTAAAACCTCCAGGACCAGAGACCTGAGCGTAGCAAAGCAGACTACCGGTGGCGGGAAAAAAGCTTATTCTAAAAGCCTGTGCACGCACGTCCCACGCCTGTTTCCATTTCTAAATCAGAACCAACTCTAGTTCTGGTCATCACCGGGGTCAGAGAGGGCGAGGAGGGCAGCAGGTGGCGGATGCTGTCAGAGAGGAGGATGCAGCTCATCTGTTCCTTTTTCATTTACAAAATGAACATGTCCAGATACATCTGAGATTGGTAGCAGTTTATTTAGTGTTAAATGATAGTTCCTGGGTGTTCCAGCTGGGTGGGCGGTGCTGCAGCTGTGGGTGGAGAGAGTGAGGCCACCGCGGCAGCTGTGTCCTCAGAGGAAGCTAATTTATCATTTAAAAGGCTCATTTATGCTTGACGGACCAAATAACGCAGGCAACTGACGCAGGAGACGGACTGTCCGTTTTCAGGAAGCTTAGCTAGCTTAGCTTGACCCAGAAGACGGAGCAATACCACCAGAAATCGTGGGGGCAGCACTGAGCAGAATAGCTGACATGCGACCAGCAAAAAAACAAACCAGAGAAGAAGAAGAGGATCAGGATGGGAACAAAAAAGCAGAAGAAGAATGAAGACGAGAACAACTGTTCATATCATGCAAGCTTTTAAATAAAGGTTCGCGGGCGTCAACTCTGAACTCAGCACTGCCAGCTAGCGGAGGAATTGACTTAACCATGGCAACGGAAAACACGCACGAAAGCACGAGGACGGTGACGTATGACCACGTTTGTAACGGACGTCACTGTTTACGTAGTAAGGGCGCATACACGGGCCTTCATAAAGAAATTAATGCACACTGTACCATTGTGTCATTTTCCTTCAACGGGCAAAAAGTCTCGGTATCGATGCGAAAGCCCCAAAAACGAAGGATACGGTATCGACAGGAAATCGTCCGCTCACCTGTCGGCTCGTATTCACAGCGAGGAAACCAGAAATATTTGTATTTTTATAAAGTTGTAAGAGTTTGAATCTCGATCTTAATACACTATAAACATGTCTGATCTGACTCCATATCCAGACCACTGAGACACTGTCCGTCTGTCCTTACCTGTCTCTTCTGGTCGGATCTGTCTCCACTCAGAGAGAAAGGAGACAAGGGGACGAGCTGGAGGAGGAGACAGAAGGACACATGAAGGCGGCTGGTGGGATGAAACCATCCAGAGTTAATAAAGTCATATTCAGGATGACCTAAGGAAGGGGATACTGGGAGAACTGGACCAACAGCAGGGTGGACAGATCTGATCAGAGAAGTTATGTCATCAAAAAATAAACAACAGCTTGGTTTTGTTGTTTTTTACAGAAACGATTAAATAAAGTTTTGACTAAGGTCTGCTCGCCTCCTCTGCTGGTTCACGTCTGCTTTCCAGTCCAGGAAGAGAAACCTGGTCCGTTTTAACAGGTTCTGAAACTGGATGCGATGAACTTCCCCGTTTACCTGGCTCATACACACCTGGGAGGGGTTGATGGACACGCTGCTACGTCGGTACCGAGCCGAGGACACGGGACTGAAGATGGTCATCCCGTCGCTGAGACACATGGAGACAAACACACTCTGTAAGTCCCAGAAAGCAGCTGTAGCTGACCTCACCTTCCCATCATGCACCTGGCTGTTACAGAAGCAAGCGCGCTCTGAGCATGCTCAGTCAGCTCATTAAATGAGTTAAAAATCTGTCCCTGCAGGTGCTCCTGATGGTTGTTGTGTTTCATACAGAGGCTGTAAGATGTTTTCACAGCTGCAGAAGCTGTTTTGGTTGTTTTCTGTCTTTCTCTTCAGTTTACTCTCAGTTCGTTAGTCCTCTCGGTCAGGTCCAGCATTAGGATCCAAATTCACCGTGAAGCTCCTCTTGGCAAAGCTCATCTGTTTGGGATCATTCTGCTGTCCTGATGCTGGACAGGACAATCATCCTGTCTGATGTGGAGCACCTCAGGGGACGGTCCTGCCACCACTCCTCTTCACCCTGTACACCTCTGACTTTAAATACATCTCTGACTCGTACCACCTGCAGAAATACTCTGACCTCCGGTGGTTGGATGTACCAGAGATGGACAGGAGGAGGAAAACAGGGAGCTGGTGAACAACTTTGTGGACTGGAGTCTCTCTGAGAACCATGAGGATGTTCTACACTGCAGTGGTGGAGATAGTTCTGACTGCTAGCATCACCCAGTGGCATGGGAACAGGACTGGTCGGGACCGGAGGGCCCTGCAGAGGGTGCTGAGGCCAGCAGAGCGTACCATGGGTACAACCCTCCCACCCTGCAGGACATCTTCATGAGGAGCCCACCAGCCAGAGGAACAGGATCATGGAGACCCTCATCATCCTAACGATGGTGTGGTGGAGTGGCGGCGCTCTGGCCGGCGACTAAAGGTTCATTAAGGCGAACCCAGAGAGACTCGGGAGGAGCTTCTTCCCTCAGGCTGGCAGAACCGGGAACTGTACCCTGTAGGGACCCTGCCAGTGTCCTACCTTCTGCTGGAAACAATCAGTTACTCACGTCCCTTTAACAGGTTTTATATTCTGCATTACATCAGAAATATTGTGTGTGTATGTATATACACACTGCTGAAAAAACTAAAGGGAAGACTTAAACAACACAACGTAACTCCAAGTCAATCACACTTGTGTGGAATCGAACCGTCCACTCAGGAAGCAACACTGATAAATTCCACCTGCTGTTGAGCAAATGGAAAAGACAACAGGTGGAAATTACAGGCAATTAGCAAGACGCCCCAAT
>JBAMHW010000017.1:30655106-30666303 GCA_037177495.1 Rhadinocentrus ornatus | reverse complement strand
CCAGGAGCTGAAGCTGTACCATGGAGTTCAGGCAGTTCAGGACCGACTTTCGGATCTTCACAATTCAGCTCGTTGGCAGCTGTTTGCCACACGTTGTCTTTGTGATCATTGTCGCGGTAATTCTTGTCTCGCTTGTCCAACAAAGACGAGTATTGTGAGACAAATGTAATAAGACGCTCGGCCACGGAGATACAAAGTTTGAAAGAAGCAGCAGCGAGAGGTGACACTAGCATGGCTCACATCACCGGCTCCGGTGACACAATCAATACGCCATCTGATTGGTCAATTGTGTCTCTGTCGGATGCGAATATTAATATATATATATTCTCCATGAATGAAAGAGATGACCGTGTTGAACTTGAACTCACCACAGCTCCTTTGTTCTCAGGTATCTGGGGATCTGCCATCCGATGTGGACCATCACGCTGGAGAGCAAGCGGGTGGTGAAGGGGATCTGTGCGCTGGTGTGGGTGGTGGTCTTCGCACTCACCTGCCCCATCTTCCGGTTCGCCCAGACAGGATATGTTATGCGAGGAGTCACCGGGGCTGTGGGATCTGAAGGGATGAGGGGCGGCGAGAATCGGACCGAGGAGCGGTACATGAACTGCTGGGACGACGCCATCGATAAGGAGTTTGCCAGCTACGTCCCGTATGGCATCGTCCTCCACCTGCTGGGCTTCTTTGTGCCCTTCGTGGTGATCGCCTGGTGCTACTCTCATGTGGTCCGGACGATATTTCAGACCCTGCGCTCTCCACCCAGTTCAATAGAGGGTGGCGAGGATGGTCCAGTGGGGGACGGAGCAGTTGAAGGTGTCCGAGATCGAGAGAGAACCTCGGTCTCCATCTCTGGCTCCCAGTACTCGCACTATATCCGGCGGCGGCGGAAATCCATAAAAACCATCCTAACCATCACGCTGCTGTTTGCGCTTTGCTTCCTGCCGTTCCACGTGACTCGGACGCTTTTCATGCTCCTGCGGCGGGGGCAGCTCGGCGGGTGCAACGCCATGAAGACCGTCTCCATCTGCTACAAGGTCACCAGGCCACTGGCCTCCTGCAATGCCTGGCTCAATGCCCTCCTTTACTTCCTGACAAGGGATAAGGGCGCCCCCTGCTGCTGGCCAGCTGAACGCACCGTCCGCCGACACCTCCGCAACGGCTCCCTCTGGTGGCCACTGACAATACTTAAGAAGGACGGGGTGGGAGAGGACGAGCAGGAAGACAGGGTTGAGGGGCAGCCGCGAGTAGAAAATGAATCCAAGTCCTCAAGGGTCGTCTTCTAGGTCGTCTTAAACACAGACAGGAAGCTGCTCGGACGCAAGCGTAATTGTCAACCAAGTTTCCATCCAAATATTCAAAGAAAGTAAATGAATATAAACATTTCTGTTCATTTCTTTGAGAATATCTGAAGTTTGGTGCATCAGCAGGTGGAGAAACTGAATCAGTTGTCTACAGTTTGATCCTTCCACAAACATCGTTTCTTAGTTTCCTCAGTGGATGTTAAACCCTTTAAAGCCTGTCCCAAGAAATGATGGGGAGAAAATTCTAGTTTTTCCAAAACCACTATCATCATCATCATATCGTCATTATTTGGCTCTTTACAAAAAATTTAAAAAAATAATTGAAAATATTTTTTGTATATTTACGGTTAGATTACCCTGCGGTCAACATTACTGTAGTGCAAAAGATGTCCTCCAGGGGGCAGAAGACAAGAATCCGATTCTGTACAACAGGGCTTTGAGCAGTTTTTACCATAAAGTGATGTAAAACGTCTCAGAAACTGGCACGTATGATACATACGCCATTAAAGGGTTAAAGACAAATAAATATGGTCAGCTGCGCCGTCTTTGCTTTCATCAGCAGGCAGGTGGAAAACTAGTTTGTGACCTGATTAAACCCAGAAACCATTTGAACTGGTGGAAGATTTTTCCCTGAAGGGATCTCGAGATGAAGATCCTCATACATCGGCCCCGTCAGTGTAGGGGTGTCTCTATTTAATTTCACATTTAATTGCAGGATTAATTAATCATAAAGATTTCTCAATGTTGTGACTTTCCGTAAAAGAAACGAACGCATATGAATCGTAATAATCGTAAAACTGCGATTACTTCTTTTACTAAAATTGTACAAGGAAAATGATTCATGGTAACATCCCAAGCTCAGCGTGGAGCTGCTCACTCAAACTCTCAGTTGAAGACGATTTGTTTCGGTTGCTCGGACAGAAACCGCGTCTCCGGTGCTTCCTTAGAAAATAATTCATCGATCTACAGAAGCAGACCCGTCACATGTTCGTACCCTGAAATCCTTCCAACATGGCCGGCCGCCAATACGGTCTGAGTAAACCAATCACCAACCAGGAGACTTCAGGCTGGAAAAGATGTTTATGTCACGTTACCATGACGCCCGTTCCACCAACCCACAGTGAGATATTTTTCAGATGTCGATCCTAAATTCCCGCTGGAATCTTTTTACTTCCAGAAATCTTCTGGGAATTCTTGTCCACCGAAGTCAGGATGAGCCACAACGCTCTCTCAGGCCCCAACCACAGCTGGAGGTTTCGGGTCATCATGGCGTCCATCCGGTTGATGTCACTTCCTGTTTGACTTCCTGTTGGCGGGAAATGTTACGTGTTAAAGTTTCCTGCTGAAACAAACCTTCAGCTACAGCAGGCGGCGTCTTCACGTCCACCAAACTCCAGGTGTTTACAGGTAAATAGAGGATGGAGGGAGGGCGGGAGCAAAGTCGGAGAGGAAATGACGGTTGCATCGTTTCTGTGGTCGAACTCTGCGAAGGTCAGACCTGACCATGAATCCTGCCTCTGTTCCTGAGCTGCTGGTTGGAGGAGTTTCTTCACCTTCACGTTGCTCAGTCTCCTATATGTTGTGTGTGTGGATTAAACCTTGTTGATCTCAGCTCTTGGTGTTCCTGACTCGTTCATGGTTAATCTGAGGATCCGTTGTCCCTGGCTGATCATTAACCAGGTCATCCCTCCGTGTTTGGATGAATTACATCCGATCCGTCCAACCTGAACCAGAAACCTCCTGAGGTCCGACGAGGACGAGGACGAGGACTGAGCCGTCTTCCTGCAGGTCTTCATCCTGAGGGACACAGGAAGCCTAAAGCTGAAGTTGAGATGTTTTAAAATCTCAACCTTCAGTTTAATAAACGTTATTTTCCTGATGCGGGACGCGGCTCAGGCTTTCTGAAAACCAGGTTCAGTTCCGGGTCACGTGCAGCATAATTCCAGTAAAACAGCAGCACAGTGAGCTTGATGAACTATCCTTTGAGAAAACATTAGAAACAACCTGAATTTACATATTTATTTTATTTGATATTTTTAATGTGTATTTTATCTAGAAAAAATATTAAAAAATAAATGTACATTTTTAATATTTACAATTTTTTTTAGACGTAAACAAATTGATATTTATATCATATATCTGTCAATGTATAAAATTTAATGTAAATTTATGTATATTTTTAAATAAATGGTATGCATTTGAACATTTTTAGTATAGTAGTTTTTATGTATACAATACAATTATTTCAATAAAAGATTTTATCAAAATTGATCAATTTTATTAACTTCAGATACAAAATATTTTCTATTAATTTATTTGGTTTTTATTTACATTTTATTTATTTTAAATTTGAATTATTTACACGTTTAGTGCAACTTACAGATCACAATGGATCTACATAAAAAAATAAATCTAATACTCCAAATATTTCACATTATTATTATAAGCACAAGTCTAGACGCTGTTTTAAATGTACGTACGTGTACATTTCCACGTGTGTGGAAGACGCCTAGTGCTCCCACCACATCAGTAGCGAGACTCTTCTCCTCTGTTGTTCCCCGCAACAGAAAGACCCTCTAGCGGGCTGGTTTTGGGCCCCGGGCCATATGTTTGCCACCCGTGCGGTAAACGCTCTATTTTATGTCTTGTTTCTTTAAGGCCTGCTTGGCTCTGATTGGTCGGAATGCAAAGCGGCAGGTCATTGATGGCAGAAGACGAACCAATCATACGTGCTTAATGGAGACGTTATAAAAAGTCGTAATCGGACCTTTTTCTTCTTAAAATTGTGAAAATGAAAAGTCCCCTGGAATCACAAGTAACAGCTGGAAGTTTTTACTCAAGACGTTTAAATGAAAGAAAACCGTTTTATCGGTTAGGTTCAGAATTTAATTTCAGAGCAGAACCTTTAATAAGTTGTGATTTTATCGAATGATCCTCCTGCCAACTTTAGGCTGGAAGGGCTTTTGCATCAGGACTTGATAAAATCTTTGGTCCTCATCAGGTTCTTTAAAGGCTGCAGAGGAAAGAGGTCTCGGTGTGGTCCAGTTCTGGTCCAGACCTCATCCTGGTTGAAATGCTGCATTGGGACCTTCAGACGCCGCGGACCACACGTCGTAGTAAACGTCCTGTGAGAAATGAAACGTGTTTTATTTACACGGTCAGATTAAAATCTAGCTTTTCCTCATTTATTCATAAAGACGTCGGAGCATTTTTACAGTGACACTGATAAAAAATAATGTAGTAGAAGAAGAATGAACCCGTGATAAAACACAAGTGGTGATTCAGAGGCTGCAGTTCCCATTACAACCAGAAGATGGTGCTAGAATCCAACAGCTTCCTCCTACAGGAAGCAGGAATGTGATTGGATGTTTCAGATGTACTGAGATCACGAGGGCTGATCCAGTGAGGATGATGAAGACATGTCAGGTCTGATAGTGGACCAGGAGCCAGATTTAATCCAGATCAAAGCTGTGTGGATTGGAAATCTTTCTACTATCCAGGACCACGTCATCCAACACTGGATCACTCTGATCCAGATACAGACTTTCCACAATTACCAAATCCAGATAAAAAGTGCTCTAAATGGGACTAAATATGACAATATAAGTTATAAATAATAATAGGATATAAATAAATAGGCTATGTGAAGAACTGCAGATTTCTTCCTCTCATCTTTCAGCTTCTGGTGTAAGAAGCATCATCATCACGTTTCAGCCTCTTTTCTGGGGGCCTGAGGCAGGAACTAGTTCCTGTTCCTCGTTCGACAACAAGACCTTGAATCCCACGCAGACCTTTGAGCTTTCCGCTCCAGTAATGTCCAGCATGTTTTCAGTGTGATCCCCTCTGGAAGGGCTTCTTTGTTTCGCTTCGTCTAAGTTTTCCTATTCTGACTCAATAAAGTCACATTGTTATCTTCTGCTTGGTGACAGCGGCCAGAGTAAATATCTCTCCACTCCGGACGTAAACCCACACCATCTGAGCAGGCTGAGTGGGTTTGGGTCATGGAAAAATCGATTTCAGTGTTTACGCAGCGCTGGTTTCAGGACGGGGTTTGGGATCATTGTCCGGATCCGGTGATGGAAGGTCAGGGTCCTGCAGATGAGGCAGCCAATGACCTACGAGGGCCGGCATTTCACAAGGCAGCACTTCGGTTAAATTACAGTTTCACAAACGGAAGGTGATCAATCGCTGAAGAACAGCTGCTTAGTGGCTTTCTGTTCCAGGTTCAGGTCCACCTCAACTTGCAGAATTCTCATTTTCTTCTCATGAAATTCTCGGGAGAAGTTCTCCCAGATGGGCATCTTTTGGGGTTTTTGCAGAAAGGTGGAGGACAGCAGAGGTGGAGGGTTTTCCTCCATGTCCAGAGGAACGTAGAGCAAAGTTAGACGTACAAATGCCCCAAACAAACATTTACATCTTTAAATCTAAAAAAGTCAGTGAAATCTTCTTCTGTCCCGATGGTCATCGTCAGGTGTATCAGGTCACTAGTCCATCAGGTCTGTCCTATGGTGGTGATCCACCACCTGTATGGACCCGCTCTCTTCTGATCGCTGCCTTTTCTGATTTTAAAGACAATTCCAGGTTCTCCACAAGGTCAATAAAGACACGTAGAATTTAAGTCTTGTCATAATATAAACAAGAGAAACGTAGACTAGATGTTAGTGACTGACCTGAAGCTGAAGGCTGACGGGGGTGGAGGTGGACTGGTCTAGGATGAGGGGGGTGGAGGTGGGCTGGTCTGTGCTCAGGCTGAGGGGGGTGGAGGTGGACTGGTCTAGGCTGAGGGGGGTGGAGGTGGGCTGGTCTGTAGAAAACCGTACCTCTGGTGGGCGCAGTGGTCTCTACACAGAAGCTAGACTATCAGTGTCCTGTTGGTGGTCCTCAGAGCACCTTCCAGTCCGCGGGGTCAGAACTGTCCTCAGTGCATCACTGGCTTCACACGCCGTTTGTTGGTGTGTGTCTTTACCATAGGTGTGTAAACAGAGCAGTCCGACCACAACCTGTCCTCTAATCGCGATGTGTCGGAGATATCAGATCCTTTGAGTGGTGGGACAATAACCCAAAAGCCCAAATCCACAATAAGATCTGGATCCTGACACCTCTCAGACATCCCTGATGATGTTTTTAGGGGAGGCAGACACATGCCCACCTCAGCTCTGTACCAGTTCCGCCAGCCTATCCAAAGCCAGACTAAACACCTGACCATCTACCGCCACCTTCCCCTAGACCAGGGGTCACCGAGTCCGGTCCTCCAGGTCTACCATCCTTATCCTTATCATATAAAACCTGCAGGACCACAAGGCCGTCACACGACTCAAAACTTACGTTCATAAATCCTCGTTCTGCTCCAGATGAACGTCATTGTTCACGTTTGATTTCACCTCATCGACTCATGTTGAGGAAGTACACGCCCACATCCGGCAAACACTTTAACTTAGATTTGTTTGTTTGTAAAATGCAGGTTCAACCGTTAGACTCGCTAAAATAATGTTTTTATGGAGCACAGAAGAAACGACGCATGAACTCGTCCGTTTACAGCTTGTGTGATAAATCTACTTCCCCTCAAATTAACTCGACACAGCCATTAATGTCTAAACTGCCGGCAACAGAAGTAAGTTCACCTCCACGTAAAAATGTCCCAAGTGGGCCCAAAGTGTCCATATTTAGTGAGGTCACCGTTATTCTCCAGCCTGTTGGGCCTGGCTGACCTGAGCTTCACAGGCTGCCCCTGGAATCCTCCTCCACGATGACACGGTGGATATTCGAGACCTTGCGCTCCTCCACCTTCCGTTTGAGGAAGATGCTCACTAGGGTTTCGGTCGGGAGACAAGCTTGGCCAGTCCATCAGCCTCTTTAGCAAGGCACTGGTTGTCTTTGAGGTGGGGTCGTTATCATGCTCTGCTTCAGTAAGTCACAGTAAATGCCAAATTCATGGTTCCTTCTATAAACTGTAGCTCCCAGTGCCAGCAGCACTCACGCAGCCCCAGACCATGACACTAACACCACCATGCTTGACTGTAGGCAAGACACACTCACCTGGTTGCCGCCACACATGCCAGACCCCATCTGATCCAAATAGGTTTATGTTGGTCCCATCAGGCCACAGGACAGGGTTCCAGTAATCCTTGTCCTCAGTCTGCATGTCTTCAGCAAACTGCTTGTGGACTTTCGTGTGAATCATCTTGAGAGGAGGCTTCCTTCTGGGACCACAGCCATGCAGACCCCCCGCCCCTTCAACCTCTGCAGCAACGCAGGCAGCACTCATACGTCTATTTACCCTTAAACCACCTCCGGTACGAAGCTGAGCACGTGCACCCGACTCCGGCGAGGTTCGGTCCTGCTAAACCGCTGAAGCTCAGTTTCGGGGTGCGAGCAGGTTTCTTATCGCCTAGTCCATCTTTATGCAGAGCAACCACTCCTTTTTCAGATCTTCTGAGTTCTTCGCCATGTTGAACTTCCAGTGAGCAGTTTGAGTCTGAGAGGAATAAAATCACATTTAGCAAACCTGCTCCCCATTCACACCTGAGAACTAACGAGTCCACGACATCAGGGAGGGAATCTTCACCTAGCGGCGAGACACTGCTGTTGCCAGCAGTTTGGACATTAATGGCTGTGTGGAGTTATTTGGGGGGAAGTAGATTTATTACACAAGCTGTAAACGGCTTGACACGTTGTGTCATTTCTTCTGTGGTTTCCCATGAAAAGATATTAAATATGTGCAGAAATGTGAGGGGTGTACTCACTTTTGAGAGATACTTGAACACTAATCATCATACAGTGAACACACAGAGATTTCTTCTTTTTTTTTAAATTTATTTTTTAATCACATCTCATCACATAGCAATGTGTGTGTGTGTGTGTGTGCTTGAAGCACGCGGCCTCGGTCAGATGATTCTCCGCCGGGTCAGAGCCTCTTCCTGGGGACGCTATGATGGCCCCGCCTTGTCGCCTCCGCCGTGCCGTCATCACACCACCTCCCACCGGGTGTCGTTGACCAGCCTGTAGTTGCGCTTCCGGTAGTTTTCCACGTGGATCCCCCGTTGTCGCCACACCTCCTCGTACAGGCTGCGAATGACCGGAGGCAGCGGCGCGAACCCGGCGGACGCCGCCAGGTCATTGCAGTAGTCCCACTGTTCCTGTTGTATCTTCATCAGATGGCGATGCGGGACCCCCTGATCCAGCTTCTCCTGCAGCTCCCGCCGGATCTCATCCTCCATCTGAGCCCGGGGCGGCAAAGGGACCGAGCCGTCCAGCACGGCCAGAGCGAACTGGATCTGCAGAGGAAGGAAAGGTCTGTGATGCGGTCGGTGATGACCCGCCTCCACACCTGGACTACTCACCTGGCAGTTGAAGTTGGGGAACGGGCAGATCAACTTGCAGATGCCGATGAAGAAGAGCGAGGGGAAGGCGGGGGGCATCATGAAGCGGTACAGGGGGGAGATGACTTGGTCCTGGATCTCCAGACCCAGCTCCGCTCCATCCAGGTAGGGATAGTTGAAGTTGTAGCCGGTGCAGAATATCAGGACATCGGCCTCACACGTCGAGCCGTCCTGGGACAAACACAGCCGACCAATCAGCTTCCAGTATTTCGTGGAGGGAAACATTTACAGCGCGATGATTGGTCCAGCCAGAAAAAAATGTTTCTACACGATGCGGTAACTGTCACAAGATGCAAAATGTTGCCTTGAGACTTCACAGTGTGATCGAGCAACCCCGTGTTTTAATGTTATCGCTACGCATTTTATTGCGTGTTGTGGGACTGGGACGGACGCCTGATCATGGACTCTAAACAGGGCTCGCTCTGCAGATGGGACTCACCTGAGTCAACTTGCATTTGATTGCAGTCTCCGGATGTCTCTCCTATAAATAAGACACGGGATGTCGAGCAGGAGGAGGCAGGCAGCAGGAGAGAAAAGGACGCGGACAGACGGAGGACGGGCGGACGCCTGGGCCGTGGCCACGGTCGGACCGCTCCAAGACACCGATCTTCCCCTGGCTAAGGTGGCGTTGTGACATCTGGATTCTGGAGGAGGGTATTTGGTCTGGGCGACAGCGGTGGCGGCACGGTGGATCTGGCGGGCTCTCGAGTGGTCACAGGAAGCAACGACGACAGCGGCGTGCAAGCCGGGGCACTGGGATTGTGGACCGGACGGAGTGTGAAGGGCGCGGAAAGTCCGGCGCTGGATTTAGGGTCCTGCAGGACCGCCTCCTGGTTGGAGATCGGTGGCTCAGGGAAAGCCCGGAGCGGTATGCTGGACTGGACTGTCTGGTATCTCGAGGCGGTGGCTGAAGCAGCTGCCGGGTCGGGGACTTTCTTCTTTTCTTATACATTTAGGTTTTTAGGCACTTTCTCTTTATTGTGATTTCTTTTAGTAATAAATACTTTTAAAGTCAATCTGCGCCTCCTGCTGTGTTGGTGTGGCCGGGAATCGGATTGAACTTAACAGTTCAAATTTTCATGAATGATGTCACAGTAACCGCTGGCGACGCTCACCTGGAAGCGAACTCGGCCGTCGTCCTCGACCGCCACCAGCGAGCTGGACTGCTGAATCCCAGGAGGTAGGGGGAAGGTGAAGCGAGGGTAACCATGACTCAGCGTCACCTGCAGAGACAAGATGAGGAACATTTCATCCATCTGAGGGTTCAGAGCTCTTATTCATCCTGTGCTTGACTTCCGCTGCAAAGAGGAAAAAGCCTCTTAGGAGCCACAAAAGCTCAAACTTTCACAGTCTGAAACTACACAACCGTAGTTTAACTGTAATTAAGAATCAGAAATTAGCCCAAAAATCTCCTGATGTTCCACCGGTACACCAGCTACGCGGCGTGCTGGGTTTCCTCCAACACATCCATCGTTGAGAAAGGTTTTACTTTGTTCTCAAACCCCGTCGGAGCGCAGGCTGTCCCAACCCCTCCTAATGGAGAGGAAGGACGTCTGTGGTGCGGCGGGCCCTTCTCACGCTTCAAGAATCACGTTACAGGACTTTCTGCACTCTTTACCGGATCCGGTAATAGAGATGCAGAGTAACAGGAAGCATCCAGAGAGCGAACGTGACGTCCCCGCGGCTTTCTCCGCCATGTTGGGGGAACCCCGCAACCGCTACCATCACCGTCTTCAGGTTTCTCACCAGTAAAACGTCCTCGCCGCGGGAAGCTCGCTAGGACGAGACGGAATGAGGTTCAGGTTTAGGTGTTACCCTGGTATGGGTCTAACTACTCATCATTAACTGTTTTACAAGCAGACGATGGAAAGCTGCCAGTCTACAAACTGCTGCAGCATCAGACTGGGTTTCAGCCAGTGAAACCAGTAAGCAGTCCTGCATGTGTGACAGAACCAGACTGGGACGGAGAACAAGCATCCAGCCCGGTTCTCACCACATGCAGCTCCATCCAGATGTAGAACCCTGCAGCAGGAAGCCTTTCTGCTGGACTCTCAGGTGCACCACCTCACCTCTTCTCTCGTCATCCCTCATCCAGCTCAGGGATCCTCAAAGCCCGCTGCAGACATTCAATGTTTCCCTGCTTCCACACACCTGATTAAAACTCACAGCTTCTCAGCAAACATGTGTAGAGCTGTTTAATTTGAATCAGGTGTGTTGCAGCAGGAAAACATCTAAGACCTGCAGGATGGGGCCTTGAGGACCAGGGTTGGGGGACCTCTAGCTGATCTAGCTGACACCTTGGAAATGCAGCCATCTTTATTCTGCTACATAAACTGTCCTTTATATCCAACCCACGCTCAGCCAGAAGCAAATCAGCTGGAGACATTCCTGCACACGTCCACCGGCCTCTGGGACGTGTCTAATGGTCTCTGGGACCGTCCGCCGGTCTCTGGGACGTGTCCAGCGGTCTCTGGGACTGTCCGCCGGTCTCTGGGACGTGTCCACCGGCCTCTGGGACGT
>JBAMHW010000017.1:30606397-30618108 GCA_037177495.1 Rhadinocentrus ornatus | reverse complement strand
ATTGTCAATCAGTGTTGCTTCCTAAGTGGACAGTTTGATTTTACAGAAGTGTGATTGACTTGGAGTTACATTGTGTTCCCTTTATATTTTTGAGCAGTGTATATAGTAATCCTAATGCATGTGTTAGAACAAATTTTCCAACTTCTCCAAGCTTCAGTCTGCAGAGGGGCACTAGACAGAGCTGTTCACTCTAGCCCTCACTTTTTGCAATCTTTATGTAACCCTTAGCAGCTAGTATTAGGTAATATAAAGAAATTAAACTTGGAAAAGCTCTGCTCTGCAGACGCAACAGTCACAGAAGAGTGTGTGCTAACCATAAAAAATAACCCAAAGATTTGGTTACACCTCACAGATCTCATTTTGAGAGAGGTATGTGAGCATCTCAACTGGGGTCATCTACTTTGGGGAGTTCTGGAAGGCTCTCCATCTCTGTAGCTAATGCACTGCCATCAATATCACCCCTCTCGCCAAAGTTGAGTTTGTCTCTAAGAAGTTTACACTGATCCCTCCCTGTCTGTGCAAGCTGGCAAAAGTTGTGAAGAATGCCAAAATGTCTTCTGACATCCTCGAGGGACTGAAAACGGTTCTCCAAAGACCAAATGCTGCAGTCTACCACTGTATAAAAAAAAAAAAAGAAACATCGACTGGGTCGCTTTTTGAATTAAAAGATTGTTTTGATTCCAAAAAAGCAAACCAGAATTTTTAAATTTTCACTCAAATTAACGAGTCACTGTGCAGAACTTGATTGGCTGTAAGATCCATATAATTTGATGCAGGTGTGTTAAAGCAGGGATACATGGAAAATCTGCTGGATTGCGGCCCTCGTAAGACCGAATGGGAGAACCCTGCTGTAGGGAATGGCTTTTTTGTGCGCTGACTCAACCGCTTCATCTAGGAATCACGCAGCTGAACGCCTGGACTCAACAATTATTACCAGAGAACGTATCCTCATTTGTTTGTGTCTATTCTAAACTCACTCTAAACTACAAACTGTAATCCACAATCTGTCAAATAAAAAAAATAATAAAAAAATAATTTACTCAATGTTTTATTCAGATATGTTTTAGTGCATGGTAATAAAAATATATTAAAAATGTATAAAAAAAATGTTTAAATGTCACAGTAACTTCTCTTTACAAAGGATCTTTACAGTTATTGTAATAGTGGCATTAAAACTAAACAGATAGGTAGATAGATATATACTTTATCAATCCAAAGGGAAATTCAAGTGTGCAGCAGCTACATAAATAAACAACTAAAAGGCATGTTAGAATAAAAACCTCACAAAAACAAGATATAATGGCACAAACCTGCATGTTATAGTGTGGTAAAAAACAATCATCTAATGTAAACAGATAAAAGATTTATCTCTACGGATCTGAACTGAAGGGAAAGGTAGGTAGGTACATCTTGTATTTGTAATCTGGGTGGGGGGATTGCAGTCTACCTCATTTGAAAATCAATGGGTCAGTAAGTGGGGTGATTAACTTTGGTAGAGTATACCCTGACGTTCCGTACGCTGGCAGCAGCTAGCTGATGGAACAAAACTGCCTTACTCACCCAGTTTAGAATTAGCCTGGAACCAGCTACCCCAACCAAATCCCGTGACTCCACTCTCTCTGGGTGCTACCACAGTCGAAAGCCCTGACAGTAATTCATTCCAGCACATTTCACCAGAGTATGAACATTGCAGAGATGTCTTCTGTCAACGCAAAGCAGCCCGGTAACCCCCACATCGTTCTTGGGATTGCTTCATCGATCTCATTCCAGGAGGAAAACTGGTGGTCGGATTTACCCGCTCTCCATTCCAGAAAATAAACCAATGGTGAGTTTTGTCTCAGAAGCGTTGGCGCAGAGGTACATGTAACCTTCCATTTCTCCAGTAGCCTTTAGTTTCTTTATTGTAGGAAAAAAACATGGTGGACTGAGACCAGGCATCGATTGTCGAGCCCTCAGTGACATTACGGTCAAGTTTAAATATCCTCTTCCATTGGTACCCGCAGCACTGGAACAACTTTGTGGAGCCAGATTCTTTTCCAAACTGGACCTACGCAGCGCGTTTAATCTTAATTGGATCCGGAAAGGTGATGAATGAAAGACCTCCTCCATTACACCTACTAGTCATTACGAAAACCTAGTCATGACATACAATCTAACTAATGCCCCCTCCATCTTCCAAGGATTTATGAATGAAATCTTCCGAGACATGCTTAATAACTTCCTTTTGGTTTACATCGATGATATACTCATTTAGTCCTGTGATCTCCTATCTCATGTCCACCACGTTAAGCTAGTACTCGAACGCCTCAGAGTACATCATCTCTTTCTGAAGACAGAGAAGTTTTCATTCCATTAGTCAACAATCGACTTTCTGGGGTGCATCGAAGTACCTGACAGTGTTGAAATGGATCAAAAGAAGGTGCAAACAATACTAGACTGGCCGAAACCCATTACCATCAAAGCTCTCCAGCGTTTCTTAGGCTTTGCTAACTTCTACAGGCACTTTATTCGTGGATATAGCACTCTGGCTACTTCCCTCTCTGCCATGCTCAAAAACAAACCTCATCATCTCTCCTGGACTTCGGAGGGCTTTCACATCCCTGCAACACGCCTTTACCTCTGCACCCATTTTGCAACATCTGGATCCTAACCTCCCCTTCTACGTCAAAGTGTATGCTTCCACCACCGGTCTGGGAGCCGTTCTTTCCCAAAAGGCTGACAGCTCTCCTCAC
This sequence comes from Rhadinocentrus ornatus, assembly GCA_037177495.1. Taxonomy (NCBI): domain Eukaryota; kingdom Metazoa; phylum Chordata; class Actinopteri; order Atheriniformes; family Melanotaeniidae; genus Rhadinocentrus; species Rhadinocentrus ornatus. The sequence continues at coordinate 30,615,376 of JBAMHW010000017.1, read as the reverse complement.
TTCCGGCCCTGTGCCTATTTCTCCAAGAAACTCAGCCCAGTGGAGGAAAAACTATGACGTTGGCAATCTTGAGCTTCTAGCCATCAAATTACCCTAGGAAAAATGGAGACACTGGTTAGAGAGTGCACAGCATCCCTTCACGGTTCTACCTACGAGAAGCTTGCTGACTGAATTCACGCCAAGCCAGGTGGGCTTTGTTCTTTACCCGTTTTAACTTCCCTATTACTTATATCCCAGATTCAATGACCTGCCAGGCTGATAGGCATCATGGATCCATGACCAAACTGAGGATGCAGAGGAACCAGAGCTCATTTTACCAGCGAAGATCACAGTAGGGGCTATCCAATGGGCTTTGGACAAGCAGATTCTGGGGGGTTTGACAGATCATCCTGCACCACCTGAAACTCCCCTGGGTCATCTCTTCGGTCTCCCAAATCTATAAGTGTCCCTCATAGAGGCGGCAAATGCTAGTCCGGGCACTGTTCACCCTGGTTCTCAAGCTACGTTGGCATTATTGCAACCTCGCTACTGGTGGTCCGGTATGTCAGCTCAGGTCCGGCAGTTCGTCGCCGGTTGTGCTGCCTGCACCTAAACAAAGAGTCCCCGACACCTTCCGGAGGCAAAACTGCAACCATTGCCGGTCCCACAACACCCCAGGTCCCACCTGGGAGTAGATTACCTCACAGATCTTCCCGCTTCCCAAGGTAAAACCTGCATATTGGTTGCTGTGGATAGATTCTCCATAGCATGCAAGCTAATCCCTTTTCCCAGTGTCCCCACAGCCGCTGACATCGCCAGAGGTATCTTTGAGCAGGTGTTCCGCAATTTTGGCCATAAATTTCCAGGTTTTGACCACCTTCCTTCGTTTGCTGGGAGTCACTGTGAGTCTATCATCTGGCTATCATCCACAGACTAACAGACAGGCAGAACGCAAAATCCAAGAGGTGAGCCGCTTCCTTAGAACCTTCTGTTATGAGCAGCAGATGTTCCTCCTCCTCTTCCTCTCCCTCTGGAAACGGAGGATGGGTCAGTGTACGCCATCCGGGTCATCCTGGACTCGAGACGGCGGCGTGAGCTCTTGGAATACCTGGTCGACTGGGAAGGTCACGATCCTGATGAACAGTCGTGGGTTCCTCAAGGTGACATCCTGGACCCCTTCATGCTGAGAGACTTCCACATACAACATCCCAGTTGGCCTCAAACCCGCCCCGGCTCCATCGTCGCCCCGGTCTGGCTCCTGGAGGGGGAGTACTGTCACACCGGCACCAGACTCTGCCATGACCACGCCCACTCCTGCCATGTCTCACCGAAGTCATTCCCCTGAGTAATAATGATCCACACCTGTTGCCAATCTCCCTCTGGACTTCTTATATACCAGCTACACATTCACTCCCCGTTGGACTGCGTTTGGACACAGATGGACTTTCCTCCTTCCCCTTCCTGGTCTCGACTCCCCTGGCTGATCACAGAACTCCAGTGCTTCCGTATCCCAGCTCGTACTAGTAGGACGATTACAGAATCCACTTGTGTTAATAAATCCTGGTCTAACTGCAATCTGTCTCTGTGAGGTCCATTCATAACAAGTTCTTACTTGGAGTTTTTTTTACTTTTTCAGTTTGTTTTTCTCTTTTTGATCTTTGATTTTGATAACTGGTTAACTTAGGCTGACAAACTTTTCAGAACCAGTTTTACAGAGTTGTCCCTTTTGGGATTATCAAAGCTGGACTCTCTTTTGATTTTTGCCATACCATCGCAAAAAATTCCCTGTGCACCATCTGTGGCACCACTGAACCATCACGCGGGAGAGACTGCATCAGCAGAACTGCCTGAGCCAAACCTTCTGACCAACACTCGATTAGCCTTCTGGTCTTCGCCGGAATCCAAACCACTTGTATCAACTTCCTAATAATTCCCCTTTTTAGACTTCAGAATCTTCTTAAACATTAGTCTAATTAACACCACAGTTTAAATTAACTTCTATTTCCCTTTCTTACACACACTTATTTTTTCTTACACATTTTACATAGCCTTTAAATAATATTCTGGTTTGAACATCATATTTGCATTTTAACATGTTTGATTAATGTTTTTTTTTTTTGTTTGTTTGTTTAATCCTTTGTAAATCTAAATTTTCCCTGTCAAAATGCCTTTTTAGACTAGTAATAAATATTTCATATTTATTCTAATTAATCTGGTTTTGTGAATTTTCTCCTTTGAATCATGTTATATGTCCCTTCAAATTTGAATTCACTTCATTAGCATCCTGAGACTGATTTATAACCAATTGATTTGACTAGCTTGAATTAATTATTTTATTCAGTTTATTAATTTAGTACTCTAATGGTGTCCACACTACTATTTGATTAATATTAAAGCTATAGTGTGGTGTTACCCAAAGTATAATCAATATTAATGATTAATAAATCATAATTTTATGTAAATATTAGAATTTAATGTTTTTATCTAAACATTTTCATTCATTCAAAAACAGCTTTTTCCCCTGGACAATAACCATATTGAACTTTAAAATGTGAATCTCCCCATGTGCAATACACTAATAGACATTCATAGAGATATTTTGTAGATATATTTATTCGTATTTAATTACTTTTCTAAATCCGTGCAATATCGTACTGCAATGTAAATACACATATACATATATATTTATTGTTTTTCTATCAGGACTACGCACCCCATCTCCCATTTTGTATGTGCCTTTGTTCTATTTTATTTTGCTTTATTTATTTTTTTAAATTCGATCCTGCACTGTTTTGGTGATGGCTTAATCTTGTTGTACCGTTGTATAATGACAATGAAGGCATTCTATTCTATTCTATTCTATTTTTATGTTTAATAACATTAAACATAGATCACTACAAGCGACAAGTTAATTTTCAAGCCAAAGATGGAAAAACAACCATTCACAAGCATTGGCATTCTTTCTATTGTCAGTTCCATTTACGACCCATTAGGATTTCTCTCACTATTCATTTATTTCCAAAAATCATGTTGCAGGAAATGTGCTGGCAGAAGATGTCCTGGGATGATCTAGTACCACAGACATTTCTTCAGCAGTGGAACAAATGGCTGCAGGATTTGAAGCAAGTAGAGAGTCTTACAGTTGATCGCTGTATTAAACTCAATGATCTCAGAGGACCTCTACAGGTACAGCTGCATCACTTTGCTGATGCCAGGAATCATGGTTATGGCACAGTGTCTTGCCTGAGGTTGGAGGACAAGGATCAGAAAGTACATCTTGCTTTTATGATGGGGAAAGCAAGAGTTGCTCCTTTGAAGCAGACAATTCCACGCCTTGAACTTACTGCTGCCATGCTAGCTGTTAAAGTCAACAAATTTTTTCAGAAGCCAAAGAAGGATTTGCCCAAACATTTTGTTCTGCACCCAATTTCCTCAGAAGATTCAGAGGTCAAACAGGACGTCATTGTAACAGCTGGTTGCAGGGTTCATTGTAGGAGACATGCTCCCTCTGTCGATTGTTGAATCGCCCAGGTTTAGAAAAATACTAGATAAAATTATTATGATAAGTGTTTCCATTTCTTCCCACACACAATGATGTTGTTCTTGTGGTTTTAAAGCCATTTTGTTTACAATATACAGTAAACACTATGCAGACAGGGAGTGGTGATTGTCCATGTCTACACGGTGAATTATGGTTGTAGGGGTGAAGATGGTATGGAACCCTCGAAACAGGTAAAGCATTATGTACAGCGAAATAATCTTCATAGTCAGATCGTTGAGCTTTGAATTTCTTTTACTTGGTAATTGCTCACCAACAGCAGGGTGGTTCACAGACAGCATTAGTACAGTTGATCTTAGCAGGATCAGTGATTCCTCCTGCTTTTCATCTGTCCTCTCCCTGTCACACCCTTACATAGACCCCAAATAATTGTTGATTAAACCATCTCACAAAACAATGGTGTCCCTCACATTTCTAAGTTCAGATAAACTACTATTTACAACATTGCTTTCCTGAAATCTTTTACAAACTACATACATTTTGACTAACTAAACATAACACATAACATAAAAGCAAAAGTAACGTTCACAGAAAACAAAACTAAACAAAACCCCTTTCACTCCCATCCCTCTCTACTCTGCCCCCTTGGTTCAGCCCAATCAGGCGCTTATTGGCCAATCTCCCGCAGCTTGGGTCCTTAGACTGCCCTCATGTGTGCACTCCATGAAGCCACGCCCAGCCAGACCTCAGAGACAGAGATGTTAGTGGCTTTTCCCCAAAATAAATCACAACTACAACTTAAGCAAAAAAGCAAACTATGTCACAATATGTTGAACACAATCACCTTAGTGAGGGGGCTGTCACGCCACACCCTCACAATGGTCAAGTAAAGTAATAAGTAGTGGCGTTACTTTTCAAATGCAGTAACGAGTAAAGTAATTTCATTACAATTTACAGAAGTAATGAGTAATGAGTAACTAGTAACTAATTACTTTTTTAGAGTAACTACCCCAACACTGCTGATGACTTTTTACTATTTAGTGATGATCAGTAACTGAGAGGCTGTTCCAGCTGCAGACGTGCACAACAAACAGGCTGGGTGTTCTGGTGAAGCTGGCTGTGATGCTCAGAGAGCGTTGCCTGGATCTTTGAGATGAAAACTGTTTTTAAATGTTCCATGAAAGTCCGCTCAAGATCACAACTAAAATTCCAACATTCCCCAAAACACCGTTTCACTTTCTCCTTTCCTGTCCACTGCAGCCGCTGCTCCTGGAGCAAAACACGTTGCTCTCGGATTGGAGAGAATATTTGAGACGTCTTTTAATCCTATCATCATAAAAGTCACTTGTAAGGACAAATACACAGGAAAAATAAATAAATTCAACTACTTAGTGGTTATTTTATTTGATTAATCAATTGATCACTCATTGTCAAATACCAGCGGTCAGGACATGGTTGACTGACTGACTGAATGCAGTGACCCTTTTCTGGCTACATATATCAGCTGTTTCCCGGTCCGCCTTTGCATGTTAATTGTGCCCTGTGGGAATCAAACTCTGTCAGAGTGTGAGTTGCTCCTGCAATGACTGCACCACATCTTCTGTCTGCAAGCTTTTGCTCTGTGACCTTTTTGTAACACACTTAAAACATACCATATTGGCATCACTCTTTGCTTTGTGTTCTTGATCTATTGTCCTTTTGCCCGGCTCTTGCAACGGTCTGTATTACATTGTCACTGGATTCAGCTGCGGTAAACTGTTCTGTTTCTTCAATATTGTCCTTACTGTGCATCACATGTATTGCAAATGGTTTAAAACTTTCAGGCAATCCTTTTAAAGCCATAACAATTAGTAAGCCATCGCTTAATGTCTCACCCAAGTTGCGTAGAGTCATTGTGGCGGTCTCTACTCTTATAATGTGGTCTGTAACCGTCTGTAACCGTCTCATCGCTCATCGCTGAAGGGATGTCAGCGTGGTACACAGATTGATAATGCAGAGCTTCCCCTTTCCAACGTGGTATTCCCTCACTATCTTTTGTGCCTTTCGGGGTCATCTCTCATAATTAATGAGAGGCTTTTATTGTCCAAAAGTTGAATTAATTTGGAAAATGCATTTTTCTTACCATCTGCCGTTACTTAGGAATCACCGTTGGGTTCCCTCAGAACGGTGTTCTTTAGTCCTAATAAGTGCAAATGTCCGAGCACTTTAGTTTCCCAAAGCTCATACTTGCTCTCATCTCTGTCAAACATGCATTAACATCTCTGGTGTGAATTCCAATTTAACCTCATTAGACATTTTGGTGTTATGTCCCCAACCATTCTTTGGTATTTGTAAAAATCAAAAAGTAAAATGAACACAGGGCAAACATTGTACAAACATTGTACAACCAACTATACTATAATCTATAACCAGGACTCTATTCCTGAGTTTTCAGCCCCATACACCTAAAAACTTCCAAATAGGTGTTGACTGTTTCACTTTGAGGGTAAACAGCGATGTTGAACTGTAAATATTAGCCGACAGGTGACTAACTACAGCATTAACCTTTAACTCCTACGCTATCATAGAAAAACATTTGTCTTTTCATAAACACAATTCTTTTGCTATAAATTGAATCATACCTCAATCTCGGGTATTTTCTGGGAAACCGGGAACCAAAATGAATGATTGACTTAATATAAGGTCCATTACCTGAAAACCTCTAGTTGCCATTAAAGATGTGAGACCACTCCAGCAGGAGTCATGCCGTACTGGAGACCCCTTGTGCGTCCATCCTGGTAGAGCCTCACTGGCTGATTTTTGCAGAGCATTTGCCCTGTATTTTAGCTGCTCTTACCACTGATTTCTTATCTCTGAAGTTCTGAAACTCAGCTTTTAGGGTGGTAATATGTTCTGTGTTTTTGGCCCAACTCTATGTGCCCTATCCAAGGTTAGTTTTGTGCACCCTGATGCCATCTCCAAGGCATCTGGCAGCCAATTCTCCAGAAAGGCTCATTAATCGTTACCTTCCGCACCCTCTGGTAAATTGGCAAGCCTTAGATTGAAGCACCTTGATCTCGTCACCATCAGTTTGTTTTGTTTTCTTTATTTTATATTGAAACCGCCATTGTGGGCGTAAGTACCTATTTGTTTAGGACTCCCTAAGTTCTGTTTGTGTTATTTTTATTACATATGAGCTTAAGTTTGTTGGATTTTGTTTTATTTCTCCATTATAGATTTCCCAGGATATGTTTTTGTTGACCCGTTGTTTTTTCTTTTGTATGAATCATGTAAATAAATTTGAGTTCTGCTTTGATCCAACCTGTGTTACTTACATTTCACCCCTAGACATTTAATGTATGTAACAGTATACAGACTAGTATCCTCTCTATCTGCTCAATGTAGTTCTTAAAACATTTTGTTGGCATGTGTTTAAGTCCTAAAACACACAACAGATGAGTCAAAACAAGTTTTTTTTTCCAGAAGTAACTTACCCAGCTCGTTTCGCCATAGCTGACAAGAGGTCCAGCAAGGTCTCCCAGCCCTTCACTGTGAAACTACTTTTACAAATACTAATAAATAAAGTCCTCTCTCTGCTCCTCTCTCTCTCTTTGTACTGTAGACCAAAGGCCAATAACCAAACAATGTGTTTTATATCTAATAAGAGATATAAACACTGATACACTGATCCAACTTTGAGCACCTTATCACTTATTCTTCATAGACACACCATTTGATCTTAAATGGTAAATGGACGTGTACTAATATGGCTATATATATCTCTTACCTGAACCTGGCTCTTTAAAAAAACAATCTTATGTCCATGAAAAGGCTGTCTGTCTGTATACACACACAAAATAGTTATGATGTTAAAGGACATCCAGTCAGTTAGCTAGTCAGTGGCACCTTGGCTTAAATATGAACACATGCACATACATAACAGCTAGCTTTTCTGTTTCCAGTTCATAGAGAGGACAGTGGTACTGACCACTTGTAACGTTTCTTATTTAGAAAAAACGTTGGCTAACTCCTACCTAATAACATAAAGAGTATGTAAAATAAATATTAAATCATAAATAAACGTACACTTAATTGACAAAATCTCTTGTACAAATGGCTTTCCTGAGAGTGAAATTATTAACAGCAACCACAAACATAAAACAACTTAAAAAGAATTGTGCATGATATGCAATAGTCTTTACCCTACACACCCCTCACTAAAAGTTCTTAATACTCCCAGTTTAGGAGCTGCTAATTGTAATAGAGGAAACAGAGACGCTCTGCAGTTTCCCCAGTCAGCCTGTTTTTTTAAATTTTTTCTTTTATATTTGGCTGACCTCATTGAATACCCTCTCACTTGGAACAGAGGAGAGGGGTGGACTGGGAAATTTTCTGGTGAGTGGTGCCAGGATGTGCAAGTAGGATGCATTTTGTTTTCACCATTTAAACGGCTGGCCCATCTGTCCGTCGATCAACAGCTCCCGTTGGTAAGAGCCCAACTGCTGATTGAACTGCTGATCCTCCCTGTCTGTCTCCTCAGAGGTTGGTCCGTGAGCCCCCAGAGGGTTGGCATACAACTTTTCAAGCATGTCAGATGGACATTCCTCTTCGTCTTCCTCCTTGTCTTCCTCCTCTTCTTCTTTTTAATTTTTGCCTTAACCTTCTGAGGAAGCCGTTTTCCGGTAGTCAACCTCAGTCAGAGGGGCCTGCTGTTCCTTTATGACGTCGTTTGCATTGCTCAGTCCAGGGACCACCAACTCCAGATCTCTTGAGTAATTGTCACGCAGGTTTTTTATATGTCCATGCTGCAGCACACCTGACTCAAATAATCAGTTGTAAAGAGGCTGGAGCAGACCTTCACAAAAAGTTGTGCTGTTGGGGAACAATTTAATTTGAACCAGGTATATTGCAGCAGGGACACAGCAAAAACCTGCAGGACACTGACTTAAGAGGTCTGAAGTTGGGGATCCCTGGCTCAGTGTGCCTGATGTCAAGGCATGACCCCTGTAATGAGGATCTTCCATTGTTGCAAGGACCAAGCATTTGGTCTTCTCTGCTTTTTTTAACCCTGCCGTTAAACTGTCCAGCATAGTGTTGCAAGTGTCTTGATGGCCGTGGCTTCAGCAGCCTCGACTTCAAGTAGCATTTTTAGGATGGTGAAGGAGGGAATTATGCACAATATTGATGAGTCTGATATGCTCATCAAGAGTCCACTCTTCTGCTGTTAACAGTAATATCTTTCCACGCTTCTGCTCCAGCATGCTCTCCAACATGTGAAGAGTGGAGTTCCAGCGTGTTGGCATCAAATGGAAAATTCTGTGCTGGGGGGAGGTCAAGATCTTTCTGAATGTCCATCAAACACTGTTTGGCCAGTTCAGAATGGTTAAAATGGGTAACAGAGGACTTGTCCTTCATTATAAGGTGGCTCGGGGGGAACCAGGGAATGGAGAGTGGTCAGATCGGGATACACAGCCAGAATTGATTGACAGACATCAGCTCAGCTCACTGCCAAGATGCAAAGC
>JBAMHW010000017.1:30580912-30606297 GCA_037177495.1 Rhadinocentrus ornatus | reverse complement strand
CAAAAACTGATGGATAAAACCAATAATGAAGAACATGACACAGAAACACAGGATGAGAATGTTGGACATCCAGCAGTTTGTGTTTATTCTTTTTGGTATTCACGATTAGTGGATTTTTGTGTTGTTTTTTACTTTGTGTTGTGGAGTCAAACAGGTAGTGATTATTCTTTTAACCAATCAAAGGATATCAACTTTACCCTTTTCAGGTTGGATCTGTAAAGTTGGGACCTCAAAAGAAGGGTCCAAATAAGTAGGAGGGCTCAGATATTCTGGTGCCGTGTTTTGCCTTTGGAAATGCAAAAAAAAAAAAAAATGCTTGCCAACCCTTCCTATACTGAGCTTGTTACATACTCTTTGTTCTTGAGGCCACCAGGATTGAGAGATATCGGTGTATCACATTCACTTTGCAGCTCCAGACTTAGACTGAATGACAAATTTGTCTAATAATGTTACAAACCTAATGAAATTAATTTACTTACAGGTTGTTGAACCCAGTTCCATTTACTAAACCACTGTGTTCACACCAGCATCCGTCTTAAAAATATATCTACTCACCATTAAGAGCCTACTGCTGTGCAGAAGGTTAGGAAGCAGTCTGCTGTCTCCAAACAGATCTCAGAAATTTTAAGATGTTTCCAAAAATACGCATTTGAAACTTAAGTCTTGCATGCAGTTTTTGCTTTGCAACGGACGTGCAGGTTAATGCGGAGAGAGGGAAGGTAAAAACCATTGTGGGTCCCTGAGCATAGCCCTTAACCCCCGACTGCTCTCTGGACGCCGGAATCTGGCAGCCCACTGCTCCTAGCAACTAGGATGGGTTAAATGCAGAATAAGATTTTCCCCACTGTGGGACTAATAAAGGATGATAAAAAAAAAAAAAAAAGTCTGAACCCCGCTTAGGCATGACCTGTCGTATAAGCAGCAAGAAGATAGATGGATGGATGGATGACATGGTAATTCGGTGTCTAATTATTTTATCATTTTCAAAATGTATTTTACTATAATTTTTTTAGCATTTCTTTCAAGCATTCAGAGTGTTCATGAGTTGTATTGATATTGCCCTTGCAATAATGATATTATACAGTCAATTGGGATTTAATCTTTTAGGGTGGTGTCCTTTTTAATGTCGATATCAATGAAAAACTAATATCGTTTAGACAGGAAATCTTTGGTATCGCTCATCGCTATAAGACTGCTAATCTGCTCTACCACGAGATACTAAAGACTGCACTGATGTTTGCCGATCTAACTCTTTAACTTTTTATTAACGCTTTATTACAGTACAGTACAGTCTCAGTATGCTCCACATACCCAGACATGAAAACTATTTTATTCTTATGTCTATTGTTTAATTGAGTTTAAACACAAAATGAGTCACTGAAGAGAATTTGGTTGTGCAATGAGTTTTATTATGGTTTTCTATACTGTGGCAATAGCTGATCATTTAAGAACAGGCAGCAATGAATCTTAAAACGTCCATTTCCAAAGTAGTACACGAAGTTAGAAATACATTCCCATTGCTGGCAAGATTTACATGTACTTCTACACTTAGTATGTGTGAAAACACAAGACTCCACTACAGAGGCTACAGATTTAAAACAAAAATTCCACAGAGGAAGAAAAGGATCAAATGACAAAGAGCTCATGCACATGTATTTTGCATTAGTATGTATGAAAATGGTGCCACCCACACAGCTAGCACACCGAAAAAGCAGTTTCTTTGATTAGATAGACAACACTTGAATTTCCAGTGTGATAAAAGTTATTTATTTACTACACAAAATACACTATCACTGGACCACACAACAACTGCCTAAGGGCTTATGCACTCTTACTATTAATATAATCACACACAAAGGCCAACATTAGGTTAGGATAACAATACATCATTAAAACATAAACTTAGCATTTAAGTCGCACAACTGCTTGGTCCTGTGAGTTTGGTTTGGCTGGCTGGTTTAGACTCATATGAAGACTCAAAAAATATTTAGCATTAAGAGGAATAAGCGTTGAACTGGATTTACTGCAGCAAAAAAAAAAACAAGTAAAAATGTGGAGGTAGATGCGCAATAAAAAGGAATGACAAGGAAAGCCGTAAAGGTGTGTAAAACTTTTTGCAGTAAACGGGAGGCTTAAAAGATTTTCATGTCAAATTGTGGGGTTTCTTGTGGCTTGGGTTGTGGTTAGAGAAGTTGAGTTTAATAGTGATATAGATTATTTTGAACCTTAAGTGTCGCATCATCTTTAATCTCTTACAGCACTTATCTCTGGTTAACGTTTTCTCTTCCCAACTTCCTGAAACTGTAAAAGTATAACAAAATATTTTACACCTAGTGAGGAAAAAAGGAATGTTGGTGTATAAATGCTGCTCAAATTTTTAATATAACCCATGAAATTTGAAAGATCATAAGGTCATAACAAGAAATAACATCAGTAGCTCCTGGTTGCAACACTTCACATTTTCAAGGCAAAAGAAACCAATTAACATTGGTCTTGTTTCAAAAGGTACAACTGAAGCAAAACCAGTATCAAAAATAAATCTGAACCAGAAAAAAAAACATGCAAAACAAAATAAGGGGGGGAAGAACTGCTGTTTGGAGATGGGGGATATTTTCCCTTCCTCTCTTGGGACAGTTTCACCATCAGTCAAAACATTAAGACACTCAGTTAAGGATGGAATAGTTGACGTGTTTTTACTGGGAGGTAAACATAAACATGGAGTGGAATTCAAGGATTTAATAACACTATTCAATGGCAAGTAAAATAAAAAAGGAACCATAACAAGCTGTTCTCATAGTAACTTTGTATTAACTGACATTTACCCTGCTGATATCTCAGAGGAAAACACACTCAATGTTTCAGATTATTAATTATCCATTATTTGCTGTTTGGTGTCTCTTGCTCTGGGAGTTAGCTGCAGATACACAACATGAAGAAGCAATGATGTTTGTTGAAGCAGAGATGCCGTCTGGCAGGACAGGTCAGTTCTTCAGTATAGAGTCATACATCTGGTAGACGTACTGAGACACTTCAGGGGCCCGACACTTAAGAGAAAGCTGTGGAATCACAGACAACACTTGAAAACAATCAGGATTTCCATCGAAATGTGTAGTAAAGTGAAGCCAAATGATCAGAAAATCAGCTAAACAAGAATATTTCCATTTAGTAAGCAGAATAAACCTTTATGTTAAGTCTGTAAAGTCAAGTTTGGCTACAGAACATATCTACTTGAGATATTTCAACTATTTATATCAAACTTTTAAAAGAGAACTGGTAACAGCTTTGTGAACATTCAGAAGCCACATGATTTGTGTATCAATATTTATTTGTTGAACCAGTTGTAATTGCACGTAGTAACAACGTATCAGGTCTTCCGGTTTCTCTGCTGTGTTGGTGAAAGAATTTACCCAGCAGTGATTTTGGTTAGTTTTATGGCATCTGTGTTAATCAGATTCCAACTGACATGTTCACATGGACACCTGATAAAAAGATCTGATCAGCTGTGTGTTTCCACGATGGAAAGATTTAATTTTATTGTGAATACTTTTGACATGTGCAATGTGGACTAATTCAGAAGAAGGAGAAGACGAAGAAGAAAGTTTTCTCTTGGAGGAATATGTTTATTGCAGGCGTGTTTTGATTTACTAATGCTCCTTTTAATGAGCCTGCACATTCAACAGTTTCTAGGCCTACTTTTACTGTGTTTTAACTGGGGATGAAATATTTCAGTTTCCAACAAAAATATTTTATCTGCCATGGTCCAGCTCTATTTTCTCCCACTAAATCTTTCCTGAAACTCATCACGTCACCTTAAACTCATGTGAGTCAAGCCTGTGTAGAAACAACATACACTAAAGAAACCATCAGAATGAGTATCTATCCTGTTCGAGGCCTATCTTTTTTCCTGTTTTTTCCTGTTAATCAAATTGTGAATGTTTTAAACTTAGGATGGGCATTTCAGTTGACTTTGAAAATCACTTAATCTGGCTAATAAAAACAGATTAGTTGTGACGTCATTAGTGAAGTCACCTTTGCTGAAATAAAAAAATTACTTTTTCTCCAGGGAGAAATTGTAAAATGCATGCAAAACGCTAACTGTATGATGAAGACTTGAGTGGGCTTGATTGTACAGTAGGTAAATGAGGAAGGGAGTCAGAGAAAGGGGGTAACATGCAGCAAAGGCCTGTATTCAAAACAGTGCCAGGTGCATCGAGAAGCTGCCCTACCAAGTGAGCTAAACACCCACCCACAGGAATGTTCAGTTAAAAAAAAAACAGCCAACATGTTTTTGCTCCTGCAGTGCAACATTTTTATGACAGTTTAGTAACTGTACTGCTTCCGCCTCCAGACTGCGGCCAAAGCTAGCTGCAGCTTCAGAGTTAATCTCCTTCACTTTACACAGCAGACACAAGATTCTGCATTCAACCAGAAGAGCTGATATTGCTTAAGTTTGTAGCAAAAACTGATCATTCACCACTAAATATGCAGTTTCTCACAGCTAAGTTTCTCCGTTCCAACAGCATGCTCACACATGTGCTGCATGTCAGACAGAGGGTCAAACTTGTGGATGGTGTGTGTTTCTCTCTCTCTCTTTGGTGTTCCATCACTTTGTCAGCAGTCACTATAAAAGGGTCAGACTGTTCTTATAATACAGCACTGTAAACTGTTCATGTCTCTGCGTAATGGAACAACTTTCTAATAAAACTATAAAAACAGTCGGTTGTTCAAAACAGCAGTCGACTTTGCGTTTGCACCTTTTGGACTAAAAGACTAATCGATTAGTCATGCACATCTGTAGTTTATGCCACCCCTCTCAATTGGATAGGGTTTTCCAAACAAGGCAGATGAGAAAAGTTGGTGTTTACATGCACATTTTTATTCTGATTGGATGCTCAATCGGATCAAAAGTGCTCCATGAAAACATAACTAGTGTGGTAAATGAAATCACTGCCCTTTTGGATATGAAGAACACTAGCGAGACATACAGTTAATAAACTGATCAGATTATTTTGCAAGAACAGGAGTGGCTGGTTTTGATAATCTATAGGTGTGTTAAATAAAATTTTTAAAAATATATGTGGAGAGTTGGTCAGTCATTTATCTCTGGGTACATTCTTCTGACTACATGTTGGCAGATAAACATCCAGTAATTAAATATTTCACAGAGTAGGAAGTTATACATCATCTGTGCTGTACCGTGTAATTGGGGTTCCCAGGCTGAATGCGGAGTTCAGCCAGGATCCAGATTCCATTGGTTAGCTTGAGAGACTGGTAGAGCATGTCCTGGCCCTCTACATTTCTTTTGGCAATGGTGTAGATGTTGTTATTCTGCAGCTTTCCTGAAACTGTGTCTGTGAAACCAGAATCAAAACCATGTTGGCATCATGACAACATGTTACTACCATCTAATTACTAAACAAACAGAAACAATATCAAGTAAACACAGGCTGTTGTCACTAAAGGTACTAACAAGAGCTAAAGGAAGAACTAACGCAAAAGCGTCTATAGCTAAAAGGATACATCAACTCTATGAGGATTTTAATGAACTTTAATGACTTTCAGATTCCCATAAACTAGTTATGCCACTGCTATGATCTGCCACCGTGGTGGGTTTTTAATCCACGGTGCTACCAGGACAACGACACAATTACTGGTAGCTACTTAAAGGAAAAGGAGTTGGAGGTGTCATTGAGTTACAGGTAAAAAAAAAAAAAGTTATCCAAAGCCAGGCATGGAGCTGGAAAAAGAAAACAGAAGTTTAAGGTCTTAGATGCAGTTGTAGCATTTCAGAAGTATTTCATTAAGCATATCATAAAAAGAGAGAAAGCAGGTGATTTTAACACCAAATTTATATTCACTCATACCGACACAAAATGTGTTGCTACAAAATTTAAATGTATTTTGACACACACACAAAAAACAACTCCATGACTGCAAAGGCACCCTATGAATGGCTGAAAAATACAAGCCTAAACACAGTTGCAATAGTAAGTCCAGAAATATAAAAATCCTGAGAAGAAAATATTGATTTTGCTTGTCTAATGTTTTTTTTGCTCCATTTGTGATGCAGCTTGTTGGCAACCTTGCCTACCTGCATTTAGATGACACTCCTTTATCTGGTACTGCAGCTCATTTTCATTGGGGATATCCTTCCATGTAGCCAAGAACACCTGTCGCTCTGAAGAAGGTAAAACAAATTATAGAGATGAGTAATGTAAAAAAACTGGTGGAGGGTTTGACATACAACAAAAAACAACAGCAAAAAAAGAAAGAAACCAGAACAGAATAGTCTATGGTCCACAAAGCTAGCTTTTAGGAAAATGATGCATAAATAGAGGAAATGCATATCTGAGCTTCTTTGAGATACTCTTGTTAACTGCTAGAGTCTGCATCGGTTATATAGATTGTTGTTTTCAACAGAGAACATATATGTGGATGGGTAAGTACTTGGCTGAATGACCCATTAGTTTGACCTGTGCACATGGTGGGAAAGCTGCTGTCGGAGCAGTAAAAGTCAAGCTAACCACAAGCTTCAAATATTTCTTTTAAAGACAAAAAGACAAGAAAAATTGTGAAAGTTGGCACTTCCAGAGCAACTAAAGTAAAAGTTATTCAACTTCGGCTTCACATCTGCATATTTAACTGCTTTTAAAGTTAAAACATGTTAGTATGCATTTCTGTGCCGATTTATATCTTAGATGTATTTAACTGAAAACTGCATTTATCTATTCTTAACAGTCTGCTTTCAGCCTTGAACTATAAACATTTTTTCACACCAAACATAATACTATATGAACAAATAAAACATTTATTTCAGCTTTAGCTTCAAAGACCTTTGAAGACTGTCTATAGCAATCATACCCATTTTTCCATCCTCGACAAAGAATATGTTGAGAGGGATGAGTACGCTGTAGTAGAAGACATCAATGCTGTTCTTTACAGCTACCTGTACAGAAGAAACCAAATAAGTTTAAACATTAGATATCCTAATTAAAACAAACTATCTTTAACAGTTCTAAAAGGTACACTAAATATCAGTCCTCTAAATATAGTTTATAGCAAATAATGGCCCATTTCTAAATTAAGATTTAGTCTCTTTACTAAAAAAGGTTTTTTAAATTGCTTTAGCTAAATGCTTTCCTCAATTTTTAAATCTTTATTTGTGAAATAAAAATTTGGATTGTTAATTCAAATTCTAAATGGGTTATCACAGCTTTTTGTGCAGTTTCGTTAAAGTGTCGTGTATGCTCTATGTTAAATACACATATGGCCAGAGCATTCTGTCCATCTTCTATATCCCTTACGTTCTTATTTCGGTCTGTTTTCAGTGAGCATTTGGATGTGTAGTAAACATTGCAAATGGAGCTGTAGAACCAGAAACTGTGGGGGCAGTGTTGCGCAATGTAGCTCTTGTGTAACCAGAAGAAGGAACAGACAAGTAGCCAGTGTGAAGTATTTATTGCACGCACAGATGACCACCTTCTACAACAGTCGTCAAGAGCCACAATCCTGCAGGTTTTCCAAGTTTCCCTGCTCCAGCACACTTGATTCAAATTAAATAGATCTAACAGCCTATAAGGATCTGCACAATGACTCATTAGTTTAAGTCAGTTGTGTTGGTGCGGGGACGCATGGAAAACCTGCAGGATTGTGGCTCTTGAAGACCGACGTTGGCCACCCGGGTTTTACACATTTTAATTTAAAATATTAAAAAAGGAATTGCATATTAAAATATTTCCTTATTAATAAACTGGGATTTGTAAATGTATTTTCAAATGCTATTTCTAAAAGGGGTTAAAAAAATTAATACATTTGGTTATAATTACCTTTCCATTACCTACACTTAAAATGGTGATTCCCTCTTATATTTGCATTTTCTTTTCCCCCCGCCATTTTTAAATCCTTTTTGGAATTGAATTTCCTAAATAGTTCACCCTCTCCATTTAGGTTTTGCATGAAACTTTGGGGCCTTGAAAAGTGAAAGCCAAGTTAAACCAATCATAGCTGCTCCTCGAATGTAACCAGCTCACTCATTGGTTAGAAAGCCACACTTGCTTACCTTACATTTATTAACAGTTATTAACGTTTTTGTGTCCGATTTGGCGAAGTAACAGTTTGACCTGTTTCAGAGTTTCGCCTCATCTGCAGCAGTCCTTAAATCCTTAAAGTATTTGAATTTTTGGTGTGGAGATCTGTGATGAGTTCTGTGTCAATGACTGATGACATCACTAAAGGCTGTTACATATTCCTCCTGAAGAGAGAACTTCTGTTTTGTTCTTGAGGCCACAAGAACATAATGAAGTCATTTTAATTTTGCGGACGTGAATGGGGACAGTTTGACACACCAGCCAACAGAACTTTCTTCTCGTGGAGCTCTGAGAAGAATTGTGATTAGTTAGACATTTGAGGAGGGCATGGTTAACGTGGAAAAGAATGTGGGGCGTCCGGATTTCCTCTGATGTAAGGCTGAACGGACACGTTTTTTGCAATGTTTGGCTACGTATCCACATGCTCACTAAAAACAGACTGAAATACACAACGCTTTAAAGAACTTGCACAAAAAGCTGTGATAACCCATTTAGACCTGGTCTGTCAAACCTAACAACACAAACAATAAATAGCATTTTCAAATATTGGCAAACTTAATGAAAAAGCCAATAGTAAACAGAAAAACAGGATTGAAACTCAGCAAATTTGATGTTCCCATTTTATTTATAGACTCAAAAAAATGGTTTTATCTCATAGTTTTTCAGAAAACAATTTTATGCTAAAACTAGTAAACAAAAATAAGAACAATGTTGTTATAGGTTGTCAAGAACAATCTGAACAAGTTAGAAGGGGCAAACTTGTCTTTACATTTGTGTTGCTGTGGTGACCATTGGCTCAACAGCTACTAATAAAAGCTATTTTCAAAGCTGCAAGACACACTATGGCTGACTGTTACATATTCTGTCAGTCAGACACTCAACATGCTGTTGTACCTGGAGATTATTGAGCGGATCCATCTTCATGACAGGCCCAATTGTGTTAAGGGGCAAAGAGGCCTCAATACTCTGATTGGGCATCAGTGGAGCGTGAACTGGCAGAGGACTAGTGGGGATCATTCCAAAACTGCATGAAGAAAAAAAAAAGCCCAATATATTCACACTGGTGTCATTCAGCTGCAAAGTTCTGAGGAACATTTGGCTAAAACTACAAAATAAACTGAAGAAGACTTTTTTTTTAATTGAGTCAGCTTACTGACCTGTTCTTGTTAAACTGTATAGCAAAGTCAGTCATGTGTTGCAGGGCCTTGTTGGTGAAGGTCATGTCCATGTACATGTGGCCCTGGCGGCGTGAAAAGGTTCCAGAGATCTCCAGTCCCTTTGCTTTTACTGCTGGAAGCCAAACCTGGTAAAAAGCAGACATGCAATCAGCTCTACTCACAGGATTTACTGTAATACATAAATACTCATAAATACATAAATGAGGAAGAAAGGACATTTAAGTGACTTTGAACATGGCATGTTTGTTCCTAGTAATGGCTGATTGAGGCTTTGTTGAAGCTTTGACACTTCACTCATAAAATGATTAATTATTTAAGGCTTTGAGGCAGGGGTGCCCAAGTCCAGTCCTCGAGATCTACTATCCTGCAACTTTTGGATGCATCTCTTTTCAAAAACACCTGAATTAAATGAGGATGAGGAACTTCAGCCATTTGATTCAGGTGTGTTGGAGAAGGGATGCATCTAAAAGTTGCAGGATAGTAAATGTCGAGGCCCGGACTTTGTTTGAAGAATGAATGTTAAGCAGAAAAAACTTTATGTGCCAGCTTCACTGAATTTAATGTAACTAAAATATGCAAACTTCCACCCCAAAATACATTTAATTAAATCTTTTTTATCAGATTTATTTACTTGGACTTGAATTTCATGAAAGACAACTGTCTGGCTCTGTATAAACCACTTTTAAGGCTGCACAACCATGGCCGTAGATATTGACCTTGGTAAATGAATTACTAAAAATAAATTTTTTAAGCTATATGGTTTTCTAAATGTTGATGTGCAGATTGATACTGAAATATCAATTCCTCCCATATCCATCCATCCATTTTCCACCGCTTATCCGGAGTTGGGTCGCGGGGGTAGCTGGCTAAGCAGGGAAACCCAGACTTCCCTCTCGGGGGATCTGAAGGCGTTCCCAGGCCAGCCGAGAGATGTAGTCCGTCCACATGTCCTGGGTTTTCCCCGGGGCCCCCTTCCGGTGGGACGTGCCTGGGAACACCTCACCAGGGAGGCATCCTGACCAGATGACCGAGCCACCTCATCTGGCTCCTCTCAATGCGGAGGTGCAGCGACTCTACTCTGAGCCTCTTCAGATCACTGAGCTTCTCACCCTATCTCGAAGGGAGAGCCCGGCCACCCTGCGAGAAAACTCATTTTGGCCGCTTGCATTCGCAATCTTGTTCTTTCGGTCACTACGCACAGCTCGTGACCATAGGTGAGGGTAGGAGCGTAGATCGACCAGTAAATCGAGAGCTTTGTCTTTTGGCTCAGCTCCTTCTTCACCACGACAGACCGATGCAGCGTCCGCATCACTGCAGACGCGGCACGATCCTTCCCTCACTCGTGAACAAGACCCCGAGATACGTGATCTCTTCCACTTGGGGCAGGACCCTATTGACGACCCAGAGAGAGCACTCCACCCTTTTCCGGCTGAGGACCATAGTCTCTGATTTGTAGGTGCTGATTCTCATCCCCGCCACTTCACACTCGGCTGCGAATCGCTCCAGTGAGAGCTGAAGATCACGGCCCTATGAAGCCAACACAACCACATCATCCGCAAAGAGCAGAGACCCAGTCCTGAGGCCACCAAACCGGATCCCCTCAACGCCCCGCCTGCACTTAGAAATTCTGTCCATAAAAGTTATGAACCCCTACCCACCCATCTCTAAAACCCACTACATGAACGGTACTGAAGACCCACTTGTTCATTGATATAACGTTTTAAAAAATAATAACTTTCCTGCTAAACGATTTGCTTGACAAACTGAATCAATCAGGCAGGGTCAACTGTGATTTTTGCATCATACATACAGACCGTGGACATTTTTTAGTTGAAACAATTAACTGACAAAGTCAATAACCATCTAATGCAACAGAGACACTACATTACTCTTCCTCTGGCCCTGGTCTGATAAGTTGTTAGCTTGGCCCCTGAGCAAAAATTATTCTTATTATTATTATCATTTTTATTATCACAAATCCTTCCTGATTCTCCAAACTAAGAACATGCTGACTGCTGTCTAAGCCAGGCAAGATAGTTATAAGAGTATTTTTAAATACTTCATAACAACCCGCTTCACGAAAACAGAGGTATTTCTTTAATCTAAGTGGACTTACAGCTTTTGGAGCTATGTAGCCTCCAGTGGTGTTGGCCATGCCTGTGGAAAGCTCAAACAGGTCGTTGAGGCCACTGCTTACAGCTGGAGGAGCAGGTGTGGGTGAGGGAGCAAAAGTACTCGGAACAGATGATGGGATGAAGTTTTGGCCAACCTAAAACAATCACAAACATGCGCAAAAACACAAAAACAAAAGAACACCACACACATAAACCAACCACTTATAAGCAATAATTAAGAAAGAATCTCTGGCAACTACATAGAATCCTACAAAACAAATCACAGAGTATATTTAGTAATGCAAAATTAAGAGAGAGACAACCTTTTCAGGTCATGGAAAACATATTTAAAATGTATCAAGATTGAGATCAATCAACACCCCCAAAAAATGTGACCAAAATCACATGTTGAGATTGATGATGTGAGTTTTATGTGGTTTTGTATGTTTTAGCCCAATAATTACAAAACTTGTGAGGTCAAATGTTCAATTAGGATATTTATAACTATGTGTCATAGCAATAGGCCTGTCACGATAACTAATTTTGCTGTGCAATTAATTTCTTAGAAATTATTGCGATAAACGATAACATTGTGTAAAGCAATAACGTCATTTTGAGACCATTTTCTACTAATATAATGACAATGCCATAATAATGTACGTACACCCTTTCAAAGACCAATAAACTTTCATTTCTAAAGAACATTTTACACTGGAACTGGAAGAAATTTTAAATAACAAAACAAAAACAATAAATAGAACAGACTCTCGGTCTCATTAACAATGAATGAAAACCAAACACAACCAAAAACACGTATGATGGATACTAAAGTCTCAGTTCTGTAAACAAAATTGCCCTTCAAAAAATATATATATAAAAAAATTAAACATGGTGCACCGACAGGTAAAACCGGCAAAACTGCCAGTTAGTATGGTTGAATATAAAAAAAAATTATATACTGCACATCGTTTGTGAAGCTGAAATATCTCCCCTCATCACTGCATCAGATTGATCTATGAGCAGCGAGTGAACCGTGAGCTGCTGTGATGCTGCGTCTTTTTCTCACCTCACAAACTACAGGTCCAACATCAGAGCTTCTGAAGGAGGTGCCTCACTGGCAGAGGAGCTGAACAGCTCATTTGCCCGATTTCAGACAGACTCTCCAGAGGCAACAGCACCACACCCTGCAGTCCAGAGCAGCGTCAACCTCACATTAACAGGAAAACGACCAGCCTAAAAAAAAAATCAGCGGGCGTGGTCTCCAGGGGGGGGCTATTAACACCTCATCGTCTGCCTGTTCTTATGTAAATTCATGACATGAAGAATTTACACAATTTGGATTCGGCTTGCTGAGCCACCCAGAAGAACCCCCCGATCCAGTTTCTAACTTTCAGATCAATTTGTTGATCCACTGAGTGCACTGAATGAATTATATGTGTAATAAAATATAATCTCTAGACCGGCATTTGACGTCACTGCCAGCAATCAGCTGATAGACGGCAATCAAAAATTGATTTTACTGATCTGTAAAATCAAGACAAATAATTTCGGGGTGAGGGGACAGATACAGATTATGGCAGGCTGAGTAATGGTGCCTGCCAGGGACAACAGATTGATTATTATCAGAAATTTACCAAAGGTGTTTATGTTTCGTAATAAAAAAAAACAGTTCCACCTTGTATCGATAATTTAGTCTTTTCCCACCGATCAATCATGACAAATTTGGTATGAATGGATTTCTTGTTATTTCAGGATTGTGAAAATGCTCCTGAAATTGTGTTATCTGAAAATAACACAAACATAAACTGAATGCACCAGACCCTTAAGTCTGTAATGTTAACACATGATCTACTGCAATTCTTTATATTAACAAAATAAAACTTTCCAACTTTAAGCCACAATGACTAATCAAAAAGTCAGAGTCTGATAATTATATCTCTTAATGTTGGTGCTTTCGAGTCAGATTTAACACCTTATAAAATATCTAACCTGGAAAAAGGGGGAAAGGGCTGTTTTTATAATTATTACTGAATTACTTCATTTAGTGCATTCAAAATAAGGAGGTGACATGGACCAGAAAGTGGCCCTGCGATGGACTGGTGACATGTCCAGGAGTACCTGCCTCTCGCCTGCTAGTTTCTGGGATAGGCTCTAGCTTCCCCTCAACTCTGAATTGGACTAAGTGGTATAGAAAAAGGATGGATGGATGAATGAGAAAGCTGTCCAGCCTGCATCTTATAAGATACAGAGTAGAATAAGTTCCCAGTGAGACAGGAGGTACAATAGGAAACATGACTCGTGTGTTTCTTGGTGTATCCTAGCAAATGGCTTATTGCATAACAATCTTATATTCGTCTTAGAGAGGATGACATTTCAAATCCATCCATTTTCTGTACTGCTTATTCCAATTCAGGGTCGCTAAGCATTTTAGGTAGTGAAATAAATTTTTGGTACTGCCACCTTTT
Organism: Rhadinocentrus ornatus; assembly: GCA_037177495.1. Classification (NCBI taxonomy): domain Eukaryota; kingdom Metazoa; phylum Chordata; class Actinopteri; order Atheriniformes; family Melanotaeniidae; genus Rhadinocentrus; species Rhadinocentrus ornatus. The sequence continues at coordinate 30,592,453 of JBAMHW010000017.1, read as the reverse complement.
GTTGCAAAGTTTTACGGCATATATTACAGATCATTGCATTTTGCTTGACATCTTGTTTGGGAAACCCAAAGAAGACACATCATCTGGCAGTGGCCAGATGATAGATCCAAACCGAGTAGTCTATCTTACATTCAGCTTCAATCTCTTAATGCTTGTAAACTAACTTCCATACATGTACTTACTTCCGCTTTCTCCATGTCTCCAAAACACCACTGTAACAATTTATATTAATTTCGAATATATTCCATATATTGCCCACCCATAAAGCCCAAAAATAATGTTCAGTGTTGGCAACTGATTGCCAAGAGCTGAAATAATTAGCCAAAAAACACTAAAATCAAACTTTCTTGTAACAGCTGAGTTACAGCAGCTGAGTGGCTGATCCGAGGGAATGACTCGTTGTTAACTAATGTGCATCCTGCATTAGACCATCTCTATCTCAACAAGTTATTTCTGCGTATAATGGTAATTAGCGAGAAAGAAAATGCTAGGGTGACTTTTCCCAGCATGAAAATGGGCTAAAACATTCAAAACATGTGTGAGTGAACTATGAATGAATAGGAAAAAATCAAATAGCTCTGGCTTTGAGAGTGTGGTAGGTTCAAATCTGGAAGCATGCAACATGCTGAGTGGCCAAACAGAACGGCTTGACTTACTGCTGGACTTCCCCCAACACCTCCGCCCAGGTCTCCCCCCAGCTACAGGAGAGAAGAGGAAAGGCCCTCAAAGACAGCATCCAAACATCACAGACAGACCAAAAAAACAAAGACAAAGACAGAGACTTTCTTAGCAACCGCAACCCATCAAGAGGAGCCCTCACTTTCGGGAAAAATATTAACTCTGCATGGTGGGTTAGACATAAAAAATTAATATGCAAGAAGAAATCCAGCCAATCCAGCCTCTTGGAGAAGTGTTAAAATAAACATTAACAAAAGAAAATATATAATTATTGTTATAAGCTAATGGCATTCGTGGTTATAACATTTAAAGAATTCTGGTGAAGTTTGAAATTTCTTTAAAAAAACACAATGACAAAATAGTCAAAGCATCAAATCCAATGAAAATTGTACAAGACGTTAATTTAACCGTTAGACTGGAATTAACTTATTGTCAGGACAAATTTTGAAGGCAACAGATCTGATTAGATCTTCAGCTGAATTTAGTTAATGCTTCCACTCTACAGTTACATCAGTTGTATGTGTGTGCATGTTTACCAAACTGTCTAGGCCTCCTCCGAGAAGGTCCACTGCACCCATCTGCATGGAGGACACCTGGGGCACATTAACTGGAGGGCCAAGGTCCAGGTTCAGAAGGTCACCCAGCAGGTCACCCTGGCTGGGGATCACATGTGGTTGGTCCATGGCGGTGGCAGCTGGCCCACCACTCACTGGGCTCTCACCTGTGTCAATGCTGTCACAGGAGAAGTGGAGTGGACACAGTAAGTTTAAAATTAGTCTATTACCCACAAGCAATATAGTCAGGTTGGACAGTCTAGGGCTAAGGACTGAAACATTAATGATTAAACTCAAAAGCAATTTATTAGCAGGTTTCATGAGTAGAGGTAACTCAAGTGAATTGATGCTGTTAAGTCACATCAAATATTTTTAAAGTCAAAATTAGGGCTGCAATAATTAGTCGAAGTTGTCGACAATAGTCAACAATAAAAAAAATTGGCAACGAATTTACCCATCGACTACTGTTGGCAAAAAATAAAAACCTTACAGAGTTAGCATCGTCTTCTTCCCTATCTCTGCTGAGAGTTGCACATGCGCAATAAAGTCCACCAGGGGAAAAATATGGCAGCGGACCACGGAACAAAACGGTGGCAGAGCATGTCAAAAGTCTGGGATAACTTCACGTTAAACTTACAAAATAAATTAAATACATGTGAGATTTGTAAAGCGGGTCTTGCATACCACGGAAGTACGTCTGCAATGCTCGAACATTTAAAGAGGGGGCACATTGGACTTCCATAACAACCTCAAGCAAAAATTAATAGCTTAAAGTGAAATAGAGCCATTTAATAATTATGAGATACACATTCCGATTAGTCGACTAGACATCAACTATTAAAACGACTAATTAACTATCAGAATAGTTATTAGTTGTAGCCCTAGTCAAAATAGTACACGGTGGATAGTTTTTCCCTTTACCCACTTCTGTTTAATAAAAGTTTTCAATTAAAAACAAAGTGTTTTATGCATTGTAGGTAAAAGAAATGCATGGTTGCATTCACTTGCACAGTACATGCAGCATAGCTGAGGAAACAGCAGCACCTAATGTGTGATAAAAAAAATTACAAATTTTTCTTAGAAAAGCACAAATTTTAAAAGCCGATATCTGGCAACACTTTGAATTTTAAGAGATACCTAGAAAGCAACAGCCAGGTAAGACCCACACCATCTGTAAAGCTTGTCATGCAAAGATTAAATATTTCTTTAACATATTGAACCACATTAGCCAATGGCAAGCTGAGCTAATGTTAGCTTTGAGCCAAATGAAAACTATTGACCCAGGCCAACCAACGGCTGAAGAGTACAGGAAAAAGTTGCCATCAACGTCCAAGAGAGCTCAGAGGATAACCCTAGAGCTTTCACTGCAAAGGCCTTAAGCCTAGGGTGTCCAAAGTCGGTCCTCGAAGGCCACTGTCCTGCAGGTTTTCAACGTGTCCCTGCTTTAGTACACCTGACTCAAATTAAATAGATCCAACAGCCTATGAAGTTCTGTATGACTCATTAATCTGAATCAGTTTTGTTGGAGCAGGGATCGAAAAAACCTGCAGAATTGTGGCCCCCCAAGGACTGGAGCTGGACACCGCTGCAAGGCCTTATAGCGGCATCAAGAGTGCCAGGTTTCTCCAAAAGGGAACCACGGTACAAGATCCCATCCTGGCAAACGATTGCAGACATGGTTGTGCCAGAGTTGTACAGAGAAACAAAAGCCCTGGTTGATGGATTCAAATGTTCAGAAATAACTAACAAGTGCCCATTTCAGTAGGCCTATTTGGTTTTCTGTGTATGTTTAGACTCCGAGAGTCATGGTTGACAGAAGCTGACGCAATCAGGAAGCACAATTAAAGCTTCTGTATTGTGGGAAATGTATTTAAAGTGTTTATATTTTATTTTTGGTAAATAAAAAGTTTTCATACTCATCTGACTATGCTTATTGACGATGTGATGCATGAAGGTGCTTGGACACGCATTGTAAATGGTAAATGGTCCGTATTTATATAGCGCTTATAGCTGCATATAAATTCTTTCTATCACCTGTAAACCAGCTGGTTAGAGAAGGTCCTGCTCCGATTGATATTTAAGAACCTGTTCATAATTTACCTTCATCACATTCATGGCTACTAAAAAGGTAAACCTGCCTTTCCAACATCTGCACAGCACCAATGATTTAGAGAAGACATCCTCTTGTTTATTCTTAACACTCGCTAGATATCTTAACCTGATCCATCTGGCTGTATTATGACTAGGGCCAACAGATTAATCGGCACGCCGATTAAATCGGGCAATATTAGCCCTTTTTAAAATGGCCAATATCTGCCGTTCTTTTGCCGATTATACACAGATTTATTCTTACTTTCTCATAAAACAGTAAATGCTGTTGCAATCGATGCAAATCATTGAATCTCTCCATCCCTAAGCTGTCCACTCAAGTGGTGGAAAGAGAAGTCACACTTTTACTCCATGTTTTCACCACTGGCAAAAGCATATCTTGCAGTTCCTGCCACCTCAGTTCCTAGTGAACAAATTTTTTCAACAGCAGCAGATAATGTGGGTTGTCAGAGGTCTCAACTGCTACCTGAAAATGTTGATATGTTGATAGCCTGTCAGGTTAATTATTAGGGCCCAACAGATTAATCGGCAGGCCGATAAAATTGGCTGATATTAGCCCTTTTCAAAATGGGCAATATCGGCCGATGTTTTGCCCATTATATACCGAATATCTGAGGTGGAAATCCTGACCCACAGACTGAGGACTCAAGAAAAACTGTGCCAAGAGAAATGTCGTCAGGCATCTATAATTGCTGGTCACAAGGTTTGGTTGTTTTTGTTTAAATGGTTTCCCTGAGTGTCTTTGTATGTTTTTGTATTTTGTATTGCTTTAAAGAGAAAAGGTTAATAAAAACAAAGTAACAAAAAAGAAAATAATTTAAAATACATGCAAATAACCTTGTATTATTTTACCAACTGAAACGGGCTACCATTTTGCATCAACATCCTGCTAGTTTCTTCCTCCTCAGCAAGAGCTAAACAATAAACAAACAAGAGAGGCGGAACTGGGGCAGGAAAGCAGATCAGCTGATCACTGACAGTCTTGTCATGATTCAAAAAGCAACAGGAGAGGGAGGAGAAGAGGAAGTTGTGCAGCGCAGAGATGCAGAGCGAATGGAGCAACGTTTGCACAAAGTTTAAGAAGAAAACAGCTAAATAAGTTTAGGTGTAGGTTGTAAGCCTATGTCACATGTTACTAGCACCAGGTGTAAGTTGTACATCAAGATGATGCACTACAGATTGAACAGCAGGTGGCAAAAAAAAGTGAAAATTAATCATTATGACCAGAATACACAATTAGGTCAAACAACGTAATATCAAAGTCTGTGTGTATATGTACTGTATGTATGTGTCTGACCTGCTGTGCTGAACAGGAAGGTGTTTTCGGTGGATTCCATGGCTTCCCTCCACAAAGGCGCTGGGTGGTTTGTGGTAGACTGAGGCCAGGGAGCCAATGTGGCAGATCAGCTCATCTAGCAGGGTGGGCTCAATCAGGTCTGTCTCCTCGGAGATCAGGGGCTTTTCTGACAACACCACCTCTTTGGCAGTCACGGGGTCAGTCGACAATAGGCGCCAATAAATGTAGCCCCTGTCACGGAGGTCAGGGTTGTCAGAGTCCTAGAGGATAAAAAGAAAAAAAATGTAATCAAAGAAGTTCAACACATGATGGGACATGGAACATAGAGGTGGTCATACTGTTACTAAGGAGATGGGTAAAATTGAAATAGTCAACTTAAAATAAGAAGTGGACAAATAATTTGCTACTTCTTAGAAAGTGATTTAAAAGCTTCGAAAAATATTAATAACAGGTCAGTGTAGTGCAGAAACACAAGCAGCAAAGTTAAACAAATAGAACATAAAATTGCTTACCTGAGTAGCTAAGCTGAGCACCTGCTGCACCAGTTCCTGAGTCTCTGATGGTTTCTTAAGGAACAACTTGACGATGGCAGTCAACAGAGTAAGCTGGACCTACAAAGAAAAGCATTAACTCAATTTATTAAAATTCCTGATGCTTTCCAGTCCACCATTTATTATTGTTGTGGGAAAAGCAAAGTATGGAAATACAAAAGAGATAAAAATAAAAGTGAGGTACAGTTCTGGTGGATTCTTTTGCAACAGATTTATTCCCAGATCATCTGGTACAGAAACGTCTCCAGACCATAAACAAAGCTGAATCATCCACGGTCATCTTGGCTTGTTTACACCACCCCCGCGCCCTCCCCCTCTCCCTGGAACAGCGGGTACTCGCAGGTAAAATGCGCGAGGCTAACAAGTTTGTCCCCTTTCGGCTACTGTATTTAAAGATGGCGATGCAACATGGCAGCCTCTAGTTGGGTGCGCCACTACCTATGTATTTGTAAACAACTAATTCCAAGCTACAAGAACTCTTTCATTTGGATGGGATTGTGATTAGACTTTGGTAAAATATGTTTTTATGAAAGCAATAGTGGATTTTTGCTAACAAAAAAACTAATTATCTACACACTGTACCTTTAAGCAAATGCCCTGTAAAAAACTCTTGAACTACTCCGTCAACTGGTCTAAGAGCACAGCTCTACCCATCAACTGTAGCTTTCAAAATCTACCCAGCATGACATTACAATCAGGTAGCATTAGATACCTGGGTGTAACTATTCCCTCCAGACTCTCAGAACTAACAAAGCTTAATCACATTCACATTCTTAAGACTATAGAAGATGATCTCGCTCGCTGGAAATCTCTACCCATTTCACTTATAGGGGGGAGCTGCCACTATAAAAATGATGGTTCTACCCAAATTCAACTACTTGTTCTCTATGATTCCTATGAAACCCCCCTCCACCTGGTTTAAAAACTTTACAGAAGCCTAAAGATAAGTGAGGATTAGACCTGCCTAACTTTCAACTTAATTAGCTAATAGGTTGCAATATGTCTTAAAATGGCTTAAACCTAGTCCACTAGATGACCTGTGGATAGATATAGAACAAACATTTTGTGATCATTTAGAAATTTCTACTCTTCCTTTTTTCAGCTTAAGTATAAAAAGCTGAAGTGCTTCAAACTTCAGCACTTCTCTGACAGCCTGGTGAGAATTTCTTAAAAAAAACAACTTCTCAATAATACCACGTAAACCCACACCCATCTGGAACAATCCTGATATTCTACTGAACAAAGATATGTTAAATTTTAACCAATGGATTAACAAAGGAATTAAATACTTTGAACAAATTATCCATAACAGAAACATTTTATCTTTTAATACACTCTCATGCACAATATGGGATTAATAGCAACAGATTCTTAGAACAACTCAAAACCATAATGCACACAAAATTCTCCCTTCACCGAACCGACCTGGAACTCCCTCCAATGGTAGCAGTAATTATGGACCTCTGTACTCCAAAGCTTCTTTCAAAAATATACAGATTAATGTATAAAATAGATTATTCAAATTCCCCACCTACTTCAAAATGGGAGATAGATTTATCCATCAATACTAGCCAACCATTTTGGCTACAAATATGCCTTAATGCCTTTAAAATGACAGACAGCCCAAATTTAGAACTCATACAATACAAAGTCCTTCATAGAACGCATTACACAGGACAAAGGATGTTCAAGATGGGTCTTAGTCACTCAGGCTTGGGGGCTTGGTCACCCTGGGCATGTCATCGGGGTGGGCCAATCCGGTGCCCTTGGGGTTACGAGGTGTCCGTAGGGAGGAGTAGGGGAAAGGGGAGCGGCAGGGGTCCTTGTGGGGGGTGGGGGAGGGACTTGGGTCCGACTGGATAGGGGTGCAACCTGGGCTCCCTGGTCCCCTGGGGTGGTGGCGTGGACTGCCAGGGCTAAGTGGGCGTCCGTGGCGCTGCTGCCTTGGACTCTTGGCTGGGCTGGACCTTTGCCAGCCTGCGGACATCTCCTTGTACCTGGGGTAACTAGCCTTGGTGTTGGGTTGGCGTGGCCCGCGGTGGTTTTGCCTTGGGCGGTCGGGTTTTGTCGGGTTCCTGTATGGGGCTCTGCTGGGGGGGATGGGTGGCCCTTGGATCTGTGGGGTGCTTGCTCTCCTGCAGCGCCCAGTGCCCGCTGGGCCTGCTCACCGTCGCCCTGGGCTGCTCGGTGCCCCTACCCCGTCGTGCTGGGGGGCTCCAGTCTGGAGGCTCCTCTGCTCTGGGCTGAGTGGGGCCGCTGCTCTTTCTGCTTTGGCTGTCCTGGGCTCTGTGGACCTGCCAGGCCTTTGGGGCCTTGGGCTCTCCCCTGTCTCCCGCTGATGCTTCGGGGTGCGGCGTGATCACGGCCCCACTTGAACGCACACATTTCATCCTTGTTGCATGTTCACAAATGTGCTCATCTCTTCATCCGCTTCCAACTAGATGTTGTTGATGTTTGTGTGTTGGTACTTTCTCTCTCTACAGGTACTGTACTCTTGTACTTTTTCACATCATTATCCTATTTTCTTATTTATCATGTAGTACTGTGGTAGTTTATTTTGTTTTTGTGAATACTGATGTGATTTAGGCAGCCTAAACAACTTTTATTTCCTCATTTAAATTCTGTCCTTTTCTCTCTTCCTCTATCTCCCTGTCAGGTTCGGCACTAGCATTTCAAAAATAAAGAAAATAAGATTATAATAAAATCAAGGGCAGCCATTTATATTGTAAATATATATATAAATATGGCCAGTCATAGCACCCTATGTATAAATATATATAAATATATAAAAAACACTCCTTTACACCCATTTAATCACCTTTAAACCTAGGACCCAGATCATGTTGGGTTTTCTTGCTCACTTTGGCTCGTTTTTTGTTTGTTTGTTTATCTGGGAAGCTTACCTGGGTGCTCTCATCGTGGAAGCCCTCGAGGAAGCTCTCCAGCAACTCGTCAGCGTTATCAATCCTTTCTGCATACTCTCCCACGATCCAAATCATGGCAGCTCGAGCATCCGGCTCATCCAGGGAGTCGAGATTCTCACACAGAGTAGCAATGATACTTTCATACCTGAAGAACAGCAGAATGAACATAAACTCAACTACATTAATAAAATTCATCACAAGGATTGATTAGTTATTAGTATTTGTGGAGCTGCTTTAAGAGGAAACATACTTATTTGGATACTTGCGAAAAATGTCCCTGATGACAACAATAGCCTCCTGAACCACGTAGTTCACCTTAGTCTGGATCAGATCCAGCAGGGTGCTGACACAGCGCTCAGCGGATTGCTACAGAAGAACAAGAAACATGCATGTCAGGATTACATTTGACACAAGTCATTGTTTCAATGAGTGTAAAACGAGCATGGTCGACCTGGATCTGACACATATTAATATTGTACTTAGTAGAAAAGTGATGAGTGCTACAATCATATTAACATATAAAAGTAATTTTACATTAGCAGCATTACAAACAATTGCAAACTGAGTTTAACATCCTAGTTTGAAGTCTTTGTCAAAGGGTGTGTTAAAAGTACCGTGCAGCTGCCACAAGACACACGAAATGAAAAAGAGTGTGAATAAATTCATTCTAAGCTACTCCTATGATTTTTACCTCAACTTTGATGGCACAGCGACCGATGGCACGCACAGCCTTGCGCACAAAGTCGACATCTACCTCTGTGGCATATTCCTTCAGTTCAGCCAAAACCTGTAAGCAACAATGTAAAAATTCTTAATTTTTTTAACAATTAGAGTCTAGTGTATTGGTCTGATTTACTACAACTTAGCATTACTTTTCCTAAGCCCTGAAAGATATTTCTGGAATTTGACATACCACAAAATAGAAATCATCTTAATAACAAAGATCTTGTGTAGCTGCATTTCGCAAAAGATACCTGAGCAATGTTAGCCTGGGAGGCCAAGCGGATCATGATGTCCAGTTTCTCCAGTTTCACATAGATGGGGTCGTTGTATTTGACAAAGAACACCTTGATCTCCTGCTTCAGGATCTCAGGTCTGCACACATTCAGAGTGGTCCGAATACAAGATAATGACTTTCCTTCACAAAATAACATCTTTTTAATGAAGCAACATTCATTTTTTGCTGTTAAAGACTATATCTTGTTTTTTAGGTTGTGTGTAACACTAATTACAGCAAAATTCTAAATGTGTCTAGTGGGAGACTAGAAAAGTAAATAATACTAAAGGATATCTTTAAAAATGTACTAAGTAAAAAAAACTCCTGAGAATTGCCAACAGTTAGAGAAAAACGTCCCAACAGCTTTGTTAGCTAAGCTTTGTTATAATTTGTTTGAAATTATTTGAAACAAATTTAATTGTGCTTAAATTTGTATGTACAGCAACAACATTGATTAGTATTCCGATCACAGACCTCTTCTGGACAATGAGGTTGATGTTCCTCAGAGCCACATACTGGACCTCTGGCTCTCCAGAGAGCAAGGTAACCAGCGGGGGGGATAATTTCTTCAGCAATGTGTTGTAATAGTCAGAGTCCTTAGGCAGCAGCTCCAAGAACTTCATCAGGACCTTGACAGCTGACAGGACCACCGCTGAGTTGGCATGAGAAAGGCGGGGGGTCACCCGCTCACAGATGCTTTGAGACAAGAGCAGGAGAAGGTGACAGTAAATGAGAAATGGTAAATGGACTGTACTTTTATAGCACTTTTCCAATCAGAATACTTGTCACATTCACACACACACACTCATACCCCGATAGGCACACCGGGAGGCAACCTAGGTTAAATGTCTTGCCCAAGACATCGCATTTTTCTGAATTAGGGATGAGCACTAATATTCCAGAAAGGAAAGTAACATAGCTATACAAATAACCAGAAACAAATAAATTTATTCAAAAGATTAAATGAATGATACCTTTGGGCTTCTCGCTCATCCTTAGGATTGTAGTTGGACAGGCAGTCCAGGATGAAGATCTGACCCCACTCTGTACACTCGTTGAGGGCCGTCAACAGCTTGTTGATGTTCTGGGGGTTCAGGTCCAGTAGGTTGCTGTTAGGGTGAGACTCACTGATCTCCGAAAGGGCAGCAACTGCATTGGCCACAACCTTAAGGGCAGAAGTGCAGTACTTTTATCATTTGCAACAAGAACTGTTTAGCTCATCATGCTATTTAAATTAAATTTAAACACCTAATCCACAAAAACTAAATCACTATTAAGGGTGTAACAAAATTGTGTAGCATGAAATTTTGCAGAATAAAAAAAATCACAAAGTAAAATTCAAAGACGCACGAAATTAATGTCAAAATAAATTTTTTTTTAACAACACCAAGGGGTTACCGCACTCGGAGACTGATAAGTTTGACTGTCTCGCTCTACTGTAACAGCACTCTGACTCCATGTGTAAACGGAAGATGGGGAGGTAGTGGATCATACAACGGTAAAGTAATTGTGGATAAAAGAAAAAAACTGCTAGCTATGTTGGTTAACCTCGTCAAGCACGACTAGCATGTTGTACCATTTGCAATGGCATCATAAGGAGCTACAGCAAAATCAGGTATTTTACAATTACACAATTCTACAATTTCATTTAGCACCATATTATGAATAATTCAGCAGACACATGTTCCTTGTAATGATTTTTAAATAAGTGCTAAGGCAGAAATTAAGACATTAACAGTCTTTGTCCTAATGTCCTGCATTTATTTCCACTGTTCTTACTGCCTTGTAAGAACAGGGCAACTAAAGATAAAAAACACATGGACCATTCACAGACGGTCATTTGCTCAGGTCTTTTTAGTAATAGTGTTCTCGGTCTGTAATTAACAATGCTTTACAAAACACTAATAAAACTTACATACGCTGAATATCAGGGTGGGACTGGGACAAAAAGTCAGGCTGGAAGTCACAGTCTCACCCAGGCCACCCTTACTCATTTACTGCACACATATGCTCAAACTTGTGCAAGTGTGCACATACAGGTTAAGTCACTACCAAAGCTCATTATTCCATGTAGAGCAACATTTACACAAAACTATCAGCCCTCTATCTCCACCCCTACCCTACCAACGGTCACCATATTAAGAGGGGTTCCTAAACTTTTACAGGCAAATCTTTTACAGGTGTCTTTATGCAGCTATCGACTTCAAACAGGTGCTTCTAATTAAGGATAATAAGTGGAGTGGAGGTGGACTTTTTTAAAGGCGGACTAACAGGTCTTTGAGTGTCAGAATTCTAGATGATAGAGAGGTGTTAAAATACTTATTTGTAGCTGTATCATACAAATAAATTGTTAAAAAAAATCATACATTGTGATTTCAGGATTTTTTTTTTATTATGTCTCTCACAGTGGACATGCACCTACGATGAAAAT
>JBAMHW010000017.1:30528749-30542696 GCA_037177495.1 Rhadinocentrus ornatus | reverse complement strand
CTTGATTTAATACATGGGTCTTATGCAAGCAGCAAAAAAAACAACCTTCGCAGAAACCAAGAAGTTTTATACTTCAAAAACAAACAAGCAAAGGTAGCTCTTAGTGCATAAACTCATAGGACAACTCAGCGACTGAGTCAGCGTTCAGAGTATGAGTAATGTGGAGGGTTCGGAGATGAGTGTGATCGTGCAAATGCGACCACGCCTCCACGGAGGCTAGACGCAGACTAGAGCAACTAGGGCCACCTACAGACCCGGGCGATCAGCAGCAATCCCGGAGTATGAACTTAAGCCACCCCACCACAAAGATGACCCCAGACGCAGGAGGAAGGCTCTAGCCAGAGCCCCCTGCAGTCACGGGGCACAGGACCCGGCGGGCCAAGATCAGCAGCTGCTGACCCTGCCCATGCACTGGCCATCAAGGGCGGTCAGAGCGAAGGAACCGGGGCCCCAAGAGCCAGTTCACAAGGAAAGTTTTTGTGTGTGTTTGTATGTGTGTGTGATGCATAAGACCGTGAGGATCATGTGTGCATTAATGACCATATAATATCACCCAAGTCACCTAGCAGGCACAGTGTGGGCTTTGCAGGAATATTACATTTAAGCCATGTTGACATGTCTTCATATACCTGAAGCCAAAAGACTGGTGTGCAGGACCACAAGACATGGAAGTAGTTGTCAATATTGTTGTAAGTGCAATTTGAGCAAATATGTCTTTGCAGAATTTTTAATTGTATTAGCTGCATATATGAATTCTTAGTCATTGTAAAGATGTTTAAACCTATTTGTGACCATTTTGATTAAAGTTACTGGATAAGTCAGCTTCCCATTTTGTAGTTGGAGGAGAGATTAAACTTTCTAGCTTAGTTAGAATAGAATAGAATAGAATGCCTTTATTATCATTATACAACGGTACAACGAGATTAAGCATAGTCTGCATATTTTTGATAATTGCTCTGGGGCATTGAGATTTAAAAATTCTGCTTCCTTGATAGGTAGCTGCAAGTTTAATGGTGTATTTTTGACATATTTTTGATTTAAGCTGGTGGTATTCTAAAAATTCTGTGCCACTGATTCCATATTGTGAAATGAGTATATCAAATGAGAAGGAAGTTTCCTTTTTCTATTATATGTTCTGTTTTATTTCTTTATTTTTCCATTGAGTGAAGTTAATCCATCTTTTTGTTTTGTAGGATGTCAGGGCTGTTCCAGATGGGCGTAAGCTTACATGTAATATGTAAAGATTTATTTAAGATGGCTTGATGGGAATTATTTTTAGAAATTCCTACCAAGCCATTACAAAGGAACTGATGTTAATGCTTTTAATACATTTTGATGGCTGAGCTGATGAATGACACAATGCTCGCTCTACATCTAACCATGGCTCATCTAAACCGCTAGGTTTAAACCATTTGGAAATATATTGCAGCTTGTTAGCTAAGAAATATTGATTAAAGTTGGGTAGGTCCAATCCAACTCTGTCGTTGTTGTCTGTTGTAAAGATTTTAGACTGATACGTGATACTCTTGTTTTTCCATAGAAATTTAGATATGAGTCCAGTGACTTAAACTATGTGGAAGATGGTTTACTGGGTATCATTGAAAATGGGTAGTTGACTTTAGATAAAACTATTATTTTAATTGTTCTTAAAGCATCCCTAGCATACAGCCCTACTATATGCTAGGGATGTTCTGATGCCATTTTTTTCTGTCCAATTCAGATACCTGGGGCGTGGGTAGGTATCTGCCGATACCGAGTTTGGATCCGATACCAGTGTTATTTTATTAAGAGGTCTATAAATTCTATTTCATTCTTCAGCTTTACGTGACAGTGAAATGAATCTGATTGACATGAGACTAATAAATTTTTGCTATTGCCAGTGCGTCCAATAAAAATACTTTGGGCTAAATATAAGATGAACCACGAACCACAAGTTTCCTCCTTCTCTGATCAATAATAAACAAGCACAAGAAAAAAGAGAGCTAGCACCAGAGAAGCCAATCAGCTGATCAACAGGAGAGAGGAGTAGAAGCCGAGGAGGAGAAGGCATGTACAGAATTGAAGAAAAAAAATTTCTTTTTCTTTTTCTTTAAATGAAGGAGTGCGTGTTGAACCCTCAAACCGGGAAAAGTGTGTAGGATGAGGAAGCGTTAATTCCGGTTAAAAAATCAACGCAATTATTACATAAATTAGTTACTGCCATTAACACGTTATTTTTGACAGCTTTAATCTTTATAATTCATGTTTTAGTAACACGTGAAATCCATGATGGCCACAGACTGTTTTAATTATTGATTAAATAAACTCTGATCAAAGAATTTCTATTCAAAACTAACTTGAAAGTGGACGTACAGTGAACATTTACCACATAGAACAGGGGCTGTTAATCCAGGACAATAAATTCTAAGACTTTGTCTGTTGTTGCAGTGGCTTTCTGGCTTTCTTCTGCAAATTCCTCATGTTTTATTTAAAGCATCTGTTGTTTGTTATTGCTGTGGTTTGTTGCACATTTCCTTCAAGGCAACAAACTCGTGCTCTTTTGCGTGATTTCAACCAAAATGTTTTATAAAGTCGCTGGTGGTAAACTTGGCAGCATTCATGTCGCCTCTGAAAACGTCAGCCTTGCATATTAGGCATGTCGCTGTTTTTCTTGCAGGATTTGCTCATGAGTAATGACTGGATGCGGAGTTATTCTAAGAACAGCTGCTTTATTGAACAAATAATGGTTACTGTTGGCCGTAACCTCGCCAAACAACCAGCATCAGGAAAAACAACCAGGCAACGTCAACCTTCTCTTTAGCCGGCTCCTTTCCCAACTTACTCTCACTACCCCGCTCCGTTACTTTCTGATCCAACCACATATCTGTCCTAACCCCACACACATTACAGTCTCCCAAACACAGAACATTTTAACATGTAACATTAGCAGGGACATCACTGTAGGATCACTGCAATACCATTTAATGCTAAATGTTAGCACAACAGTGCAGCTGCTTCTCCACCTACCAACTCAAAACAACAACCACGCAAGACGGCGTAACTTCCTGTGTCTCTGTGTGGTTGTGTTGGGCAGAAAACAAAGAATTATGATTCCGTTTCCATGGTATTGGATGTTTAGACAGAAATACTCGTCGATGCCAATCCCCTTACTTTTGGTAGGATCGGCGAGTATTTCCGATGCTAGTATCAGTATCGGCCCATCCCTGCTGTATTGTAGTATTGGGTATATTTTGTGGGTTACAGTTAATGGACATAACTATAGTCAGTTAGTAGAGTAGTCAGCTATTGATGAGGATTTATTAATGTGTGTGATTGTATGAGGGAGAGATGTCAGTGAGTTCTGGAGAAAAAAATAATACATCTTTAGCATAAAGACTTATCTTATGGTCTATATTTTTATTTTATAGAACAGGTATTTCTTGTTTTAAAACAACAATGGCGTCCAACATGGTGCACTGTCTTCATGAGCTTGTGGAAGCAAACAAATATTTCAATCAGCATCTCATCAACTTGATTCATTAGGTATGGCAAGGCAAATTTACTTGTATAGCATATTTCATGTACAAGACAGTTCAAAGTGCTTTACATAAAACATTAAAAGCATTACAGCATTACGGGTGCAGGAAGAATAAAAATAAACTTTAAAGGAAATAAAAGAAATTAAAAACAGTAAGCAAAAAGCTAAAATAAAAATAGATAAAATGCAAGAAGTAAAGTTCCAGTGTGGGGAATTCAACAGTTTTGATAAAATGCAGCAATGAGAAAAGTTTTTAACCCTGATTTAAAACTACTGAGAGTTTCAACAGACCTGCAGTTTTCTCGGAGTTTGTTCCACGTGTGAGGAGCATAAAAGCTGAATGCTGTCTCTCCAGGTTTAGTTTTGACACTGGGGAGAGAAAGTAGATTTGACCCTGATGGCCTGAGGGATCTGGTTGTTCATAATGAACCAGTAGATCCTAAATGTATTTTGGCCCTTATCCCTTCAGTGCTTTGTAAACTGACAGCAGGATTTTGAAGTCAATTCTGTGACAGACAGAAAGCCAATGTAAAAATCTGAGGACTGGAGTTATATGATCTACTTTCTTGGTCTTAGTGAGGACTCGAGTAGCAGCGCTCTGGACTAACTGCAGCTCTCTGACGGACTTTTCAGGGAGAGTCATCAGTCCTTTAATCCTTAATACGTTCTTTAAGTGATAATAGGCTGACTTCACAACTGTCTTAATATAACTGCTTAAATTCAGGTGAGAGTATTGTTTTTAATCACCACACAAATTCAGCGGGAAGATCCAGAAATCCAGAAACGCGTAATCTTGAACTGGCCAATCACAAGGGAGTACTTCCACGTAACCATCTGCATAGCAGGGGTGAACATTGGATCTATAAAAGTTGTGCATCGAGCTTCCGCAGACCTATACGGCGCCTACAGCGGTGTAACCGATCTTACGCAGACGCTGGGCGAATATAAATCCAGCTTTAGGGGTTTATTCCTGAGGAGAAGGATCCTGGCGCATGAAAAAGAGCACTTCCTATTTTAAATTGGCAAGGCTAGGCTTAGACTAAAAATGGTGATATGGATTTGTTCTGGACCGGTCTCTTGATTAATCACTGTAAGTTTGATGTTTATGGATGGATTTATATTGATTTATGATGTCATTGCATCTTATCGAAGTTTCCCATTGTGCCACGGTTACGCCCTGCAGCGTAGAGCAGCTGTTTCCACCAGATATCTTCGCCTACTTGTTTTCTGCTCTTTGACCCAGTTTGGACCTAGTTGTGTCCAAAACGTCAGAGAACTGGGTTATGACATCCTGTCGCCAGGGGGCGTGGCCAGTTTTTATTTAATTATTGACATGTATATGTGTTCAAGATAAGAATGGCATCATATGTGGGCACGTTGGTTCAGATATCTTGTTATATGTGGGACTTATATCAATTTAGTTTTTCATAGCGAGACATCAATCTTTGAGGCCCCGCCTCCGCTATACGCTTACTCCATTGATAAATTTTTTGAGAACTGTTAATCACACATGCCTTATGAACATTTAGACTAATTTTGATTGCAGTACAATAAATCTCTAGGAGTTCATTGAAATGTGAGGTCAATAAAAATGGCTGACTTCCTGTTGGGTTAAGGCCATTTCTCCAAGAGGCTTATTAGTTCGCCTAAGCATGTAGAATATTTGTTCTAAATTTCATAAATATTGATGAGGTCCATCCAGGCTTCAAAAATAAAATTTTCCCCGAAGGGTCTCAAGCACCCCAAAATATCACATTTTTGGGGGATTCGTTTGGTGGGATATGAAAAAAATGGTAGGTTTGGGGGCATGTTCAGGCCCCAAATAATGCGCTTGAGTTTTGAGAAGAAAATGTAATAATAAGAAAAAACATTTGCTTTTTAATCGGCCTTTGCACCGCCTTCGATGCTTGGGCCTAATTAACCACTTTGGCCGTGACTAAAGAGCATAGGTTTGTAAAGGAAACCTTTTTTATATTCTGACAGTCTTTTTTTTAAAATAATTTTCTTTCTTTTTTTTTCTTCACACTTCTGTTTTAGATCACACCAGACTCAAAGCTGTGTGTCCTCAAGCTGCCCACTCCAGGTTCAGAAGTAAAGTTGAAACAGGAGGCCATGAAGGAGGAGGTGACGATGGAGAATTCAAAGCAGCTGTCTGCATGGAGCCTGCGTCTGCCAGCCTGTCGCATCAGTGAGTCGGTGCAGCAGCTGATGGAGTTGGCAATCAACACCCTGTATGAAGCCATTGGGAGCTCCACACAATGGTAAATTACAGTCCATCCCCCAGAGACCTCGCTGATCTGGCTTTGTAATGTAATTACCTCTGTGACTGTAACCTTACTCACTGGGTGTGTTTTTTTTTTAGTGCCTTGCAACTCTTCTTCACTGTGAGAAACATTTTCCAGCTGTTCTACGATGTTGTTCCGACATTCCACAAGTAAGAACATTTCCATCACATGACATGCAGCGTAACATGTTTCCTTGGATGCAAATGAATATCTCTTTCTTTCGTGTTGCTTCATCCAGAGAGAACCTGCTCAAGTTTCCTCATTTAGCTGCTATCCAACATAACAACTGCATGTACCTGGCTCATCATCTGCTCACACTGGGTCACCATTTCAGAGCCAACCTGCCACAGCCTCTCAGTGAGAGTGTTGCAACTTTTGTTGACTTAGTGCCTGGATTTCGGAAACTGGGTAAGCTAGCAGTTATTGTCAAGAACATCATGGGAAAGTGACTTCCAGGGCAATTTATTAAAATGTTATCTTTACCTACCACCTTAAAATAAGAGCACATTTATGTCTTAATCCTTTCTGTTGTTTTCCTGTAGGTGCGCAGTGCTTCTTAGCCCAGCTGAATGTTCAGAGAGCTGAACTGCTGGAGAGACTTTCTACCGCTCACAACTTCTGCCACCTGGATGATGAAGACAACTACATTGCAGCCAGCAAAGCGGTGCGGCAGGTGAGAGGAAAGCCTTTGATAAAGGATGTAGTGGAGAGTGAATCTGGAATAAATATAATCTTCAGTTAATCAGCTCCAGCTCATAGTCACTTACTTTAAGAAACATGCACATGGAAATTGCAGGAAAACTGACTTTCTTTTGACTACGAGAAATCTGCTTTGATTAAAATGGGGCATATCTGTTCCATCAGATGCAGATAAATGAAAATGAAATCTTTTCTTTTTTTTCACGCATGGTAATTTTATCTGTTTGCAGGTCATTCATCAGCTGAAACAGCTGGGGACGGTGTGGCAGGATGTCCTTCCAGTTAGCATCTACTGCAAAGCCATGGGGACCCTCCTTAACACAGCCATCACAGAAATCATCACCAAAATCATGATGCTTGAGGTTTGTCTTTTATTTCTGAACCTTCAGGAAAGTGTTGGATCATCAGAAGGTGGATCTCCACATAGCCCCACTCTAAAGCTACTGTGCATTTTACCCTTTAATGGTACTATATTTTACAAAAGGGGTAAGATATGAAGATAATCTTACTGAGGTCACAGGTCAAGTTACTTGCAGAGCCATTCTTGCATAGATTTGCGTACAAATTGTCAAATCTTTTTTTATCGATTAGACAGAATCCACATTTTATGCATTTGTCTGTTTTTGAGATGAGAACCTTTGTTCATCTTGTTTTTACACCCTATAAAAACTTTAGCTAATATCATCTTGATAAAGTACAAAGATGCTCTCGTTCTTTCTCATTATAAACATAATAGTTTTTAAATACTTTGTCACCAAACTGTCCACAGGATATTTCCTCAGATGATGGAGAGCACCTCCACACCCTGTGTCAAACCATCATTGAGGAAGGCCTGTTGGTCTTCATCCCTCTGGCTGATGAAAACAAGAATAAGAAATACCAGGAGGAGGTTCCCCTCTATGTGAAAAAGTGGAGCACCTTCAAGGAGCTTGTCATCGTGCTGCGGGCGAACCTGCAGGAGATCGTTGACAGGTAAGATGAAACCTTTACAAAAAAAATCCAAAAAATTCATTTTGAATAAGTTAAAAAGTAAAAATAAGATTCTAGTCAGGCAGTTATAAACAAATCTCACAAGAAGGCGTTTTATTTCCTCCTAGCACTAAGGTCAGTGTTCCTTGTGTTGACGTCTCTTAACTTGAACCTGAAGTCACTCAGTTACTCATTTGGGAGATTATTGGAAGTAGAATCTGACTAAGAAAGTTAAGCATTTTATTATTTATTTTTTAACAGCATGACAAGCATCATTTCTCATTTCACACTATTCTAATTTTCTAAGTAAAAGTCATAACAAATAAATGCTTGAAATATCTCACTTTGCATATGAGTGTGTATAATATATATGTTTACCTTTTAAGTTGAATGACAAAAATAAGTTTTGCACAATATTGTACTTTTTTGAGTTTCACCTGTATGTGCTCTCAAGCACAGAAAAAATATTTATGTATTTTCCCATAGAATGTCCATTTTAGGGACATCCTGGTGGAAATTTATTGAATTGCCTTTACAGCACAAGATAAATGTTTATTCAGACCTTTTTCTCTTCACGATTACTAAAATAATATGGGAGAAAAAACTATTGAAGAAATGAGGATTAAACTTTTATTCTTAAAGCTGGGTCAGACTCTACAAACACTGCCACAGAAATAATTTTCTACCTGCATTTACAAAGAGTGGTATTTAATTTTCTGATCCCTGATTTATGAAAATGTTTTTTTTTATTCATTGATTTGTAATAATCTGGTTTTTCTTCTTCACAGATGGGCTGATGGGAAAGGTCCACTGGCGGTGGAGTTCTCCAGTTCAGAGGTGAAGAGTCTGATCCGAGCCTTGTTTCAGAACACAGAAAGGAGAGCCATCGCTCTGACCAAAATCAAATAGATTGGAATACATGACAGCCAAGAATATCCTGCAGTATTTTCCTCAGTCAGCTGAAGTTGTTAAACTAGTTTCTCTCAATCTGTTGAGATGGCGTGTTCAGGGTTAATCACACTTCAACTTAAGTTTGCTTCAGTAAGTTTTTCTGTTTATGTCATTTGAGAAGTTTTTATGAAGCTATGGGCATGAAGACATTACGGCTTTCCAAAATATTCTTGAAAAAGCCATTTACCTGAACTTTTCCACAATGTTACCTGAACAAATAAACTGAGAATCAGCTTTGCAGAGCATTTTTTAAACTAAATACAGTGGAAAATCTCAGTGGCAGCGTCAGCCATGTCACTGAGTATGTTACCAGCTGCAGTTTGTTTGGTCACTGGTTAATTCTGTCTTCTCCATGTACAGATATCAAATATCTCCTAAGGCCTGATTTATCAAAGGTGTGTGTAAAAACATGTTGCAGTTTATGTACTAACCGGGCGCACCGAGGATTGCGTCTGTTAAATAGGCAAGATAATATTAATAATCTATTTACTGTGTTTGCCCTTGATGAATATGTAATATATTTTCTCTGACAGAACGCGCAAAATATTGGGAGGAGCAGATGCAAATAGATCATCATAGCACACGCAATGCGATTTAACAAACATGAAACTGATTGCACTGGCTGTTTTTAAGTTTATATTTAGCACTATTGAGAGGCAGGTGCAAATTGGCACAAGTTTAAACTTCAATTTAAAACGAATGGCTGCAGTTATTGTTCCGAGGAGGAGGCGTAGAAACCATTAAAGACGACGAAGAAAGCACACCTTTGCCGCTCGTGTTGATATTTTTAGAATATTGCCAGAGGCAACGATTATTGAAATATGTGGTTGGGTTGCTGTGTTGAGTGCTGTTACGCAGAATGGGCCGTTGCTGCTGCACTCAGGGTCTGCTGGCATTAAGAGCCATCACCACCACCTGTAACACATCTTAGATCCCCCTCTCTTAAGGACATTAATGGGATTGTGCCCCCTAAAATGTGTTTTTTGAGCTGTAAACAACACAGTCTTTCTTAATTGTTATTAAAACCACCTATACTGTTAATGAAATTTGTATTTTCAAAATGTATTTAAAAAGCAGGATTTTGTGGGTAATAAGTGGCTCATAACGCCACCTACAGGTTTCAACCAGGTTGTTTTTTTGTGATGTAGAGCCGTACTGGTGCTTCTCTACGTCAGTTTTAAAAAAACCTCACAATTTTCGTTTCTTCTCTGAGTGTGGATGTGGTACTTTGATTGTTGTTGTGATACATGTGTGATATGTTTTTTGTTTTGTTTGTTTTAGTATTTAGGAAGTTTGATGGCTCTGTTTTTTCTATGAAATCCACAGGAAATTTTCTGGTGTGTTTCTGTTCGGGTGTAGCAATTTGTTTTCAGGTGATTGCTTGGATGAAAGGGTCATTGCCTTCTATTTGTTGTGTTTTTGTTTCCTCTTTCTGCTTTCTCGTTTGCTGTCGTTCTTCTTTTTCTGTCCCCTCCGGTCAGGTCCAGCAAGATTATGTAGGCTCCATAATTCAAAGTAAATAAATAAATTAATCAGATTATCAAGAGGAGCTTTATATCCATAAACCTCTCCTTGGCAGAGCAAATTTGTTCAGCTAAACACAGAAACCAGACTATCATTTGGCTTATTAGGATGCCGGAAAAGACAGGTTAGAAGAAGAAAGAAAAAAAACTCACAGACCCCTCCCTCCAGATGGAGAAAGGCAGGTCCTCGCCTTGCAGGCACAGAAAACCACGCCCAACAACGCATATGAATGGTGTAATGGTCTAGATTTGCTAGTTTCAGAATTCTATTCTTTAACAGAGTTTATGATAAAATATTCCTGCAATGGGACAGATTTGTGCTTTTAAGAGGTGCAAAAGTAACACCGAACTTTATTCTTTACCTGCTGATCCTCATCTGGCAACAGACAGCAGCTCAAATCATAGCAGCAGCAACTTACAGCGGCACTTCCTGCAGCTACCACAACCTGCCATGAGTCCCCACAGCTTTCTAGAGCTGGAGCTGTTGACAGGCCAGTGCTACCGGCTCAGACTGATTTGGACCAGGACCACCTTGTTCTTGTGTAGCTGAGGAGATTCAGGAGGGGAAAGGTCTTCCACCTCAAAGACCGCTCTGTGGCGTAGGTGCTTTGTGAATCTTGCTTTCCACTTATCTAGTGGCTGCTGAACTGCTGTCTGTCAATCATTTCTGCCTGTGCATCCCAACCCGCCCACTCTGCCCACAAACACAGTCCCCACCTTGTGCGTAGTGAAAAGTGACACATTCATTTGATTAATATGTCTTGGGCTGAAAGTTTTAATTCGTCAAAACAAATTTTGTTGTCACATAGCTTGCTCTAAAATCGGCTCTAGTGCGTCATACCTGGTATTCCAATCATCAGCTCCTCACAGGAAGTGAGCTGCACCAGTTGCTTGATATCCCTGTGCCGGCTCCCACCTCTTCTTTGCCGAGGTTTTATTATGAACAATATATTGAGGAACTTCTTCTATCTTGTCACCTCCTCTTAACCTCATCTAGTTTGCTTGTGGTTTTTGCTAACTGCATTTACTGTCAAGCAAATACTCTTCCATATTGAAGTAATTCAGGTGACGTTTAGATTTCTTTGCTGGAGCTCAGGAATATTTTTATTTATGTGGTCCACTAATACATTTCCATCAGGTTGAATTTAATTTTGCGTTTGCAACCTTCCTGCTCTGCTTCTAAACTCTCCATTGTAATGCCACAACACACAGTAAATCCTCATTTTAATACTGCTGTTTGCGCCTGGCATCAATTGCAACAACATTCTTGATCACCAGCAAATTATAAACGCATAACACGTGTAATCTATTTGCGTGTGCAGGCAATTTTTGCTCTCTTTCTCGGGATCTTAGTAAATCAGGGCCTTAGTGCATTGATTGTCTACATTATGGACATCTGACTTCGTCACAGGGGAACATCATAATGAAAATGTGTTGTCCTGGAAGCTGAGCTGGTCTTCAGGGACCAGATTAAGTTGGCCTGGTAGGTATGGGGAGAGCTCAAAAGATAGAGTCTGGCAGATTGCTGGTTTGCCTCCCAGTCTACATGTTCAAGTAATAAGGGGCAAGATTTTCCTCTCCTCACTTGTTCTAAAGGGGTTTGCAGTATAAATAAACATTCAAGGATCCCCAAAAAGTGGGCTGGTGTTTTGTCAGATTGGTGGTGACATATCTCTTAAATTTTGCTGGCAATGACCTGAAAATTTAACCCTAGAAAGAGTGAAAACCCTGTGAAACCATTAAAATAATCAGGAACACCTCAGTATTTATGAAGTTGGATTCATCACAGTACTTGAATTAGTCACGAACGCCTCCTAAACTTCTCTTGATTCTGACTCTACTATGATGCTAATGCTCAACAGTTAGTTCAACATTAAGGACACATTATTGTCTGTACTGTACTGTGATGTTTCAACCACTTGCAGCACTTCGGGTTGAGAGTTGTAATTGTGAGAAAAGCAGGGGGAGGAGACTAACAGCTGGACAGTCACAGCTGCAGCGCTTCATCCCAAACTATCATTCTTCATCCTGATGACAAGTAAGTTATGTTCTGCTTGTAGCTGTTTTCATCCTCAGATGTGCTTTGCAGAGATATGCAACACTGTGGTAAAGAGTGGTAATCATTATCACTTTTTTCTTTTAATGGTTACTTTTTTTTAATCAATTATAAATCATTGATAATTTTGCTCCCCTTCAATTTACAAGACTGCATTGTTTAATAAGATTTTCACTGTTCATTGATTGTATAAAAGAAAAGTTAGTGTCATCCTCCAATCTCCGACAGCCATGTCCAACCTGATAAGAAATTAAATGTGGTTTTATATGTTTTATATGTTTGTGTTTACAATTCACATTTATTTCTGTTGTTCATTGAATATTGATCTATATTTTAGTTTCTTTCTTTTTTCTTTTTTTTTTTTTCTCTCGTTTTCCCTAAATAAGCTTTCTTAGTTTCTAGATGTCAAAATGCAGTAACAGCATGTTCATGTTGCCTGTTTTTTCCCCTCTCTTTTATAATTCACATACTGTCATTGAAAGAAACTGTTGTCCCTACATAATCTTCAGTTTATTAAACTAAAGGATTTTTTTGTCTGCGGTCTTGAAATATGTTTTAGTTGCTCTAAATAATTAATTTCTGAATTAGATAATAGAGGATGTAGTGAACTGTTTCAACCCTGGCTCAGCTGGGAAAACTGGGTGTCAACATTAAGACAGGAAATTTTACTTCAAGGAAAAATGTTTTATTAATTAAAAAAAAAAGAAATAAAAGCAAAGAACATAATCTGAAAACAAAAGACAAAGAACCCCCAAATCCAATGTTTACAAAAGAAACGCCCACTATACTAGCATCTTTAAACAGCTAGTAATTGTTGGTTTTAACAAACTTGAGGCCAATTAGGGCCTTTTTACAATGACAAGAACACTCAAAGTCCAAATGGCCCACCTAAGGCCTTTGACAAGAAATGACCTTTACAGTCGAAATAGTTCAGGGACATAATTTAGAAAAACCTAAGAAAAGTCTCAACATTCAAGACCACAAGTTGCAAGTTGCTCTGATCTCAAAGGGCTGCCCTAAATGATTTGTCTGACCACAGTTCTTTTGGCCACATCTGGACAATATTTATCAAAGCCCTGTGGGAAACATATTTGGTGATCTTTTTAAATCCATCATACTCCTTAGTGTCTATTAAAGATTAATTTTGTAGATTAGTTATAATCCCCACATGTCAAATAAGTTGAAGCAGTGACTGACCCTGATCAGCCTGTAGACTCATTGTCATCTTCTGATCTTCTAATGACAAAGAAAAGTAACATTCACTTTTAACACGACATCATGCAGCATCAAAACTCGGCCTCAACATAAACGTGTCCACTAGCTACTCAGATTTTTTTCTTGTCCTTGGAGTGGGCAGCTGGATACAAATAGCTAGGCTTTGAATTAAGTCAAAGTCAATCAAGTGCTTTTACACGTTGTTGTTTAAATACTCCACTAGGTGATGCCCAGCACAGCTTAGCAGTAAGCTGTCATTTATGATACCAAATAAACTGAGTAAGCTACAGTTATGCGAAAAAGTACACTCTTTAAAAAACAAATAAAAGGGTTTTAAGAATCAAGACTTTTTTTTATGTTTTCTAACATTTAGGACTTTGGTCACCGGAAGGTTGTTGGAAAGGGCTATACAAATAAAGTTTTTTTTACCTTCACCAAGGCAGAGGTCATGTATTTGGCGGTGTCTGTCTGTCTGTCTTTGCCTTAATTGTGATTAATTTTTGGGGGTGATAGGGATCACCACTATAGTATTCTTTACTTTGGGGAGATAGGGATAATTTTGCCATTAGAGCATCTAGCTAAAATTTATATATACTGCTCAAAAAAATAAAGGGAACACTAAAATAACATCCTAGATCTGAATGACTAACTACTGTTATTAAACACTTTGTTCTTTACATAGTTGAATGTGCTGACAACAAAATTACACAAAAATTATCAATGGAAATCAAA
>JBAMHW010000017.1:30507870-30517950 GCA_037177495.1 Rhadinocentrus ornatus | reverse complement strand
ACGGTCAGAAACAGACTCCATGAGGGTGGTATGAGGGCCCGACGTCCACAGGTGGGGGTTGTGCTTACAGCCCAACAATGTGCAGGACTTTTGGCATTTGTCAGAGAACACCAAGATTGGCAAGTTGGCAACTGGCGCCCTGTGCTCTTCACAGATGAAAGCAGGTTCACACTGAGCACATGTGACAGACCTGACAGAGTCTAGAGACACCGTGGAGAACGTTCTGCTGCCTGCAACATCCTCCAGCATGAACGGTTTGGCAGTTGGTCAGTATTGGTGTGGGGTGGCATTTCTTTGGGGGGCCGCACTGCCCTCCATGTGCTCGCCAGAGGTAGCCTGACTGCCATTAGGTACTGTAATGCTCAGTAATTTAAAGAAATGCCTTCTCAAGATGACTACCCCAGGAGCAGAGAACACAATGTGGTCTGAAGAATTACAACCTTTATTATTAGAATACAAATATAAGAACAGCTTGCATTTGCCCTGGAAGTCCACAGCCTTAAAGACAGAAGGCCTGGGTATTAAATGGCTGTTACTTCTAAAACCAATGAGACCCCACCCTCCCACTCATACACACATTACCACCCACACACACCTAGTACTAGATAAAGATAAAAAAAATACTTAACTCGCCCAGGTTTCAAGCCCCTTCCCCGTGGTCGGAGCTTGGCGCTGGTCCGGCCCAACAAAGATGACAGTCCTGGGAAATGCCGGCCCAGCGCTGCGAGCCACCTCCACTGACTGCAGGAGGGCTCTTCCTCACTCAGGAGAGTGGCAAGGTCACGCTCCTAAGTTCCCCCCGTTAGCTAACCCAAACTTAGCCTGCCTATCGATTCTAACCCGCTAGCCCCTCTGGCTGTCTTCGCCGCCGGCAGCCCTACCTGGCTACGATTGCTTCCCTCCCAACCAGAACGATTCCCTGAGCGCTTACAGTTCGCCTGGCGGGGCTTCAGCCCTTTGACACACGCCAAGCTCCACTCTCCAGCCCTGTCGGCCATGCTCACACAGCTCCTTTTCATACTTCTAACCCCTCCCCTCCACCACAGGTGATACCACTCCAGTAATCAGGACAAGTCATCATGCCCACTCATCCTTCACACACACCTCCCTCTCTCTCTCAATGCCACTCATTACAGTACCGAGATGAGATCCTCAGACCCCTTGGGAGACCATATGCTGGTGCAGTTGGCCATGGGTTCCTCCTAATGCAAAACAATGCTAGACCTCATGTGGCTGGAGTGTGTCAGCAGTTCTTGCAAGACAAAGGCATTGATGCTATGGACTGGCCCGCCCGTGACCCAGACCTGAATCCAATTGAGCACATCTGGGACATCATGTCTCGCTCCATTCACCAACGTCACGCTGCACAACAGACTGTCCAGGAGTTGGGGGATGCTTTAGTCCAGGTCTGGGAGGAGATCCCTCAGGAGACCATCCACCATCTCATCAGCAGCCTGCCCAGGCGTTGTAGGGAGGTCATACAGGCACGTGGAGGCCACACACACTACTGAGCCTCAGTTTCACAAGTTGGATCAGCCTGTAGTGTGTTTTTCCACTTTCATTGTGATAGTGACTCCAAATCCAGACCTCCATGGGTTAATAAATTTGATTTCCATTGATAATTTTTATTTGATTTTGTTTTCAGAACATTTAACTATGTAAAGAACCAAGTGTTTAATAACAATAGTTCATTCATTCAGATCTGGGATTATTTTAGTGTTCCCTGTATTTTTTTGAGCAGTGTATATAAATGAAAATTACTTTAAAATGATAGACAGAATCTCTTACTCTTTTCCTCAAAGTCTTTGTCTCTTCCGTGGTGAAACCACAGAAACTTTAATTGTTTTATTGCCCCCTGGAATGTTAAAAGTAAGCAGTTCTTGGTCAATGTCCAGATGTCTGCCATGGAGATTAGACCTCCCCTGATCAGGGGACCCCTCGCTGATGTGGTCCCTCCTGACGACCCCCCTCCGGACCTGAACGTTGAGGGTACTGCGGCATATTCAGTCTAGTCCCTTTTGGATTCCAGGCGCCGCCAGGGGCACATCGAGTATCTCATGGACTGGGAGGGGTATGACCCTGAGGAACGGAGCTGGGTTTCTCATGGGGACATTCTCACCGGGCTCGATGATTAGCCTGCATGGTTCCCACATTTCACATTAAATACAATGGTCGTAGCAGAGAGCTCAGTAGATGAACACCGGTGATCGGTTAATGTGTTAAAACTGGATTAAATATTGAACATTGGTTTAATACGATAGATAATATACTTTATTATAGCCTTTTAGTTAATTAGACGTACCTATATAAGGTTGTAAAGCCTAATTTGTTGTACATTCATGCATCCATAAGTTGATCTATTTTTTATCTTTTTTAATAATTAAATGGTTTAGAAAATATGAAGGAAACAATGAAACACCTGCAGCCTGTTGGGATGACTTTATACTGGTGAAATAGTTCAGAACAGACACTGTATGTCATGATTTCCACTGTGCAGATTTGTGTTACAGCAATACAATATTTACACGGTTCATACTATGGAGATTAAAATGCAACAACCACTCATTAAAGGTTTTTATAAAATGCATTGCACCAGTTAAGTGTTCACAAACAGAGGTAAGTTTTTCTTGTCCAAGCAACATCCATCATTCCAACATGAATACAAAAGTAGCCTCATTTGTCAAGTTTATTATCAGAGTTTTTAGTTGTTGATGTGTTACCAGTAAAGACTGACTGGTAATATGATATTCATGATTCTGTGTGATATGTCATTCCTGATGACCACCCCTTTCAGCAGCTGGGACATTTGGGGCAGCAGCGGCATTCCCAGGAATTTGATGAGGTCGGCGTGTTTTCTGTGCAAATATTACAGTTGTTAAGACTTTTAATTTGTTTCTACATAATTATATCTTACTTAAGTCTTACAGGAGCTACAGATTTCACAAGTAGACTGGGAAAGCAGCGGCCTCTTACTCAGTGAGCCCACATCTGGCATTTTCATACCCGAAACTGAATGTTCACTGAGCCGGCAGGAACTTGCTGGCACAACACAAGGTAGTTTTGGCACAAATATCTCGCAAGGAATGAGCCAAAAGTCATTTGTCACTTGCAGCAGCAGATTCAGAAAGTTGAGATTCGCTAAGTTGAGGTTGTAACACAAAATTAACACAACATTTTTATTACAAGTAAACTATGGAAGATTGTTTGTAAGATGGACTATTTTTCTCTGTAATTTCAAATTTAATTCACGTGTGAGTTTTCTTTACAGCAGAATATTTTGACATACAAGTTCAGATTTTTGATGCGCAAGTTCTCACATTGTATTCTACACGTTTTCACATCAAATCTACAAGTTGGTTCATTTTGGCACATTTTTACCTTTTTTGGGTACTGTCATGCCTGCTCCTCCTCCACTAGTGCGCTCCTCTTCCCCTGCATAGGGATCACCGGTTTAGACACTACACTTCCCAGGATTCCTCTGCTTCTGCCATCTTGGACTCCACCTGTGATTCCTTATCATCAGCCTTATGAGCGACACCTGTCAACCCTGCCATATAAGCCCTCAGGTCACACTAGTCATTGTGTTTCCATATTGCTTCACTATAAGTCTGTACTGGTTACCTCTACCTGAGCCACATTAAAACCTCTTCTCAAATACATGTGTTTGTGTCCACCTTTCCGCCAGTTCAGCATTTCAATCTGATATTTCTCCCATGTATAAAAAATGTAAGAAGGAGGTGGGAACTTATTTTCACTTGATATGGTAATGCCTGGTGATTGCATGTTTTTTGAAAAATATAAAGAACTTGAGCTTTGCACAATTTTACATATGGAAATCTAAATGGAAGCTGCATTGTTTTTGTTGGGTTTCCCGCCAGACAGTTTTCATCTTAACCCTTAACAGTATTCTCTTGTAACAAAACTACTCTTATTAGCTAAACAATGTATTTTGTTTCAGTGGATTAAAGACAATCCGCCAACAAAAACACACTGGTACAGAGAGCTACACAAGATTTTGCCGAAGGAAAATCTCTCTGCTGCTCTAAAGGGAAAAGACCATATTTTTTTACAAGTATGGCAACCAGTGTTATCTCATGTGTCATATAAAATCTCAGACTTGCAACAGGGTGGACTAACATTTAGAATGAACCCAATATATAGGAACTGGGCCCTGTTTCAGAAAGCGGGTTCAACAAACTCTGAGTTAAAAGCGCAACTCTGGGTTGACCAACTCTGAGTTGTCAAACTCAGAGTTTTCCGTTTCAGAACAGGTAATAATTATTAGTTCAATCAACTCTGAGTTAACTTACCCCTGAATCTAGTGCATGCATGGGCAAATAAAAAGCCCTCATCAATGGAACACGGATAGTATGATTCACCATGGCAACAGGTGAAAAAAAAAAGAGTCGCTCCTCCCATTTTGCTCCACTAGAGTCAGTAATATCAGTGAATGCATTTGCAGAATGTGAGCATATATTTCGGAAAAAAGCAAAAGGGTAGCAGCAGCAAAAGAACGTGAGCTGGCAGATTTTTAGCTGACCGAGTCGATGCGTTAGCAGTATTATTATTTTTATCTCGAGTGTAGGAATATGATAAAATACTTTCTGACGTGGGTTTTCTCTTCTCCTTTAGAATGGACTGCAGGCCAGTAAAGACAAACTACTTCCCCCCTATTTCAATTATTTATTCAATTACAGAATATTAGAAATGTGCATAAAGAGCTTTGGGTCCGATTTAACTATCCCTCAGCATTGAGTCCTGTTGCCTGCTACACCAGAACTCTCTTCTATCTCTTTACTGGACCCTTAAATAGAGCAGAGATACAGAGTTTTCTACTGAGTCATGCTTGCTAGAGTACATTTTAAGGGCCATCTGGTAACTCTCCCCGTGTCCTCACCCGGCGCTAGATAAGATAAGATAATAGATAACACCCACACAAATGGCCCAGACATTCGAATAGAACAACAACCAACTACCATATTTTCTGCAACATAAGGCGCATCGGATTATAAAGCACAGTCTCATTTGCGAGGCCTGTTTCTGTACTTAACCCATACATAAACGCACCATATTATAAGGCGCATGCTAAAACATACGGTATACAAAAAAAAAAAAAAAGGTAACAGAAGCAAATCAGTGAGTTTAGTTGAACTTTGTTCTACTAATTAGCAATACACTCACATTATTTTTAATCAATCTTCTCCCACAAATCCATCAAAGTCCTCATCTTCTGTGTCTGAATTGAACAGCTGGGTAATTTCTCCATCAAACATGTCGGGTTCCCGCTCATCATTTTCGGAGTCAGTCTTGTTGCCAGGTGGCTGTTCAGCAATGATGCTGGCTTTCGCGAAAGCTCGGACAACAGTTAAAGCAGATACCTTAGCCCAGGCATCCACAATCCATTCACATATGGTGGCGTAACTCACCCGGCGCTGCAACCCAGTCTTAGTAAAGGTGTGTTCGCTGTCTGTCATCCATCGCTCCCACGCTGCTCGCAATTTCACTTTGAACAGAGGTAAGCGTACTGCTGTACGTGGTCCGACAGTCAGTCAAACACAGCGCTTACCAAAGTCGCACAACAACATTTTTTACAGATTTTGGAACTCAGTGCACACATAAGGCCCTCCGGATTTTTAAGCGCACAGCCGATTTTTGAGTAAATTTAAGGCTCTTAGGGGCACCTAATACTGCGGAAAATACGGTAAAACCCCCCTAGATTTACCACCCGTAAATTCTTCTTACCAGAAACAACACCAATCAATTGCACAAAGCCCCACTGTTTCACAAGGATCCACAGCACACCATTAGTAAATATATTAGCTTATAGATAAGAAATGTTTGATATGAATAATAGAATAAAAATATAAATGAATGTAAGTAGCACACCTGAATAATTCCTTGATTAATATCCTACAAGTTACACTGAACTCGCTTTTTGAAACTGAAAACCCATAGTTTCCCTTAACTTGGAGTCAACTAACTCAAAGTTTTCACTGAACCGCTTTCTGAAACGGGGCCCTGGACAGAAATTAATGAAAAAATTTTACTCTTTTATTTATTTGTCTCTTTTTCTTTTATATTCTGAATTTTATATATTCAATATTTTTGATCATATTAAATGAACAACGTATTTCCTACTATGTTTTCAAGAAAACTGGGGGTCTATTCTGGAATGCTGTAGATTTCTCTTCTGCACTAATCTAGTTTAGTAATGCATTTTTGTAATGTTATTACATGGCTAAATGTTTTTATTTTTATTTTATTTCATTAGGTGCTGCCATGAATGTTATTGTGGCTGTTGTCGTTATGTTTATTGCTTGTGTGTATACATTTTGTGGGGGAAAAACATTTAAAAATGTATTTTAAAGAAACTGCAAAAGAAAAGAAAGCAAAAAAGAAAAAAGAACAAAGAGCAAACAAGACACAAAAAATAAACCAAGGGGTAACCATAGAATTAGAATCACAACTCAAGAATCACGACTATGTACAAATTAAAAGTTGTACATGTCATAGTCTTTCTCGCCTTCTTTTTGTAAATTGGTTTAAACGTATTAACATACGGTACAAACATTTTGCAACACTGACAAAAGTCGTTTCTGCTAAAAGAATTTACACTTGTGCAAAAAGAATTTGGCCATAATAATCAATAAGTTGATAATATTTGCCATTTGTTCTACTTTTTTTTTTTTTTTTAATCATTTTTTACAAATCTTAAAACCACATGTTTAAAAGACACCAAGCAACCTTCTTGGAAATTGTCATTAATGAATTTGAAAACATCTTTCCAGAGCTTTTTGCTGTTTGAGTGAATCCAAAATAGATGAGGAACTGTTTCAGGATAAACAGTCCAGAAGGTAAAATAAATATCAGTTTCATTATTAAATTTTCTGAGAAAACGACCAGATAAAATTTTAAATGATACCTTTTTAATCCTATTATTTAAAAAAAATATATTTATGTGGCAACGTCCAAACTTGGATCCAAGGCACATCCTTAACAAACCTTTTCCAGTATGCAGTAACATAAGGCTTTGTAACATTCAGAAACAAATCACGGATTGATTTGTTCCATTTCTAATAAGATGAGGAAACAAATTTTCCAACAAAAGGTCAGGTCAGCCTGATGCGGCACATTTTTAGGGAGCAACACTGTTCCAACAGAGATTGCCTCCATAACCAGAGCATAATGTTTTATAGTAAATAGGATTGTATAGGAATATAGGAAGTGAGAAACAAACTCATTAAAACTCATTAGAGACTGTTTGAAGACATCAATTGATTTACAAAACAAAAAACCTTTTTCAAACCACTTCTTTAGTGAAATACTCTTATTTTTATGAAATATATCCTCATTTTTCCAGATGTAGTACTTATGTGGAGAAAAATTGTGTTATAAATAAGTTTCCAGGCTTTATAAGGCTGGCATATAAAAATTAGACCATTTAATTGGAAGCTTAATGACTTTGTAGCTGCACATTAGTAAGAAAAACAGATCTCCAAATTTGTAAAATAATATTCCACACGGAGGAGCAATTTCTTATACGTTTTATTTATTTATTTATTACTTTTTGTTTAACCAATATTTAACCAGGAAAAAGAATCCCATTGAGATAAAAAAAAAAAACAACCTCTTTTACAAGTGAGTCCTAGTCCAAGATAGGCAGCAGCAAATACAAAAACAGGTACACAGTGAAAAACACAAAAGACAATTAAAAAGACAAAATTTGTTTTACAAGCAAATTGTAACTGCTATAAAAAAATATGTAATGCATTATACAATAACTGATCAATTTTATTTGGAGGATTTGTTGTCTAGAGACAACAAGGATGCAGCGTAAACAAGCCTGGAAATACCTTCAGCTTTGGACAAGACAGCAAAAAAAAATATATATATATATATATATAATATATAATATTACTCGACTTTAGGTAATGATAGAAAACCTGTACCACAATCAGGAAACGATAAATAAAGACAGGGCAGCCCTACCTAACTCTTCTTTCTTACTGGAAGCTTTGAGCTGTTCCATAGTTTAATTTAATACAACTATTTCTATTTGCATATAGAGGGACATGGCTGAGCAGAGAAAATTCCCAAATTTAAACTAGAAAAAATGAAGGGATACTCAACTGTGTCAAACCGTTTGTAGAAATCCTAAAAAAAAATTTTAAAAAAAACTATCATCAAGAATAAGGTCAGAATAATCAATAAAATCAATGACTAGTCTTATATTATTTATGTTTAAATCTTCAGGCAAAAACAATAGCAAACAATATATTGTCATTATTAAGCAAAGTTATTGGCTCCACTTTTCAGTATAAATCCATTCTTTTTTTGGTTCAGGTTTCAAACTAATGACACCCTGTGTCATGCTGGCAGTAAGTGTGGAGTTTGAAAGACTTTCAGTTAAGACCTTTAAGAGAAATACGGGTCATCATTTCAAAGGCTGTGATTGGTTGATCCTAAAAGCTAGATAAAAATACACCTGGTGATAACTTGGTGATAATGGACCATCAAATCGATAGACTTAATAATAGAATCTAATCTCTATTAAGACTGTGTAATTATAAATAACATTTTGCATTAAAAAAAAAACTCTGTTAAATGAATTAAATTATCCTACAGAATGTGTGGAACTCACTTCACACACTTATTCGCAAGCTGATAGTTATATTTATTTACCATGCTGGTAATTTTGCACTTTCAACTTTTCAACTCTATTTTGTAATGAGGGTAAAATGGCTCAGCTGTGATTGCTGACCGGTCTAAAAGAAGCAGTGTTGGTTGGCATTCAATTCTACCACAAACCAGTGAACAGCATTGGAGACAAAAAGAACAACAAAACCCAGCTGGACAGAGGAACAGTGTTTGCTCCTGGCTCAGCTGGTGAGCATTATATTTAATTTTTTTTAGTTAGCGTTTACAACAACCACAAACATGATTCCTGTACGATCCAACCTGTAGTGTCTGTCTGTCTTATAATTTGTTACAGCCATACGACATGAGAATAGGCATAGATAAGAATTTCAAAGACTATAATGCTAATTTATATGGATCAAAGGTTGATCTGAAGAGGCTGAGGTCATGTCTCTTAAATAATTTGGATTTTTCATAGAAATCAGAGAATCAAGTTAATTTTTTAGAATCTCCTATATCACAATAGGGAGTGAACAAAGCTCTTTCAGCACTTCAGTCGCGGAAAGGTCCAGGGGCCGATGGCTTCCCAGATGAGTTTTTTAAAGGGCAAAAGTAATCATTTGTTAAAGGTTTACAAGTCATTTGAAGAATCTACACTTCCAGAATAAATGTATAGGGTGAACATAATACTAATATTCAAGAAAAAAAAATTCTGGACCTTTGCTCTTATTGACTAATTAGCCTTCTTGGGGTGGACAACACAGCACAGAAGATTCATATACTTATGAGTTAAAATTTCACCAAGAATTAGTTAGTTATATGTAGAAATTAACTTAAAGAAACCTAACCAGATTCTTCCAATATCATTTCACAGCAGAATTAATCTTATTAAGATGTCAGTTCCTCTAAAAAAATATATATCCTACATCTTTGCTGTTTGGGTTTTTCAATCAGAGGATATCAAAATGATTAATAGGGCCAATATCAGACTTTTTTGGGGGCCGGTAGGAAATCTAAAGTTAAACAAGAGACACTACAACTACCAAAACACTGGGGTGGGTGCCAAATATAGAAAACTATATAATGGCCGTTCAGACCAGACTTCTCTCTTAAGTGAACAAGCACAATGTCCCTGGTTTGAGATAGTCGATGCTGTGTAAACCCTTTTCCCTGTGAATTTGTTAGGAAAATGCCTGAATGAATTATTACCTATTATTACAACATCCTAATAAAAATGTTTCATGGGCATGTTGAAAGCTGAGAAAACTTTTTAAAAGTGGCCTATTAATACTCTTATAACATTAGATGATCTAGAACTTTCATCACAAAATGTATATCATAGTAGAGTTGGTATTGATACCTTGGTTTCCAAGATGGCGGCGCGCAAGGACGCAGCGGCTTACGGCTCTCTACCAATGTGCTATTTCTTCCTTTTTTTTCAAG